>JAVSCE010009411.1:0-177383 GCA_032199065.1 Smutsia gigantea | reverse complement strand
AAAAAAAGAAAAGGAGAAAGAAGAAAGAGAGAAAAAACAAAACAAAACAAAACAATCAAAAAAAATGCCCACCGGGAGTAGATTCTGTGGGGATGTTGTAGGTGGCACTGTTGCTCCACTGTTCCGCAGCCGTGGCCACGCTGCTTCGCAGGGCCCTTTATAGCTCTGGCCGGGGTGGGAATGAATCGGAGGCTTTTGATCTCTGTGGGAAGTCTAAGTGCAGCCACCCTTTCCCAGTCGTCTGCTAAGGGGTTCAGAACTCCCCAGGACTCCCAGCCTGGTGGGCTGAATGTGCCGGTGTGATTCGGCTCCTCTGCTGGGCTCCTGTCTGTTTAAGACTGCTGAAAAACGTGCGTGCTTTTTTTTTTTCTTTCCTTCCCGTGACCTGGCTGCAAGGACCCGGGTGCATTCCCCATTCAGATCCTGCACCCTCTGTCTCTCCAATCTCCGCTACACCACTCAGATCACTGGGGCTGGTTATTTCGCAGGGTGTATTTCCACTCCCTCCCAGCTCTGAATCTTCTCCTTCCGCCGGTGCGCTGGTGTGGGGGAGTGCTTTGGTCCCGCCGGGTCTCGGCTCAGTATCTTACCCGCCTCGTGGGGTGCCATGTCCTCTCAGGTGTAGCTGCACGCTATGCGCTTTCCTGTGTATTCTGGTCTCTCTTTTAGGAATAGTTGTATTTGCTGTATTTTCATAGATATATATAGTTTTGGGAGGAGATTTCTGCCGCCCTGCTCATGCCACATTGTTCCCGGAAGTCGGAGCCTGATTTCTTGAAGATATGTAAGTCAAATCATTGTGAAATGTTGAATGAAAGTGCTGGAATTCTCTACCAAGAAAAAAGGGATTTGGGTAATTGATATATGGCTTCATTCTGTTTAAGAAGCATTGTTCTTATATGCATTTGAAAAGCACGTGTATATATTTGATTCGCAAGTGGACCAGATTTTCTTCGTGGGCCCCGACTTTACAATGTTTCTTGACAAGGCAGCAAATGTGTGCTGCCTCTAGAAATGCAAGGTGCTTGTGCGATTCCCAGGCTGTGTGAGAATGAGAATGCGTTTCCATTTTAGAAGCTAGGAATGTGGAGCTTGGAAAGGTCGGTCTGTTACCCAGTAGCCAGGTGTGTCATAGCTGAGCCCAGAGGAGCATCAGGGGACAGGCCCCTTCTGCTCTGACTGGGGCAGGAGCCCACCTCTAAAAACCCTGACACACGAAGAAAAAAGCTGATCAGAATTCTGGATTGATTTCTACTATGATGTGGCCAATTACCACGTGACTTCTTCAACATGACACTTGTGATGAACAGATTTACTTATCCCTGTTATTCTGAGGAACTAGCTAAAGGTGTCACCTTTTGGAGGGATTTTACATATACCTCTGTATGGTGTCACCTGTTGCCATCAACATGTAGAAAATAACTGGCTTAATTTGCATCCACTTCATTTTGTATAAATGTGAATGTTAAGTGGTAAGAAATCTATTTCCTTCTGTCACTAATATTAATGGGGGACTGAAAGGTAAAGGTGGGGTTGATCATACTTATACCCCTTTATTTTCAGAAGGGTTACAGGATTCATTATAAATAAGATGGATTACTCTTAGTGTTGAAGCTGTTAAAGTTCCCAGAGGTCTGGGAACCAGTAGCCCGGACGTGGTGAGTCTGGGTCTTCTACGTTCCAATTGGGATTCCTGGAGGTTATAAGGTGCTGTGGACCATTTTTTAATTGAAAGTGATGCCTAGATTGATAATAACTTGATAAAAAGAGAGAACAAGTTAAGTCTCTCTCCAGACTGTATCTGTGATGCTCTTAGCTATGTGGAACAGAAATGCCCTCTGTCCATGGGTATGCTTTCACACAAAAGGAAGAAAATTGGGGCTGCTGGAGAGGCAAACTCATTTACCATGTGGGCTTCTTTCCTCAGAATCTAGCTGAAGGTGGGGCTGGGTGAGGAAGGAGAGCACAGGGTGTCAGTGTTACCAGAGATTGAAGAGCAAAAGCTCTGGGCTTACTGGTGTCTGCTTTGCACTGGTAGAAATGAGGTAGATTTGAAGGGATGTTTTGTTCATGTTCTGAGCTGCTCTCCCCTGGTCGCAGCCATCATCTGCCCCCAGAGGGAGGGAAGCAGTAGCTCCAGAGCGGTTGTCAGGGTCCGTGCCCTGGCTGATGTCTGGGCTCTCTAGCCCTCCTGAGCAGGAGGCATTGTGAAAGCAGGTGTGAGCAGATAGGGAGGGACGATAATCAGGTTGATGGCACAGTTCTTAAAGCAAGTGGGTTGGAGAGGCGCTTAGAGAGTATTTCTAACTATTCAGTAAAACAACTTGAGGGTCAAACTTGCCCAAAAGATGGTTATTAAAATATGGGACTGCAATCAATATTTTTGGGCTTACAAAGACTCAGAAATTTTATTACATAAAGACACATACTGAAATGTATTTACAAGAAATACATTGATGAGAACTGCTTGTGAATGCAGAGAGGCACCTCCGCGTGAGCCTGCTGTTGGAAGCCTCTCCACGAACTTGTTTGCCATCTGTATTCTAGTCCTTTATGGGATGGATTCTAGCTTGGGATTTTTTAATAGGAATTTTCCCCAATCTGTAGTTTGTCATTTCTTTCCTTTCCCATGGTCTTTTGTGAGCAAAAGTTTCTAATTTTTATGGGGTATAATTAATTTTTCCAAACAGGATTTTTCTTTTGGTTTCACATGTAAGATCATTGCCTCACTTAACCCTAGATCCTAAGGCTTTTCTCCTGTTTTTTTTTCTCTAAAAGTTTTATAGTTTTAATTTCTTACTGAAATCCATCAGTTAATTTTTGAGTAGGTTGTGAAGTTTCAGTCAAGGGTCACTTTTTTGTTTATATGTGTCCCGTTGCTCCAGGACCTTTCATGGCAAGTCTGTCCTTCCACTGAATTAGTTAGGTACCTTTGTCAGGAATAAAGTAAGCATATTTGCCTAGGTCTATTTCTGGGCTCCTTGTTCTGTTGCTGTATGCGTCTACCCTTTGCCAGTCCCCACAGGCCCTGTCCCCAGGGCCAGTGAACACAGTAGCCTTCTGTCAGAGTAATTCCTCCCTCTTTATTCTCCTTTGTCAAGATTGTTTTAATTATAACAGGGCCTGTGGTTTTCAATATAAATTTTGGATTTAGCGTGTCTACATCTACAAAGTAATCTTTTGGGGATTTTTTGATAGGGATTTCATTAATCTATAGATCAACTGAGGAGAATTGTCACCTTAATCTGTTGATTCTTCCACTCTGTAAACAAGATATCTCACCATTTATTTGGACCCTCTTTGATTTTTTTCATCAGTTTTTTTTTTGTAATTTTCCACATACGGAGATACTCTACATGTTTTGCTAAGGTTTTTCCTGAGAATTTATTTACTTTGGAGTGATTATAAATGGTATTGTGTTTTTAATTTTTGTTTCTGCATATTTATTGTTAGTACATAAAAATGTAGTTTCATTTTGTGTGCTGATCTTATATCCTGCAACCTTGCTGAACTCATTTATTAACTCTAGGGATTTTTCATTTTTCTTCTTTTTAGATTATCTGGAATTTATGTAGACAATCATGTCATTTACCAGTAGAGATAGCTTTATTCCTTATTAATCTGTAGACCTTTTGCTCCCTTTTCTTGCCTTATTGCAATGACTAGGACTTCTAGTACTATGGTGAATATGAATGAAAGTGCAGACATTCCTCCTTGCCTTGTTACCAATCTTAGGGAGGAAAGACTAAGTATGATGGTTACTATAGTTGGTTTTGTATTTCTTTTTTTTATAGATGCTTTTTATCAAGCTGAAATATTTTCCCTCTCTTCCTAACTTACTTAGAGTTTCTAATCATGAATGCTGTTGAAATTTTTCCAGTATTCTGCACGCTTACCCAGGCCTGAGGAAGCGTGGATGCCAATTGCAGCATTACTTGACATGGCAGGGAATCAAGAGTAATGTATGCCTCCATCACTAGAAAGCAGACTGCTGAAATGTTGGGGGGCCATAGCCTGAAATGCTAAGCCACAGTTAGAGGCAATGGACTGTATGTATGTGTAGCAACAGGAGCAGGTCTCAAAAACCTGCTGAGGGAAAGTAAAGGAAGCAATGTGAAATATCATCATATTACTTGTATTTCGAAAGATTTGTAGACAATTCATCATACATTTTGCAAAACCACAGAAGGGCACCAACTACCCCCAAAACAAGCACCTTGCGATGACAGTGGAGGTGGGTGACCACAAGTGGGATGGCACGTGTGGGTCAGGTGGACTGGTTCATCCTGCAGTGCACACTCAGCCTCAGTGACTCCCAATGGCATTTCTATCCTGGATCAGTAGTGGCCTCACCCCAGGTCCTCTGCTCTTCGAGGCCAAGCTGGCAGAGCAGCCTTTATCTGGTGCTTTGGGTAAGAAACCTGATGGCCCCATACAGGTGTGACATCCACACATATACTGTGTCCAGCCAGTTCCATGTTGTCAGGGGCATGAAGTGGGATCACCCTTCAGGTAGTACAGGAAATATATGCAACAATAATACAGTCTCTCATGGGGTGGGGGGCATAAATCATGCATTAGAGGGTCTTGACCACAGGAATGGGTTTCAGTAATGCGCCATTAGCCCACTAATGGAGGAGTATTATCAACCCAATCTTGAACATGAGGTCATTTAAGGACAGACAGAATGACAGCCTGGCATGTCACAAAGTCTGAAGTTGGGCGGATTCATCTGAAACAATTTAGTACAATAAATAATATTAGATTGAACTGATAAAAGTCTGATGGACATGAGTTTTAAAATCTCACCAGCATTACATCCTCTTTTTGAAATCTGGCTCTGTGAGACGAGCGCGTTTCTGGTGTTAAAGCCAAGATAGGATCGCCGGTACCAGTACAGATGAACTCTCTGCCACAGCTGAATGGGAATCTATCCTGGCAGGCACTGCTGTGTGACTACAGCTGAAATGGTAGATTGCGACCAATTGTAGAATAGGGCAGAAGGTTGAAACTCTTCTGAAAAATTCAATTTCTAGACATCACACTAAGAACACACTCTAAACCCACTCAGTATGGGTATGGGTGCAGTAAGGAGCCGTGGCGTTCAGGGGAAGAACAGGCAGGCCACCTTTCTGAGAGGCAGGTCCATTCTTTCCACACCAACTGCTTTATTAGGTTCATAGATAGTGGTCTGGGGCCAGACCCAGCAGGCTACAGCCATGCACCCCTGGGCACTCTACCCATGAAAGCAGCCAGTCCAGAATGGAATGTCTTTGCTCCCAGGTGCCTGGTAAGGCCAGCACCCTAAGCAGGGTCGTCTTCAAGGACAGATCCAGGTGACAGTCACCCCGTGTGGCAGTCACAACAGCAGGTAGGAGGGGGATCAGTGTTTGCAAATCTCTGTGCAGCTACACAGTGTGGTTTGGTTGGGAATGTGAGGGCCTTACCCTGCTCCTCCCATAATAATGGAGTCAGACGGGGAGCATTGTGCAGCAAAAATGTGTTCCTGCTGGCTTCTGTCCTGTCCACACGGTGCTCACCGCTGCTCAGACTGTTCCCACCATTCTTGGTCCCTCACATTCATTTAGAGGCTAGTTATGCCAACATCCCCAGGTTAATGTTGTTGGGGTATTTATAACCACTTTAGCAGAACCCCTCCTGAGCCCTACAGGAGCTCTTTCTGCTAAGAAGCAGCTCCTTGGTAGAAGGGCCAGCACCATGCGGAGGCCTTTAGAGTGAATGCTCTTCTCCTGGTTGTTCTGTTTCCCAGTAATGTGTTTACTGCTGGCTTATCCCTTCCTCCAGGTCCCTGTGCTATTCATGGTAGCATTCCACCACTAACCTTCAAGAGTGGAGACCCTGGGCATGGGTAGAGATTGCACATCTGGGAGAAAAAACATTCTAGCACCTTCCTAGAGTTGTAGGGGGGAATTAGATCTTGTACATTTTATGCTTTGTTCAGAATGTTAACATTCTTTAAGGTGCTCTGGCTTCCATTGGAACAATAAGCGACTGCTCTAAGACTCTAAAAGTTGTGGAGTTTAAGTAGACTAATCAGCATCCAATAGCTATTTTGGCAAAGATGCACATGATGGATTTACATACGTGGTGAGCAAAACAGACCAACGGGCGGGAGGCCCTGGGAGGCAGATGTTTCCTTAGAAATCTCTGAAAGAGTCTGAGCTGGGTGAAGAAGGAAGGCGCTGTCTCAGAAGGTGGCACCCGACATGGGCACGGTCCAGCATAGGCTAACCTCACACTTGGTTGGACTGTTGTAAAATGGGTGAAAGCATCAGGTGGGCATTTTTGAGTACATGATGCCGTGTTTTTCCCTAGCAATGATAGTGTGGCCAAGTGGACAGAGGTTGGACTTGCTGCCCCCTCCTTGGATGCTCATTGCCTGGTAAAGGGTTTGGCCTGTTGGGTCTGTTACGGAACTGTTGATGTTCCCAAAGTCTTCATGAGTCCTTTAGCTGTGCATCTGATGTAGAGCCACTTCCTGTGCAGCCTAGTGACACCAAGGAGTACAAACTGTAGTATTTCCATGCTCAGCTTTCTAACTAAAGAGCCAAATGGATAAAGTCAAGTGTGGCTGAATTTCAACCTATCCTAATGAAAGGGCAAAAGCAAAAGAAAGGTAAAATGTAAGCTTCCATATCTAGATTACACATATTGTCAGCAGTACGTTTTGTCACTGTGGTGGGGATGTATTTTGCATTTATCTCATGAGTAATAGCTTTGAGAGCCTTGGCTGCATATCAACCACATGAATAGCATCTTCTGGGTGGTGCTTGTTTAAGTCTTGTGCCCATTTTTAATGGGCTGCCTATTCTTTCTTTTACAACTTGCGGGGCTTGTTCATATATTCAAGGTACAAATCATTTCTTGGATAGATTACAGGATTCTTCTCCCATTCTAGCTCTTCAAAAAATTCTCTTAGTGCTATTTCTGATAAGCAGAAATCGTTAATTCTAATATTGAAATAGTCTAGTTATCCACGTTTTCCTTTATGGTTAGTGGTTTGTATCATTTAGAAAGTTGGCCTGCTTCTCACTGCAACCAAGAAGCTGGAAAGAGCTCTTTCCGCGCAGTGGACGCCGGTGCCGTGTGCCATTGCTCCAGGTGCAGGGCAGCTCCAGAGAGCAGAGCTTTCTGGGCACTAGAGGGCGCCACTTACACAAAGTTATTATTATGTAGAACTCATTAGAAATATGAAATGGCAAAAATTTTATACAAACAAGAATCCAACAGAACAGAAAGAGGTCTAAGTGAAACTGAAATCACCAATCTTCTTGATAAATATTTCAAAATAAAAATCATAAATATGCTCCCAGAGCTACAGAAAAATATTCAAGATCTCAGGGAGGACTTCAAGAAAAAGATAGGAAACTTTGAAAAATACAGTATCTGAAATGAAACATACAATGGAGGGATTTAAAAGTAGATTAGATGAGGTAGAGGAGACAATCAATGAAATAGAATTTAGAGGACAGGAATACAAAAAAGCTGAGGCACAGAGAAAAAAGGATCTCTAGGAATGAAAGAATAATAAGAGAGCTGTGCAGTCAATCCAAATGGAACAATATTTGCCTTATAGGGGTACCAGAGGAAGAAGAGAGAGGAAAAGTGATAGAAAGTCTCTTTTCTCTTTGAGAAAATAATTGCTGAAAACTTACCCAGTCTGGGGAAAGAAATAGTCTCTCAGGTCATGGAAGTGCACAGATCTCCCAACACAAGGGACCCTAGGAAGACAGCACCAAGACATATGATAATTAAAATGGCAAAGATCGAGGACAAGGAGAGAGTATTAAAAGCAGCCACAGAGAGTAAAAAGATGATATATGAAAGGAAAGCCCATCAGGCTATCAGTAGACTTCTCAGCAGAAACCTTACAGGCCAGAGGGAGTGCGATGATGTATTTATTGCAATGAAACAGAAGGGCCTTGAACCAAGAATACCCTTCAAGATTATCATTTAAGTTTGACGCAGGGATTGAACAATTTCCAGATAAGCAAAAGTTGAGGGAATTTAACTCCCACAAACCATCTCTACAGTGTATTTTAAAGGTACTGCTCTAGATGGAAGTATGTCTTAGGCTAAATAGCTGTCACCAGAGAAAATAAAACCACAGTAAAGGAAGAAGACCAGTTAATTACTAAGCAAATACAAAATTAAATAAGGTACCCACAAAATCAGTCAAGGGATATGCAAAGACTGCAGAATATGACACCTAATATATAAAGAGTGGTGGAGGAAGAGGAAGAAGGAGGCGGAAAAAGGAGAACATTTAGATTGTGCTTGAAATAGCATAATAAGCAAATTAAGTTAGACTGTTAGATGGTAGGGAAGCTGCCTTGAAGCTCTGGTAATGACAAATCTAAAGCCTACAAAGGCAGTAAATACACATCTATCGATAATCACACTAAATGTAAGTGGACTAAATGCATTAATCAAAAGACACAGAGTTACAGAATAAAAAAAACAAGACCCTTCTATATGCTGCCCCCAAGAGATTCACTTCAAACCCAAAGATATTCACAGACTTAAAGTTAAGGGATGGAAAAAGATATTTCATGCAAATAATAGGGAGAAAAAAGCAGGAGTTGCAGTATATCAGACAAAATAGATTTCAAAACAAAGTAACAAGAGACAAAGAAGTACTTCACATAATGATAAAGGGGTCAGTCTAACATGAGGATATAACCATTATAAATATCTATGCACCCAACACAGGAGCACCTACATATGTGAAACAGATTCTAAGAGAATTAAAGGGGAAAATAAAATGCAACATGTTCATCTTAGGAGACCTCAACACACCACTAACACCAAAGGAAAGATCAACCAGACAGAAAATAATGAGCCAGAGGCCCTGAACAAATTAGAACAGATGGACCTAACAGACATCTACAGAACACTGCACCCAAAAGCAGCAGGATACACATTCTTCTAAAGTGCACATGGAACATTTTCCAGAATAGACCACATAGTAGGTGACAAAAAGAGCCTCAGTAAATTCAGAAAGATTGAAATTGTGCCAACTAGCTTCTCTGGTATGAAACTAGAAATAAATTATACAAAAAAACCCAAAAAGCCTCCCCCCCCACAAAAAAAGCCCACGAATACATGGAGGCTCAACATGCTCCTAAATAATCAATGGATCAATGACCAAATAAAAACAGAGATCAAGCAATATATGGAGACAAATGAAAACAACAACTCAAAACCCCAAAACCTGTGGGATGCAGTGAAGGCAGTTCTAAAAGGAAAGTATATTGCAATGCAGGCTTACATCAAGAAAGAAGAACAATCCCAAATGAACAGTTTAAACTCACAACTAATGAAACTAGAAAAAGGAGAACAAATGGGGCCTAAGGTCAGTAGAAGTAGGGACATAATAAAGATCAGAACAGAATTAAATAAAATTGAATAGAATGAAACAATAGGCAGAATCAATGAAACCAGGAGCTGGTTCTTTGAGAAAATAAACAAATTAGATAAACCCCTAGCCAGACTTATCAAGAAAAAAAGAGAGTCTACACACATAAACAGAATCAGAAATGGGAAAGGAAAAATCACTATGGATGCCATGGAAATACAAAGAATTATTAGAGAATACAATGAAAAATTATATGCTAACAAATTGGATAACTTTTGATGAAATGGGCAATGTTGTAGAAAAATAGAACATTCCCAGACTGACCCAGGAAGAGACAGAAAATCTGGACAGACCAATTACCAGCAATGAAATTGAACTTGTAATCAAAAAACTAAGAACAAAACCCCTGGACCAGATGGCTTCACTGCAGAATTATATCAAACATTTAATGAAGACCTAATACCCATCCTCCTTAAAGTTTTTCAGAAGGTGTAAGAGGAGGGAATACTTCTAAACTCATTCTATGAGGCCACAATCATTCTAAAACCAAAACCAGACAAAGACACCACAAAAAAGAACATTACAGACCAATATCCCTGATTTTTCACTGATGCAAAAATACTCAAAAAAATACTAGCAAAAACATTCAAAAATACATAAAAAAGATCATCCATCATGATCAAGTGGGATTCATCCCAGGGATGCAAGGATGTTACAACATTCAAAAATCCATCAACATCATCCACCACATCAACAAAAAGCACAAAAATCACATGATCATCTCCATATATGCTGAAAGAGCATTTGACAAAATTTAACATCCATTCATGATAAAAACTCTCAACAAAATGGGTATAGAGGGCAAGTACCTCCACATAATTAAGGCCATGTATGAAAACCTACAGCCAATATCATACTTCACAGCAAAAAGCTGAAAGCTTTTCCTCTAAGATTGGGAACAAGACAAGGATGCCCACTCTCCCCACTTTTTTCAACATAGTACTGGAGGTCCTAGCCATGGCAGTGAGACAACTCAAAGAAATAAAAGGCATCCAGATTGGCAAGGAAGAAGTTAAACTGTCACTGTTTGCACATGACATGATACTGTGCATAAAAAACCTTTAAAAATCCACCCAAAACTAATAAACTAATAAATTAATTCAGCAAAGTTGCAGGATACCAAATTCATACACAGAAATCTGTTGCATTCCTGTATACTAATGATAAACTAACAGAAAGAGAAATCAGGGAAACAACTCCATTTACAATTGTATCAAAAAGAATAAAATACCTAGGAATAAACCTAACCAAGGAGGTGAAAGACCTATACCCTGATAACTGTAAGACACTCATGAGAGAAATTAAAGAAGGCACCAATAAATGGAAATACATCCTATGTTCATGGATAGGAAGAATTAATATTGTCAAAATGGCCATCCTGCCTAAAGCAATCTACAGATTCAGTGTAATCCCTATCAAAATACCAACAGCATTCTTCAACAAACTAGAACAAATAGTTCTAAAATTCATATGGAATCACAAAAGACCCCGAATAGCCAAAGCAATCCTGAGAAGGAAGATCAAAACTGTGGGGTTTACGCTCTTGAAGCTCTACTACAAAGCCATGGTAATCAAGACAAGTTGGCACTGGCACAAGAACAGACCCATAGATCAATGGAACAGAGTAAAGGGTCCAGATATAAACCCACACATATATGGCCAATTAATATATGATAAAGGAGCAATGGATATACAAGGGGAAATGAGCCTCTTCAATGACTGGTGTTGGCAGAACTGGACAGCTACAAGTAAGAGAATGAAACTGGATTATTGTCTAACTCTATACACTGAAGTAAACTCAAAATAGTCAAAGACGTGAATATAAGTCATGAAACCATAAAATTCTTAGAAGAAAACGTAGGCAAAAATCTCTTGAATATAATCATGAGCAACTTTTTCCTGAACACCTCCTCCGGTAAGGGAAACAAAAGCAAAAATAAACAAATGGGACTACATCAAAACAAAAGGCTTCTGTACAGAAAAGGACACCATTAGCAGACCAAAAAAACTTGTTACAATATGGAAGAATATACTTGTAAATGACCTATCTGACATAGGGTTATCATCCAAAATATATAAAGAGCTCACATGCCTCAACACCCAAAAAGCAAATAACCCAATAAAAACATGGGCAGAGGATCTGAAGAGACACTTCTCCAAAGAAATTCAGATTGCCAACAGGTACATGAAAAGATGCTCCTCTTCGCTAATCATCAGGGAAATGCAAATTAAAACCACAATGAGATACCACCTCACACCAGGTAGGATGGCCAACATCCAAAAGACAAGAAACAACAAATGCTGGCGAGGATGCAGAGAAAGGGGAACCCGCCTACACTGGTGGTGGGAATGTAAATTAGATCAACCATGTGGAAAGCAATATCGAGGTTTCTCAAAAAAATAGAAATAGAAATACCATTTGACCCAGGAATTCCACTCCTAGGATTTTACCTGAACAAAACAAGATCTCTGATTCAAAAAGACATATGCAGCCCTATGTTTATCGCAGCACTATTTACAGTAGCCAAGATGTGGAAGCAACCTAAGTGTCCATCAGTAGATGAATGGATAAAGAAGGTGGTACATATACACAATGGAATATGGAATATTATTCAGCCATAATAAGAAAACAAATCGTCCCATTTGCAACAACATGGTTGGAGCTAGAGGGTATCATTACACTCAGTGAAATAAGCTAGGTGGAGAAAGACAAGTACTAAATGATTTCACACATTTGTGGAGTCTAACAACAAAGCAAAACTAAAGAAACAAAACAGCAGCAGACTCACAGACTCCAAGAAGGACTAGTGGTTACCAAAGGGAAGGGGGTGGGGATGGTGGGTGGAGACGGAGGGAGAAGGGGATTAAGGGGCATTATGATTAGGACACATAATGTAGGGGGAGCATAGGGAAGGCAGTACAGCACAGAAAAGACAAGTAGTGACTCTATAGCATCTTACTATGGTAATGGACAGTGACTGCAATGGGTTGGTGCATTGGTGATGGGGGACTTGATAATATGGGTGAATGTTGAAACCACAATATTGCTCACGTGAAACCTTCATAAGATTGTATTATCAGTGATACCTTAATAAAAAAAAGTTGGCCTGCTTCAGTATTTCCTAATGCTGTTCTTCCTCCTGTACTCAGCCTGAGTAGCCACCTACTTCTGGATTTCCTGGGTATTGCTGGAAGGTGCGGACTTGCCTCGCAGCTGTGAAAAGCGGGTGGTCTCTACTAAAACTGTCAACACCCCAACTTGCAGCCTTCCCGCTGTTAGGTAAATTCGCCCCAGAGATGGATATTCACCCAGGCACAGTGCAGCCTATGCCTGTAGCAGCTTTTATCATGTCAGCCCAAAGCTAGAAGAGGCCCAAATGCCATCCACTAGCGGGTGGACAACTTAATCCTGGGATGTTAGAATGAAGTGCTACGCTGCAGAGCAAAGACGACCATTTCTCCCTGCAACGAGCTGGCAGATCTCAACAACATCATGGTGAGCCAAAGATGCAAGCACAGAAGCTTCTTGCTGTTTGATTCTGTTTCAGAAACTTGTAAAACCAACGCCTGTAGCTAGAGAGGGGACAGCAGTCCCGTGTGGTGCGGCAGAAGCATGTGCTGGCCTGGGACCAGAGCTAGTCTTCTGGGCCGGTGGCAAGGGTGGTAGCAATATCCTCCATCCTGATATTGGTGGTGGGTCTGTAGCAGTAAACACATGGAAGCATACGAGGCTTTACACTCATGGTTTGTGAATTTGAACAGTGTTAGTCATACTAAAGTAAGAGTCAAAGAAGAAAATCTCAGCGTGCATACCCCCTTTTGAGAGAGGCCTTTCCTAGCGGCGCCCAGGGAAGGCATGGATGGCGACTAACATGAGTTCTGGGGCTGTGCACCCTTCACTCAGAGCGTACGGAAGCCATTCTGTGTGGCCGAGCTGTGCTGGGGTGTCCAAGACTGTGTCAGTTCTGGGTGGTATATGGACCAGCAGGTCTGCTCAGAGAGTGCGTCAACAGAAATGTCACTGTTGTCACCTCCGTAAGGCCCCATAATGCACCCTCTGTGGGAGAATAAGTTCCCAAACAAGTGATTCTCTCTCTGAATTTGATTTGATTTATAGCCTTGACTTTACAAGAACCACTTAGAAGAAGTGGAGTGAGTAAGCATAGGCCCTGTCTACTAAAAAGGAATTAGGACTTAATTACATGTTTTAATTGCCATGGTTGTAATTTGTTGAAAAGTCTGGGATCTCAGGAAAGTCAGAGAAATGTGATAAAAGTATTCCTCCTATTTTGACCTTTTTGAGAAACCTAATTAGCTTCACTTTATCAAATGCTCCCACAACCCTGTTCCCTGAACATAGGAATAAATTATTATAGTCCCACTTTGAATGCAATTAAGAAAAGTACCTTACCCATTGAAATTTTTCTCTAAAATTGTATAATAGAGAAATGAACATTTCTTCTATCTCGAGACTGTTTTTAAAGGCTTGCACTTGGGACCAGGCAAAGGAAGAATTTTCTAATGAAACCTAAATACGAGGTCTGTTGTGCATTTTCTGAGTTGCCAGTGAAAGAAGTCTGGGAATTAGAACAAAACTTTGCCTGGCCTTCTTTTCATTTTTAAGAAGAATGATATAGGGAATTGCTTTTGCTTTTACTAGAAGTTTGCAAACTTACCCAGGTGGTTAACTCCCTACTTCAGAAAACAACTGTCTTCTTCCCGTTTTATGTATCACTTCCTATGAAGTGCCCTGAGTTCTTGTTGCTCAACTGTGCTGCTGAGTTTCACATGAATACCTCTGAGGCTCAGGAAATGCTGTAGAACATTCATTGCATGAAATGTGAAGCCCAGGAAAAACATGGCATTTGAATTTTAAATAGGCATTGTTTACAAAATAGAATAATAATCACACGATTCTAATATTCTTTAATCTTAGGTGGGATTTCTCACTTTTCAAAGCAGTTTGTTAATACACAGCTGTAGCTCTTTAAAATGAAAATAAAAGACACTGTTGAATCCTATAAGGATGACTATGAAACACCATGCTGAGAATTGAGTATAGGAGAACAAGGGTTTTGGGGGAAAAGATCAGCTTGCCAAGTATTATTTTTTAGACATTAGATAGTCAAACAGAATGTCAAGTAGGCAGGATTCTGGATTAAAAATAGGATGGACAAAAATTTTGAAAAGTCAGTTTGAAAGACTAGGAAAGTTATAGGAAGATGGGTCTGGACATATAATTTTGGGGGCCATTGATTTCTGTGTTGCATTAAAACCATATCCAGATGAGCTTGCCAAGGAGCAGTATAGACACAGAAGAGAAGAATTATTATAAAAGATAAAATGATATACTTTCTATATTCAAACTTGACACTTTTTGTGACATAAGAAAATCAGAGTGAAAATAAAAGCCCCAGACTGGATAAAATATTTGCAAAATTGATAGCTACCCATCTATTTTTCCTTGTAAATTGTGAAGCGGTATATTTATAATAAGGACAGTCATGCTACAGGTGTCTCAGAGACATCCGCGGGAGCACCTGGTCTCTCATGTGGCCCTCTGGGTGAAGCTGCCCAGCACAGGACCCCAGGGCCGCGCCACGCCTGCACCTGCCGCCAGCTTCCTCCGACGCGGAAATCTGCCTGGCTCCATGCTGTCAGAGACAGACCCTGGAGGAGTCAGCAGCCCCCAAAACGCCGGCCGCTCCCCCCGCGCGCTCACAGGGAGTTTAGGTTCTGATGTCCACAAGATCATATTTTTAGCTTCATGTGGGCTGTTTAGAATCAAAATGGAATATATGGCGAGAATAATTCCTTAGCCTCGTTTAGTGTGAACTTCTTATGGAGTGAAAACAATGGCAAATGAGCATCTCTAGTACTTTTTACTTTTGCCAAAAGCAAGGAAAATTGGTGAGCGGATGACCTTGTTTGATTCCCTGTTTTAACTTTTCAGATTCGGGGTCTGTCGGGCCCCCACTGTGTTTGCGTGTGCTGTGCTCCTCTGACAGATGACGCGAGATGAGAAGCAGAGGGAGAAGCTTTTTAAATTGTTTAACGTCTTTTTAAGGCACGATTTTCAAACTAACTTTTCAAACCTCTTGTCTCCCCTTAAATGTTAAAGGATTGCCTGAAATGGTCACAAGTAGGGAAAAGAAGTCTTCTGTACCATCCACAGATATAGTTGAGCCACTGTTAATGTGCCTACGATTATGACTTACATTCAACACCCACGACTTGAAAAAATCCTGAAAGTGGAGAAGGGCACCAGCACATAGTTATGGGACTATTTTAAAGGTGCTGTGAGCTTAAAGTTACAAGAGTAGGTTAGCCTATTTTTTAGAATAACCATCAGTCAGAACATGGCAAGTTGTCACTATAGGTTTATAACAACAGCTGATTCCCATTAATCCAAATGTGAATTTAATTACTATTAATATGTCTAAAGGCATCTGAGAAACTTTTCTGTAATAATTTTTATGATCAAGTCTATGTACTCTGCATCATGGACTCTACTCACTTGTCACAACCTTCTCCTGTGATTTTGTACATGTGAGCAATTGACTGAAAATATCCGATAAGCTTCTGTGTTCTGAGCAAGCCAGGACTCACCCATCTTCTCCCACCGTTCTGGCCGTCGTGGGGACAGGTCTCACTCAGACTCCTCACTCAGAAAAGGTCAAGTAAGCGTGAGAGGCCAGAAATAACCACAAAGAGAGGGCCTTCTGTTTCAGACAGAGCTATAGGCAATATTCAGACGACAAGGTATCTTTTTGCTCTATAGAGCTATATATAGATAGCTAACCAGTCTGTCCCCCTGTAGGGCCGGCAAACAGGTTTTTTTTTTTTTTTTGTCTAATGTAGATTTGTTTAATGGGCATTTTCAGAATTTGTATCCCTTTTGGGCAGAAATATTATTTGCCCACCAGCAATCATTTTCCCTTTGTATTAAAACTAGGGAAACTCAAATTTTGTTCAAGTTTACAATGTTCTTAGTTAAAACACCATATTTCCTAGCTTCTTTCTTATCAAAAGGTAACCATTTGACATAGTTCTGACCAGTGATATATAGTATAAACCACTGTGTGAGTTTTCTGGAAAATTGTTTTCAAAGGGAAGGGCCAAATGTAGCTGACCTATCGTTGCTCTTATTCCCATTTTTTTCCTGCCTGGAACATAGGTATGATGTCTGGAAGGGCAGCGGCCATCTTGGGACACGAGAATGAAGTCCCTGTGTCAAAGAAGGCAGTGCAGACAGGAAAAAGGATATCTGAGAAATAGATTATATTATGCAGCTGGTACAGTCATCCTAAAAGCCCTCCCTTTAAACTTCTTGATACATTAGAAAAATAAGCCTTTCCATAAATTTGTAAGCTACTGTATTTAGATTTTCTCTCATATGTAGCCGTATGTGATAGCAATTGATACAAACCTCTATCGGTTTTAGTGTTTTCATTAGTTTGTGAGATGGCAAAATTAACAAATAAGTGATTATAGCTTACAGAATAAGTTGGTGATTTGGATGGCTCCACTTCACAGTGATGAATCAGATTTTTGATAAATTGGTCTTAGAATGTATACTTTTCCAAATCTCCTCAGGTGATTGTGATCAGCTTGGTCTGGAGCTTTGTGAAACCACTACAAATAGAATTTTCAGCTGAACATATCTTAAAGACTAAACTTAAAATGCTCAGATGACGTGAGTGCACAGGAAGTGGAGGACCTCCTGCTGCTGTGGCGCCGGGCTGGAGGCTGGGAAGGGGCGGAGGTGGGCAGGCCCCTGCAGCATCTCCTTGGCTCCTCAGACGACATCTGAGCACCATCCTGTGTGCTGGGGACCAGAGGGGAACAGACACACCCGTCCTCAGTGAGGTGATGCATTGTTTTCCTGGTCAGTAGCTGCAGAATTGGTGTCTCCAGCAGCTGCTGGGCTGGTTTTGTTGTGGCCTCACTGGTCTCGTGACAGATGCCCGAGCACTGGGTCCCTCTGAGCCCTCTCCCCACGGTGCCCTTGGCTTCCCCTTTGCCTCCTTGTCCCCATGCAGGCGTCCGTGGGGTCTCTGCCTCTTTGTCAAAGGACCTTAGGGTCCCACTAACAGCCACCTTTAACTTAATCGTTTCTTGGAATACCTTATGTCAACGTGTGGTCACGTTCTGAGGTTCTGGGAGTGGGAGCTTCAGCACGTGGCTCCTGTGGGGGCACGGTTCACCCCATAAGGGTGATTGGCCTCAGAGTCACCAGGTGCTGCTTCCTTACAAGGCCCCCCTGACTCAGGCAGTGTGAGGGAGGCTGGCACAGACTCTGACTCTCAATGGGAAAAGGTCAGAGATCTGTGTGCTGCGTGTCACCACAGCCACAGCAGAGATGAGAAGTCCAGGGGGAAGCCGGTGAGTGACCCCTGGGAGCCACAGACATCGATGGGCTTTTAAATAAGATGCATGTTGTGCAGTGAGTTAGGACGGTGACAGGGCGTGGACAAACAGGGACAGGCGAGGCCATTGGTTTTGGGCATGAGATAGAGAGGAGAAATGTAAAAAGGTTCTTTTCATGATGGCAAGACAGGAAGTGTGGGTAAAAACAGAAGTAACAGAACTCACTGGCATCTGAGGAACTCATATTCCTTGGTAGAGGTCTCTGACTCCCATGTTTTCTTAGCAACAACACATACCTTTTTTCCCCCCATTCAGGGAGATCTAATTTTGACATTAAAGCTAGGTGCTCATGAGGTAGGCTAGAATAGGGAGCAGAGGGACTCAGGGTTCAAATCAGAAGGTATAGGATAACAGGACGGTTAAAAAGTACAAAGTAACAGGGTGCTCAGGCTTCAAAACAAAAGGTACAAAACAACAGGATGCTTGCAGACAGGAACATACCAAACATAGGCTTGTGGACTGCCTACCAAGTCCGCCTCCTCTTCACCCTCACCAAGCATGTGCAACCCAGCCCATTAGGCGATTACCCACACCACCACACACCATGACTATTCATCCATAGTCAGACCTTTTCCAACCCAAACTGCCACACCCCGTGCTGCTCTACCAGAGCGCTCCCGCCCTCCCGCCTTTAGCACGTGCTCTCACTTTATTAAACTACTCTTTGCTTGCCGCCTGCTCGACCTGCTCTGAATTCTTCCTCAGCTGGAGTCATGACCCTTCTCCAGAGCTGAGGTCTCACCTGGTGCAGGGAGACCTCCCCAGACTGGATTTCCCAACAACACTCAATCTCAGATTGGGGTATGGAGGGGGCCATCTGGGTTCTCACATTGATTTGAGAGTCTGAGAGTTACACAATACTCACATGTGTTAATTTTCATGAAAATCCAGAAAAATCTTTTAAAATTCTTTTGTGGTGATAACTTAAAATGGAAGACAAACATAGTTTCTCTTTTCTCTCTAGGGCTTACAGAAAGATTGTCAGTGGCGTGAAATTTTTTTCTTTTAGTAAGCGATTGTATTTTACTTATGACTGAGAGACATATGTACACACGGCAGTTAACAATAGGAGTTATGAGGGCTTCATTTTGCTGAGGAATCCAACTGAATAGGCCAATGATGGTATATATAAAAAGTTCCTCAGAACTACAGGAGAAATTTTTAAAAGGTAAGTATCCCCTCCAGAATATGCTGAGTTGATTTGCTCCCTGGTTCTTCCGATCCTCGAAGGAATCCAGCCTTGAAGGAAGCTGCTGCTCCAAGTGTACCTCGCCTGGGGTGCCGTGGGGCGCCCTCCTCGTCCAGGGCCGCCATTGGAACGGGTTCGGGGTATTATCTGGGGAAGTACTTTTGTTCCTACAGAAGCACTATTTGCAAAACACATTGTTTTAACCTTTGTTATCTTTTTCTTTTTATATCAAATTTTAGTGTTTATGATGTTGGTTATGATACATTTCATTTGTTAAAATTGTTTTACATTGTACCCTGAAATTTGATGGAATGGTAATTTTCCTGGCTTTTAGAAGCTCTACATCAAAATTGGTAAAGTCAGTTTAGCTATAATTTAGCAAATAAAACATTTCCCTGCAGTCTGACAACTTCCATGAATAATGTATCTCTAATGGCTGTCAATTAAGATAGTTTTTAGAGATTTCTGAGGGGGGTATAGATACCTCTAAAAGGTGATTTATGGTACAGGCTCAGTTCTTTGAATATAGCTCCTCTGTCAGCACATTAATCACTCTGTGGTACGGAAAACACTAGAACACATTCTGAACACCTCTGTTTGCTGCACCTGCTTCCTTTTTCCTCTCTCATTTGCATAATTCCAGTATCCAAATCGCAGAACTTCAGAGGTGGGAGAATCTAAGTGATCATTAGACCTGACATCCTCAGTGCACAAATTATAGATGACAATGCTGTTTTCCATATCTGACTCAGAAGGCTAGAACCTAAGAGTACTCTGGTCCCTTCAAATAAACCCATGGATACGGTCTTGAATCCCATAAAAAATTGTTACAAAACATGTTGAAAATGTTTTTAATATTCAACAACAGAAATTGAAAAACTCAAAGAAGACTTAGTACGACTAACAATATAGATTTTCTATATGGTAAGAAGTACCTTATAAAACTAAAAGTCAACCAGCCAGTATGAGACTCCTCTATGGGGCAGGGGTGACCCGCCTCTTTCTGACATTTCATGACCGTGGCATGTGGTCCTGGTTTATGCCCTGCTTGGCTAGGCGCCCTTTGTCCTGGGACCCTGATGGCTCCGGGACTCTGGGACCAGGGCCTGGGCGGCCTTGCTGGGGGCTGGCCGCAGCTGCCTGTCTCCCCCCACATGCTGCTGTCCAGCTGCCGCCTCCCCTTTGTGCTGCAAGTATATTGAAATATTTGTAATTCTTTATCATTTGCACCTCTTTTTATTTTTTGTCTGAATATTGTTCCAGTACAAGTTTGTACTTTGGCAGAGAAAAAGGAAACACCAGCAGGGAGTCTGGAGATGCTTATCAAGGAATCAGATCTTAGCAAGCAGACTGACAGGGTGCGGGGGGTTGGCCAAATGAGAATGCCATTTTCCTGAAGTTAACAATGACGGAATCCTTCTGCGTCGCCCCTGTTAAAGTGTGCATCTCTAATCCTGGCTGCTAATTTGTCTCTCTCAGGTTGTATTCTAATGGAAATACATTGTTTGCTTTAGAAGGAAAAAGCACAAAGAAAAGATATTGGCAGCAACCAAGAGTGAACAGACTGTCTTCGTGACCTGTTCGTAAATACTTCATTTGTGCAGCTTGAAGTTGCATTTCTGGTCTCTTTAGCTACAGAGGAGCACCATTTAATCATGTGCATTTTGCTGTGAGCCACAGAAACGTTACCTTTTAAAATTTCCATGAAGAGTTCTGATTTTCAGTACGGCTCAACCATTTCCCCTCCCTTCCATTAAAGTGGATATCTGCTAGTTCCATATGTACCCAGTACATGGACAAAACTTACTTTCCGGTATCTGTGTAAAAGGAAAAATGGGTCGTGGGTAAACAATGGCTCTGTTCTGCGGTGTAGCAGGAAGCGTGATGCAGTTTGTAGTGATGCAAGCTCGCGTTTGTTCAAGTCTGTGAGAAAACCTCTCTCAGCACTGGAGTCTGCGCTTCCCTACTACATTCCTGGAATGACAAGCATCATGTATTCGATCTCCCTGTTGAATGACTGGGGTACAAAACCAGTCCTTTATCTGCCAGACAATCAATTTTGTCTTTAAAGTGGAATCTCGTCCTTTTATGTAAGGATTCAGCATAAGAACAGGCTTGACTAGAACATAAAAGCTGCTTTCTGAATTGCCTTTTACCCTCTTGGAGAGGAGTGGGAACTGGGCTGCCTTTCATGCCACTGTTGGTGTGGAAATGGGCCTGTGGCTGCCTCGGTGATTCCACTTTACGTAGCACCCAGGGGGCCCCCAGTGCCAACGACAGCCTGGCCAGTGACACCGGAGTCTGCAGGCTGAGTGCCGAGGTCTGCCTGAGGGACGCTCACCCCTCACTACCTGAAGGACAGTGCTGTCCCATTCGCCCTTTGACCCCAGCAGTGCCTGCTTCCTCAGTGGCACAGCTCTTACTTACCACATGCTTCTTAGAACTGATAGCATCTCACAGGGTGTGGCTCATGGTCAGAAGCAGTCTCCTGGCCAGCGCTGGTCCAGGGACCTTGGCCAAAGGTGGGCCAGGTGCCGCCTCTCCTTGTCAGAGCTTCCTTCCTGGAAGTGCACCCTTCGCACGGGTCAGTGGGCTGCAGAGCCGCCTGTACAGCACGTCTTGATGGGGCAGAAATCAAGCACCTGACCCCACGTGGATCCCCACTATGCTGATAACGAGCTGCTGAATGCCAGCAAGTTATGGGGTTTACTAGTGGATCTTTGAACAGCTGTGTACCCAACACTTTTAGACACTTGGAAAGTGATGAATGCGTTTTCTGCCCAATTGAAACAGTTGTGGGACAGGAGAGGCCGCAGCAAGCACACAGCAGGGGTAACGGGACATAGTTCTAGTCTCCAGAGGGAGATGATGGTGACGGGCTCTGGCGGGGCAGTGAGGGAAGGTTTATCAAGCAGATGACATTTTTGTTGAGATTCCGAGGCTGAGAACAAACCAGCCAGGCAATGACCAATGGACAGGTGTGCTCCTGACATGTCATAGAGCTGATGGGAGGGGACGCATGGTGGGAACGAGAGAGGGTCTCAGGGTGCGGTCAGGGGTTTGTGTCCGAGGGCAGCGACATCCAGGAGCAGGGCTTGCAGCTGGGACCCAATTCATGGTGGTTTGAAGGACCAGTGTCGCACAGCCTGCTTTCCAGGTCAGAACGGGTGCTTGAGGGGAAGTTTGAGGCAAGTACTGGGTAGGCATTTGTGGAGTTGGTCCGAGAGGAGTTCAGGCGGCGGGACCAAGGCAGTGGCCAGCAGTGAGGGACCAACTGCAGGATCTCCCTCACAGATTGCAGCTGGTGAACACAGGGCAGGGCATCACAGGGTGACACCTGCATTTTGGTCCCGAGCAGCTGAGTGGCTGGTAGAGACGGCTGAGGAGAGTGTGGGGTGATTCAGGAGTTGAGTGGAGCGGGAGGCTGCTCGTGGCCCAGCTGCGCCAGCTCACACGTGTTCCCCAGCCTCGTGAGAAAGCTCCCGTCCTTTCCAGTTCATCCAGTAATGGTTTTCCATGCACAGCAGGAAGTGAGGGGCGTGTCCGCCAGGCTGACCCCCATGACACAGACCTGGAGAGCTCAGCACTGACGTTGCCCCGCACGCTTCTCTGCCAGACCGTCCACCTGATCGGTGGCATGGGCAGCCAGCCAGCCTCCAAGCATGAGCACGGTAAGGCCCCGACCTTGCCTCAAAGCCACAGGTGGGCACCTGTGCCCCATCCCTGGGCCAGGCGTGTCACGCAGTTCAGCTCACATGCACAGCTGTGCTTGTGCTGCGGCCACTCGGTGTTGCGTCTCAACGACGTTCAGGTCTCTAAACATCTAAAGCAGTGAAGGAGACGTGCCCATTGAGACGTGGCTGCTAGAGACAGAGATGTTGGGAACCTGGCAAGAAGAAGGGCAAACAGGAAAAAAACATCAAAACACAGAGGAAAGGATTTATAAAACAGCACAAATGTTTTGAGCTGTTTTCTCTCAAGGCACTTCCACATTCTGGCTATGGATATCAGAATTATTTTAATGTACATTATAAATTTTTATAGTATTATTAATGGTCCTTGGTCATCCTGAAAAATTGAAATTACGTTTATGCTTATTGATTAGAGCGAGACAGCAGGGAAGCTTGTAAATATCAGAAAGCAGATTCAAAATGGCCAAAGTAATAAAGATTTTGCCGTTAAAAAGTCTACATTTCGGTTATCTGGAGATTGCACTTTTGTGGAACTCAGTTGCTAAGGTTAGTTAGACGAGGTGTTATCATGTGTGACTTTATATTCTGTCCACTAGAAAAATCCATAATGCTAAATTACATGGCTAATTTAAGTCCTTCAGTAGCCTGTGAACCTGGCATTCAGTTTTACTCACACACTTCTCAGGGATAAAGACTGAAACGTTTTTTTTTTTTTGGCATGTAAGTAAATCCTATACACAAAGTTGTTTTTTTCCTCATGATTTTTCAAAAAACAAATGTGTGACTCCCTGAAAGGATATATTTCTGGTGGACTCCTCAGCTGCTAGTCTGCCTGTCCACAGCCTTATTCTGTTGCGGACAAGCCAGATTCAGACCCCTGAAAACATGCTTCACAATTCAGCATCACTTTGCCTCACATATTCCAAAACACACAAAGGTTTTTGTACATTCTGGTCTTATTTCGCTCGTTGCCATTATCATTTGGAAACACAGTTCTAACAGTATAAATATAAAGAAAAACAGAAAAGAACAATTTAAATAAAATATCTGTTTTAATAATAGCAAAGATAGCAATTTTAATAAAATAAATAATTTAAAAATATTGTTTTTATTGTTTAACTGTAGAACAATTAGATAAATATAAGCAATAAGAATAAAAAGAATCATTTACAACCCAACATCCAGAGATGGCCACAGTTCACATTTGGTTATAAATCCTTCTAAATCTTTAACTCAGGCTCACACATGTAATTTCTGGGAAGTTTGGTCTGATTGAAGAACTGTCATTGATCATCAATGGCATTAGACATCCATCATTCATTCCGGAGTCTAAGAGCAGCCAGAACATCGAGGAAGCCATGAAAGCGGAGAGTCAGCTGTGCGGGCCTCCATGGCCACTGCTCCTCACAGAGCTGCACTTGGGAAGGGCGTTCGGTCCAGGCGCTCAGGGATCACATTGGATCACAATACCCAGTGCACTGTGGCCCATACTGAGATGGCCTGGGGTAGGAGAAGGGGATGTCCTGAATCAAGGATCTTAGTCTCAAGAAAAACGCAAGAAGTTCAGTGTAGAGACTGAAGTAATGGTACCATCTAGCCCAAATTAGTTCTTGAATTCTTAGTCCTGATATTAAAAAAAACCTTAATGAGTGTTTATCCTCTTAATCTCTGCATCACTCCTGTGTCTTTATGAATTTTGAGTCTGCTTCCTTCTGTTCCTTATTATCTGCCTTTTAAATGCTCTGTGCAGCTGCTCGCAGCAGTGTTTCCTCTCACTGTAGTTCTTTCCCAAAATGCCTTCCTTTATGCTCCCTCAAAAACAGGAGAGGTCTGGACCCCTGGGCATTGTGGGTAGGGTGTAAATTGGTGCAGCCATTGTGGAAAATGGGACTGCATAGACCCAGCAGTCAACCTACAGGAAGATATCTAACAGTGCTGAAGGCAGGGTCTCTAAGAGACACTCAAATACCCATGGCCATGGCTCTATTAGCCAGCGGTGGGAGCAACCCAAGAGCCTATGGTCTGAAGAATGGGTGTGGAATGGGTCTATCCACATGATGGAGTAACATTCAGGAGAAGGGGGAGTTAGTGCTTAATGGGGACAGAGTGTCAGTTGTGCAGGATAGAAAAACTGAGGAGATCTGCTGCACAACAGTGTGAATGTACTTACAGTACTGAACTGCACACCTAAAGTGGTAAGTTGTATGTTATGTGTTGTTTTCTTCTTTTTTCTATTTTTCTAAATTAAGGTATCATTGATATACAATCTTATGAAGGTTTCACATGAGCAATTTTGTGGTTTCAACATTCAACCATATTATCAAGTCCCCCCACCTCCCACCCCATTGTAATCACTCAATCAGTGTAGTAAATGCTGTAGAGTCACTACTTGTGTTCATGCTGTACGTCTTCCCCATTACCTATGTATATTGTGAGTGCTAATTATATTGCCCCTTAATTCCCTTCTCCCTCCCTCCACACCCTCTTCCCTTTGGTAACCGCTCATCCCTTCTTGGAGTCTGTGAGTCTGCTGCTGTTTTGTTCCTTCAGTTTTACTTTGTTGTTATACCCCACAATGAGTGAAATAATTCGGTACTTGTCTTTCTCCGCCTGGCTTATCACACTGAGCATAATACCCTCTAGCTCCATCCTTGTTGCTGCAAATGGTAGGATTTTTTTTCTTCTTATGGCTGTATAATACTCCATTGTGTATATATACTACCTCTTCTTTATCCATTCATCTACTGATGGACACAGGTTGCTTCTCCATCTTGGCTATTGTAAATAGTGCTGCAATAAACATAGGGATTCATATGCCTTTTTGAATCACAGATCTTGTTTTGTTTGGGTGAATTTCTAGGAGTGGAATTACTGGGTCAAATGGTATTTCTATTTCTAGTTTTTTGAGGAAGCTCCGTATTGCTTTCCACAATGGTTGAACTAATTTACAATCCTATCAACAGTGTAGGAGTGCAGGAGGGCTCCCCTTTTCTGCATCCTCACCAGCATTTGTTGTTCCTAGTCTTTTGGTTGTTGGCCATCCTAACTGATGTGATATGTCATTGTGGTTTTAATTCGCATTTCCCTGATGATTAGCAAAGTGGAGCATCTTTTCATGTGCCTGTTGGCCATCTGAATTTCTTTGGAGAAGTGTCTGTTCAGATGCCCAGAGAGAATGGTTTAAACTGACTAGCTCTCAATTACAAGCATTGGAAGGCCTGACTCATAATAACTTTTCTTCTAGAGCCCAGAATCCATGTTATTCCTCTTCTGTATCTATAGTCCAGAGTAGGGCTTTGCAAAGAAGGGCTTTATTATATATTTATTGAATTGAATGAAACCTTACAAAGTTTTAAAGAGTCAGAGAGTGTAAATCAGGGAGTTACAGCCTTCAGATTAGTTTCATTTCATGGCTTTAAAATTCACATTAAATTCAGATAGTTATAAAGTAGACAAAAGACATAAGAATTGATTTTTTTAAATTCCCATAAAATATTCTTTAGTGAGTTGTGCATCAATAACAAGATAAAGTTGTTTATTAGGCTTCAGGAAATGTTTAATATCAAATCATAAAGAAGGAAATAAAATTTTAATATGGCAAAATTTTCTTAAAACCAGAAACAAAACTTTTTGTGATTCAGTGAAAGTGACTGGACCATATCTTGGGGGACGGGAACTGTTCTCACAGTCAGGTAAGAGTGCTTATCTCATGTCACCTGATAGGGTTCGGAGGGCATGTGCGGGTCACCCGGGAGCTAGGGGCTGTGCTGGGCAGCAGCACGGCTCACGGTGGGTGCTCCTGAGAGCCGACAAGGCTGCAGGTGTCTGTGCCAGAACACAGTGCCTTTGGCATTGGACACCAGTACCGCGTTTATGGAGAGGACGTTGTTGGCAGTGAGCACACAGCCAAATTTCACAAGGGCGGCCGGCTTCATTTGGTAAAGTTATTAGGGGTTGCGGTTTGCAGCTCCTGCCCCCTCTTGGAGGGTCTGGGGCATCCGTGCATCATTCAAAGCGTGGAAGCTGTGTCACTAACCTGAAATCAGCTCCCTTGATACTTTCTGACTTGGCCACTGCCAAGTGACATCTCAGGTGATCCAAGCCCCTGCTGGCAGCAGGTGACTCTCCAAGGATGATGGCTGATGAAAGGAAACCAGAGAATGTGCACCGGTCTCTCTGCCTGTCTACCACTCCATGTTGGGATACAAAGCTGACAGGCTGCTGGCAGCCGCACCTGCCTCACTGCTCTCTAGAACATGGGGGGCATAGGTAAAAGCAGGTGGGAGCGAAGTTTCAGTCCTTCCAGTGGACACTGTGCACAGCATACATGTAAGTGGTGCCCTCTTGCTGCCGTGATTTAAGACAGCTCACCGGCATGAACAGCATTGTGATGCTCGGGAACACGTTTAGAGATTGAGACTGCAAGGAGGCCACCACACAGGGCATAGCTATCTCTGTACTTATGTGAAAATAAAACAAAATGCATTTATAAGTGAGGAAGAGGCATGGCCAGGCTAAATACCACACAGGGTCTTGGTGCAACCCATGATCAAAATGAGCCCGATTTGTGGCCTGGCTCCAAAGGAGACTGGAAGTGACATGGTTTGTTGTCAGAGATGGCCAGCACTTGTGAGATGCCCTGGTGCCAGAATGAGGTGGCATAGCACACTTCCGATGTGTGACAGAGATGCATTCTTAGTGCCCAATGGTTTTTTATACAATTTTTAAAGGTATTATTGATACCTTTATGAAGGTTTCACATGAAAAACAGTGTGGTTACTACATTCACCCATATTATCGAGTCCCCCCCATACCCCATTGCAGTCACTGACCATCAGTGTAGTAAGATGCCACAGATTCACTATTTGCCTTCTCTATGCTACACTGTCTTCCCCATGACCTCCCGCACCATGTGTACTACAGAACATAATACCCCTTAATCCTTAATCCCCTTCTCCCTCCCTCCCCACTCACCCTCCAACACCCCTTCCCTTTAGTAACCACTAGTCCCTTCTTGGAGTCTGTGAGTCTGCTGCTGTTTTGTTCCCTCAGTTATGCTTCATTGTTATACTCCACAAATGAGGGGACTAAGTTGGTATTTGTCTTTCTCTGCCTGGCTTATTTCACCGAGCATAATATCCTCCAGCTCCATCCATGTTGTTGCAAATGGTAGGATTTGTTTCTTTCTTATAGCTGAATAGTATTCCATTGTGTATATGTACCACATCTTCTTTATCCATTCATCTACTGATGGACATAGGTTGCTTCCATATCTTGGCTATTGTAAATAGTACTGCAATAAACATAGGGGTGCATAAGTCTTTTTGAATCTGAGAACTTGTATTCTTTGGGTAAATTCCTAGGAGTGGAATTCCCGGGTCAAATGGTATTTCTATTTTTAGTTTTTTGAAAAACCTCCATATTGCTTTCCACAATGGTTGAACTACTTTACATTCCCACCAGCAGTGTAGGAGGGTTCCCCTTTCTCCGCATTCTGGCCAGCATTTGTTGTTCTTAGTTTTTTTGCTTCTGGCCAACCTTACTGGTGTGAGGTGATATCTCATTGTGGTTTTAATGTGCATTTCCCTAATAATTAGTGATGTGGAGCATCTTTTCCTGTGCCTGTTGGCCATCTGAATTTCTTCTTTGGAGAATTATTTGTTCATATCATCTGCACATTTTTTAATCAGGTTATTTGCTTTTTGGTTTTTGAGGTGTGTGTGTTCTTCATATGTTTTGGAGTTTAACACCTTGTTGAATATGTCGGTCACAAACATATTCTCCCATACTGTAGAATGCCTTTTTGTTCTGCTGATGGTGTCCTTGGCTATACAGAAGCTTTTTAGCTTGATATAGTCCCATTTATTCATTTTTGCTTTTGTTTCCCTTGCCAGAGGAGATGCGTTCAGGAAAAATTTGCTCATGTTTATATTCAGGAGATTTTTGCCTATGTTGTCTTCTAAGAGTTTTATGGTTTCATGACTTACATTCAGGTCCTTGATCCATTTCAAGTTTACTTTTGTGTATGGGGTTAGACAATAATCCAGTTTCATTCTCTTGCATTTAGCTGTCCAGTTTGCCTACACCAGTTGTTGAAGAGGCTGTCATTTACCCATTGTATGTCATGGCTCCTTTATCATATATTAATTGACCTTATATGCTTGGGTTTATATCTGGGCTCTCTAGTCTGTTCCATTAGTCTATGGGTCTGTTCTTGTGCCAGTACCAAATCATCTTGATTACTGTAGCTTTGTAGTAGAGCTTGAAGTCAGGGAGCGTAATTCCCCCAGCTTTATTCTTCCTTCTCAGGATTGCTTTGGCTATTTGGGGTCTTTTGTGGTTCCATATGAATTTTAGAACTATTTGCTCTAGTTCGCTGAAGAACACTGTTGGTATTTTGATAACGATTGCATTGAATCTGTAGATTGCTTTAGGCAGGATGGACATCTTGACAATATTAATTCTTCCTATCCATGATCACGGATGTATTTCTATTTATCAGTATCTTTAAATTCTGTCATGAGTGTCTAGTAGTTTTCAGGTATAGGTATTTCACTTCCTTTCTTAGGTTTATTCCTAGGTATTTTATTTTTTTTGATGCAATTGTGAATGGAATTGTTTTCCTGATTTCTCTTTCTGTTAGCTTATAGTGTATAGGAAAGCAACAGATTTCTGTGTGTTAATTTTGTATTCTGCCACTTTGCTGAATTCAGATATTAGTTCTAGTAGTTTTGGAGTGGAGTCTTTAGGAATTTTTATGTACAAAATATCATGTCATCTGCAAATAGTGACAGTTTGACTTCTTCTTTACCAATCTGGATGCCTTGTATTTCTTTGTTTTGTCTGATTGCCATGGCTAGGACCTCAAGTACTATGTTGAATAACAGTGGAGAGAGTGGGCATCCCTGTCTTGTTCCCGATCTTAGATGAAAAGCTTTCAGCTTCTCGCCGTTAAGTATGATGTTAGCTGTCGGTTTGTCATATATGGCCTTTATGATATTGAGGTACTTGCCCTCTATACCCATTTTATTGAGAGTTTTTATCATGAATGGGTTTTGAATTTTGTCGAATGCTTTTTCAGCATCTATGGAGATGATCATGTGGTTTTTGTCTTTCTTTTTGTTGATGTGGTGGATGATGTTGATGGATTTTTGAATGTTGTACCATCCTTGCATCCCTGGAATAAATCCTACTTGATCATGATGGATGATCATTTTGATTTATTTTTTAATTTGGTTTGCTTTTATTTTGTTGAGTATTTTTGTATCTGTGTTCATCAGGGATATTGGTCTGTAATTTTCTTTTTTTGTGGTGTCTTTGCCTGGTTTTGGTATTATAGTGATGCTTGCCTTGTAGAATGAGTTTGGGAGTATTCCCTCCTTTCCCCATTTTGGAAAACTTCAAGGAGGATGGGTAATTAGGTCTTCACTAAATGTTTGATAAAATTCAGCAGTGAAACCAGGTGGTTCACGGGTTTTGTTCTTGGGAGTTTTTTGATTCCAAATTCAATTTTGTTGCTGGTAATTGGTCTTGTCAGTTTTTTTGTTTCTTCCTTGGTTCAGCCTTGGAAGGTGGTATTTTTCTAGAAAGTTGTCCATTTCTTCTAGGTTATCCAGTTTGTTACCATATAATTTTTCATAGTATTCTCTAATAATTCTTTGTATTTCTGGGGTGTCTATAGTTATTTTTGCTTTCTCATTTCTGATTCTGTTTGTGTGTGTAGACTCTCTTTTTTTCTTGATAAGTCTGGCTAGGGGTTTATCTATTTTGTTTATTTTCTCAAAGAACTAGCACCTGCTTTAATTGATTCTTTCTATTGTTTTATTTTTCTCGATTTTATTTATTTCTGTTCTCTTTATTACGTCCCTGCTTCTACTGACTTTGGGCCTCATTTGTTATTCTTTTTCTAGTTTCATTAATTGTGAGTTTAGACTGTTTATATGGGATTGTTCTTCTTTTCTGAGGTAAGCCTGTATTGTAGTATACTTTCCTCTTAGCATAGCCTTCGCTGTGTCCCACAGATTTGGCAGTGTTGAATTATTGTTATCATTTGTCTCCATATATTGCTTGGTCTCTGCTTTTATTTGGTTGTTGTTCCTTCGGTTATTTAGGAGCATGTTGTTAATCCTCCATGTGTTTGTGGGATTTTTCATTTTCTTTGCGTAATTTATTTCTTGTTTCATATCTTTGTGATCTGAGAAACTGGTTGGTACCATTTCCATCTTTGAATTTATTGAGACTCTTTTTGTGGCCTAGTATATGATCTATTCTTGAAAAATGTTCCATGTGCACTTGAGAAGAATGTGTATTCTGATGCTTTTGGGTGGAGTGTTTTGTAGATGTCTGTTAGGTCCATCTGTTATAAATGTGTTGTTCAGTGCCTCTCTCTCCTTACTTATTTTCTGTCTCGTTGATATGTCCTTTGGAGTTAGAGGAGTGTTGATGTCTCCTAAAATGAATGCATTGCATTCTATTTCCCACTTCAATTCTTTTAGTATTTTTTTCACATATGTATGTCCTCCTGTGTTGGGTGTATAGATATTCATAAGTGTTATATCCTCTTGTTGGGCTAACCCCTTTATCATTATGTAATGTCCTTCTTTGTCTCTTGTGACTTTCTTTGTTTTGAAATCTATTTTGTCTGATACAAGTAGTGTAACTCCTGCTTTTTTCTCACTATTACTTGCATGAAATATCTTTTTCCATCCCTTCACTTTAGTCTGTGAATGTCTTTGGGTTTGAAGTGAGTCTCTTGAGGGCAGCATATAGATGGGTCTTGGTTTGTTTAGCCATTCAGTGACTCTATGTGTTTTGATTGGTGCATTCAGAACATTTACATTTAGGGAGATTATCAGTAGGTATGTACTTCTTGGCGTTGCAGGCTTTAGATTCTTGGTTACCAAAGGTTCAAGGCTTTCTTACTTTCTAATTGTCTATCTTAACTCACTTAGCATGCTGTTACAAACACAATCTAAAGGTTCTTTTTTTTCCCTCCTTTTTCTTTCTCCTCCATTCTTTATATATTAGGTATCATATTCTGTACTCTTTGTCTATCCCTTGACTGACTTTGGGGATAGTTTATTTAATTTTGCATCTGCTTAGTAATTAATTGTTCTACTTTCTTTACTATGGTTTTATTTCCCCTGGTGACAGCTATTTAGCCTTAGGAACACTTCCATTTATAGCAGTTACTCCAAATACAATGTAGAGATGGTTTGTGGGAGGTAAATCTCTCAGATTTTGCTTTTCTGGAAATTATTTAATCTCTCCTTCAAATTGAAAAGATATTCTTGCCAATTAGAGTATTTTTGGTTCAAGGACCTTCTGCTTCATTGCATTAAATATATTATGCCAGTCCCTTCTGGCCTGTAAGGTTTCTGTTGAGAAGTCTGATGATAGCCCAATGGGTTTTCCTTTGTATGTGATTCTCTCTCAGGCTGCTTTTAATAGTCTGCCCTTTCCTTGATCGTTGCCATTTTAATTATTATATTTCTTAGTGTTTTCTTCCTTGGGTCCCTTGTATTGGGAGATCTGTGCAACTCCATATCCTGAGAGACTATCTCCTTCCCCAGATTGGGGATGTTTTCAGCAATTAACCTCCTCAAAGAGACTTTCTATCCCTTTTTTCTCTTCTTCTTCTGGTACCCCTATAATGCATATATTGTTATGTTTTGATTGATCACACAGATCTCTCAATATTCTTTCATTCCTAGAGATCCTTTTTTCTCTCTGTGCCTCAGCTTCTTTGTATTCCTCTTCTCTAATTTCTATTCCATTTACCCTCTCCTCCACTGTATCCAATCTGCTTTTAAATAACTCCTTTGTATGTTTCATTTCTGATACTGTATTCCATAATAATTGAATCTCTATCTGGAATTCTTCCCTGAGTTCTTGAATATTTTTCTGTACCTCCATGAGCATGTTTATGATTTTTATTTTGAAATCTCGTTCGGGAAGATTCATGAGTTCAGTTTCACTTGGTTCTTTTTCTGGTGTTTGTGGGATTTTGGTTTGAACCAAGTTGCTTTGACATTTCGTATTTGTACGTGGCTCCCTCTAGTGCTCAAAAGCTCCACTCTCTGGAGCTGCTCAGCCCCTGAAACTATGTTGGAGGTCGCAGGCAAGCAGCACTGATGCCTGGGGGGAGGAAAGAGCTGTTTCCTGCTTCCTGGCTGCTATTCCTTTCTCCAGTGCCAGAACCAGTGGGCCAAGCACGTAGGTGTAAGCCTCTATGCTTTGTGTTTGTAGCTGCTGTAGGTGGGGCTTCCCTCTGGTTGGCTTCACACCAGGGCAGGGGCTGCCTGTTTGTGAGCCAGGTGTGGGCCAGGCAGTAAGAAGGCGCAGAAGGCTGTGTGTTGTTGTGCGGGGCCTTGGAGCTGCGTAGCTGCCCAGTGGGATGGAGTGCCCGAAGCTCTTGAAATTTCCCAACCTGCTGAGTAGAGTGCATTCGGATAATTTGGTTCACCTATCCTTTTTCCTAAGCAGTAAGTTCTGTGCAATACTTGCCCCTTTAGCAGCTCTCTCACTGTTAGGATGTCTCTCAGACTGCCTGCCTTTCTTTTTTCCCAGAGCAGCCAGATGTGCATCTGTTTTCCACAAGCGAGTAGAATCTCAGTCTCTCCAGGTATTCTGCCTGTCTTAGCCTTCCAACCCCACTAATATCCAGAGCACCATGCAATGTAGGTGTGTGCTCCCAGAGCAGGTCTCCAGGGCTGGGTGTTCAGCAGCCCTAGGCCTCCACTCCCTCCCAGCTCCGTTTCTCTTCCTCCTGCTGGTGAGCTGGGGTGGGGGAAGGGCTTGGGTCCCACCGGATCATGGGTTTGGTGCATTGCCCTGTTCCCTGAGGTCTGCTCTCTTCTCCAGGTGTATGCAGTCTGGCGCAGCCTTCTTTCTGTTGCTCTTTCAGGATTAATTGTATTAATTATATTTTCGTATTATATGTGGTTTTTGGAGGCCTCTGTCTCACCTCTCATGCTGCCATCATTAATCCTCTGCCTGCACAATATGTTTTTACTGGGTTAGTAGCACTGTGAAATTTGGGTTAGTCATGTTTGAAGACTTTGTTGTAAGCTCTGCATGCAAAATCCTACAACATGGCATTTAAGAAATTGCTCCTGTTATCACCCAGCAGCTGGCCCACTTATGCAATATGAGCAGCTGTGCCTTCTGCAACTACTGACTGAGTTTAGGAGAACCTGTCTTTGAAGAGTGACCAGCGGTGCTAGTGAGGGCAGCTTCTAGAGATCTCACATGGTCATTCTGGGTTTGGATTAGATAGTCATCCTTTTGCAGGAAAACAAATGTTACCTGCTAAAGTTATGGAAACTTGCAGCAGCAGTGGGTCCGAGATGAGTTTAGGAAACTTACTTCAGGGCTTGAGGGGCCCAGGATGGACAAGGAGGTATAGCAATTCTATGGGAAAATGGGAAAAGCGAGGACAAATTGCAATAAGTGGGGCCTCCGAGTACCAGGAGGTGGGGTTGGGACCGATTCAGGAAGTGGCATGGAACATATTTTTCTGCAGTGCTCTGTCTTGTTTATGTTATGGGAGGGCTAAAGTTTGAGATATGAGTCTTAGATCTGGAAGCTAAGCTAAACTGTTAGCACATGAATTACTCAGATCTTGGGGTGAAGGCCATATTTGAAATCATATGTTGATTTTATATATTGTCATAAATATGTTATGTACATGGAATATATTGCATGTCACCCCCCAGATCTGTCTGTTTTTTCCTTCCAAGGAAGGATGGATGGTGCTCACATTATCTGTTAACTCGCGGCAGATTTTATTACTGGAATTCTGTCTGACTCGCTTTCTGAGCTGTTGCTAGAATTCAGTAACAGAAAAAGCACAAACATCATAGAATTTAAAAGGTAAAGATACAAAATGTGATGTTTCCCTTGTAGCTAATATTCAGCAGCACTGTGGTGTACATGGTGTAAGCTTGAAAGGAGGACACGGACAGCTCCCCGTTGTGTAGACTCGGCAGCATGGGGAATCCGCAGAGGTGTTTTCTAAAGGCCTTCCCGGCTGTCAGTAGCTGTACCGCGCAGCACTTATGCACCTTGACTGGAGCTCATTTCCACAACTGAAATTTCTCCATATATCTGCTTAATCTCTAAAAATGCCATAAAAATTTCAATGGATCATGTAAGGCATTTTCTGGTCACAGTGAAGTTTATGGGGATGTGGTGAAAATCTGGTTTATTAGTTAATATTCTGAGGAGTCAAACTATATAGTTTTATCTATAAATATACTTGAAACTATTCTATAAATATCCTATGCATTTGAAAAATACATTTTTAAATAAGCTAGTATTTTAGAAGCAATAATAAAGTCGTAACATTTTTTCCAGCCTTGGGTTGTGTGCGTTGAGAGACCAGTTGTGTGACTCAGAGTGTGAGCTTTGGCCCAGTAAAGTCACGGACTAACCACCCTTGATTCCCCACCCACCTCCTGGGTGGTATAAATGGGAAGTGCCCTGGCCAGCTGGTGTCTCTTGGAGAAAGACGTCTGTAGTCAACACTACCCGTGACTATGTGCCAAACTGGAATCAGTATTCTAAAGCAGAGTAGCATGTTCAGACTTCTGATGACTTGGCTTGAGACTGAAATACATTTTAGAGGGGATTTTGCATGATTTATTCATGTTGAACTTGAAATGACCTAAAATATACTTCTAAGCCTTTTTTCATAATCGCTCTTTATTGCATTTAAGTCCAGAATTTTCCATGCTGTATGTTTGAAGATTTAGGTCCAGGACTTTATGCATGTCTTCTCATTGATCCGGCATCTTCAGTGCTGTTGAGTCATGAATCTGCTGTTCCACCTATTAACTTTTTTCTTCAAGTGTATGATGGTGTTAACTTGACAGGGCTGAGGGAGGCCTAGAGTGGGGGAAAGAGGTCATTTCTGGGGTGTCTGTGAAGGGATTCTGGACAGGATCAGCATCTGAATCACTGGATGGAGAAAAGCTCTGCCTCCCTAGTTTGGGGGTCTCCTTCAATTGTTGGGGGCCCCAAATGGGACAAAAAGGTGGAGGAAAGGTGGATTCTACCTCTTCTTGAGCGGAAATCTCCCATCTCCTCCCTTCCCACAACCACGCTGCTGGTTCTCGGCCTTTGACCTCAAATTTGTTACAGCTCCACTTTCCTGGGTCTGTAGCTGCAGACGGCAGATTGTGGTGAACCCTGGCCTCTCTGACCAAGTGAACCAGCTCCTGCAATAAATCTCTGCCATATTCCTACCTGTATCCTACTGATTCATTTCTCTGGAGAACCCTGACTCATACAGAGCCACCTGTTTTTTTCATTTTTTGACGTTGAATACACAGATGCAAGAATTGATCCCTTCCTAGAAAAAGGTCACCAAGATGTCCTGGAATTCTGAACGGTTACAGTTTATGCTCATTGTACTGGCTTCAATATTACTATGCCTACTTTCATTGTCCCAGTTTTGATGTGAAGTAATATGGTCCCTTTAGGTCAAGACTTCTCGATTAGTCTTAACTGTATATATATATATATATATATATATATATATATATATATATATATATACGTACATATATACATATGTACATATATATAAAATGTTATTAATATCTAATACATATACTTTTCAACCAAAATAAACTACACACATAAAGTCTGTCATTCAAACTGGAACTTCACTAACTTTCATGAATATGTCATGACAGATCGTTTTAAGTTTTTTCTTGCTATTCAGATATATATATATATGTAAGAAGCTTTAACAATATTCAGTCAAAATGGATGTTGTCTACTGTGACTATTAACATTACTTGATAATGTCTAACAACAGAACTTTTAATAAATGTAAAATTAGATAATTTGACATTGGTTTTAAATTGTAAAAATTTTAGAAGATCAATCTATGTGATAACTAGATCAGTTAAAAGAAACTCATTTGGGTAACAGAAAATTTAATTCTAGAAGGAAAAAAACCACTGATTTTATTTTTAAAAAGTCCAAACAAAACCAGGTAAATAAATATTTTGCCGTGAAAATATCTAAGGCTTTTGGTCACTTACACAATTTACAATAGAAGTGAATATAAAGGAGCAATGCCGGGGAAGGGGTTATGGCCGGGGAACCAGCCTGTGGGGGCAGAGGCTTCTTCCACTCAACATTGCTGAGAACTTTAAACTACACCACAAAAAATAAAGTCTAAGTCTTAAAAAAAATGAGTGGGAGGATTTGGGGCCATAAATCTGGCACTGTGTTTGTTCATGAGCTTGTGAGTGCGCGACTCTGGCCAGGATGACTACACTCAAGTTCCTCTTACTCCATAAGCCTGTGTTTGCAGCATCCTTGTCCCTACCTGTGATGAGCTTATTTAATTTCCCTCATCATCCACCACTGTTGCCACCCTCCTGGACAGCCAGCCCCATCTGGGAGTCGTGAGCCAGTCTGTCCCCTTCCACCGGAGTTCCCAGCTCCTATCTGCACCCAGTGCAGAGCGGGCCCACCAAAGCTCGGACCTGAACCTCCTGGTGAGTCTCTCCCCAGGCTGCATAGACCCTCCGTTCACATTTTCTCTTTGTTCTTGGTCTCCAGTTGTCTCTTGTCTTTTTATTGCCACCTTGGACACATTGTTAAAAAGTTGTATTTTCTTGAAATTTTAAACGCAGTCTTTCCACATTTTGTGCACCAGAAAGAGTCCCCTCTTTAACATGTCAATGGATTTGCATTAACTTGTTTACTGACATAGCACAGAGCCCGTAGGTGACTATTGTCCTTGTTGGGGACACGCGACCTGACCCTCACAGTGTTCTGACTACAGTTGTTTGCGAGCAGAGCCTTTGAAGGAGCTGTCAGTGGCACGTATTAATGTAAGTGTCCTATGATTAAAAGAGTAACCTAAAAATCTGATGATTCCCATAATTAAAAAAATTTTTACACCGTAACAGGTTTATCTTGGATTTTATTTAAAATGAAAGTTAAAAAAATACAAAATTTAAAAAAAGATTTCTGATGGTGGAATTTCCTTGTCACATATCCACCAAAATATCTAACACTCTTTTAATCCCATTAGATTAATTAAAAAAACAGGTTATTTCCCAATTGGTCAATTTTACTCTCTTTTCTTGTGCTTCTCTGTTTAACCTCGTTGCTGATTTCATGAAGGTGTTTTTGTAGTTTTGCAGGACGTCATGATGGCCCAACTGTTTCTACCACACCTCTCAAGGGTGGGGATGACACACCTGAGGCTGTCTTAGAGAGTCTGGGGCGATTCCTGTAGGGCAGACAGGAGAAGGGATCCCCTACCTGGGGCATCAGCTTGGCGGCCAGGAGCAGGGCAAAGAGGAAGCGTGTTTCTTGTACAATGAAGTTTGACATGAAGTGCAAGTGCCTGTCCACCTAGCCTTGTTAGAAAGTAAGCGATTGTTTTTGGAACTGTCTCTGAAGTGGCTTAGAAATAAGGATGTGCTTGGAGAGAGAGACAGACCATGCAGGATGGAACTTGCATTCCCAGCCTGAATTCATTCATCCTTTTGTTCTTCAACTACTGATGGATGGTTTAAAGAAGATTTTGGCATATGAAAAAGAGCACTGAGCTGTAAATCTCAAGATCCAGTCCAGCTCTCATACTGCCATGAATAAGCTAGGTCATTTAGGGAAATCGGTTGCAGTGTGTGGCCTCAGTGCCCTCACTTGTGGGGCCGGGGTGTTGGATGTGTCACCTTGAGTCTCTCATACATGACCTTGGAGCCCACATGTCTCCCCTCTCCTTCCATGTTTCGTTTGTAGTCATGGGCCAGCTATGTTACCATTTAATCGTAGTTTCAGATTATCTAGTGAAAGCAATTGGCCAATTTAGAAAATGTATATTTTTGTTATGGAAATGGAAATATTAAATCTTGCCACATATCAGACATTCTTTTTCAAAAGAGTAACATTCTAAGGACTCTGCTCTAGTAAGTCTAGCTTACTCTCATATTTGAAGGACCTTGCTGCTAGGAAGTGAACTTTACGGGCAGATGCTCATTCCCTAACCAGCTTAGGATGGCCCTGAGTGGAGGCTCAGAGCTGCCAGGTTCACGTGTGACCACATGGGCTTCTCAGGCGGAGGGTGTGGCAAGGACTCTGGCCCTTCACTGGTCTTTCCCATTCCTAATCCAGTAACTGGGGGCTCGCTTTGCCTATTTGTCATCAGCCTTTTCCTTGTAGCTTTAGAGAGTTTGTGATGATTACAATTATAGTTTACACACCACTTAGCAGTTGCTATTTGTTAGCTACTGTTCTCTTATGAGAATTTCATGTTGCTGCCTAGGCCTCCAAGGCCCATTTAGCAGAGGGTTCCCAAGACCTCCGTCTACATGAGCAGGTGCAGGAAGCATGCCAGTGATGGTGAGCGTCCCTGTAACCCTGCGCCCTGTAGACGGGCTCTGCTTGAAACAAGCTTTGCACAGGACAGACACAGCTGTGCCGCTTTACACAGGCGTTCTTCTGAGCCAACAGTTGAAGGGACCTAGTCAAGGTGCACCTTATTTCCATTATGGAGCTTTATTGAATTACTGTGACCAAGGAAAACACATTTATTACACAAACAATCATATTTAGGACTTTAAATTTAGAAATTTTATTTAAAATAATACTGTTTTATTATATTTCATAAGTAAATTAATTTTTATGCTGCATAAAAGTGCTACTTAATGCATCTCATAAATGTAGGTAAATGTAAAATTCATATGATATTATATAGACAAATATATGTGTAATATACAGTCTTATGAGGTCCTACTACATGCCAGAAGCTTTCTAAATGCTTATGTTATCTTAATTAAGGAGACATGAAGCCAATTCATTCTGAAATTAGTGTTTAAAGTAATATGATAAAAAACAGGTCTGCTAATTTTCCATTAATCATTTTTATCCCATGAGAAGCATTTAAGTCATTGTTTTTATATCTTCATTTTTCAAAAGTGGGTTTTGATTTTCTTACTCAAGATTAAGCTGTCAGACCTAATTTTAAAAGAGAAGACCAGTCAGTCCAGCTGCAACAGAGTTTCTGTCTTCTGCATATGCATCTGAGAATCACCTCAGCCCCAGAAATAGCTCTGCACTGTGAGTAGGGAGACAAATAAATCGATTCTAGCTGTCAGGTCATAAACAGCCAAGGCGCTTCACCAGTGCCATCTGAAGTAATTTTTTTAAATGTCACTCAGCGAAAGCTTGAAAATAAAGCTATAATTACTGTGGCAGTGTCATGAAAAGGACCCTTGACCTTTCAAGATAATGCAGCAAACTTTATTGCAATGAATCCGACCTCAGTGTGTGTCCTCCTCCCTGACTTGGGATAAGGCTTGTTGTGGGGGGCGGCCAGCAGTGGGGATAGGGCCTTGGCACAAAATGGGCATGGATTCCTTGTCTGTAAAATTCCACTGACTTAAGGAGTTTTAAAAAGGCGTTTGTATTCACATTGGATGACGTTTTCTATTTGGTGCCACTAGGAGGATATTTTTATGCCAAAATACCACTAAAACACCCCAGATGACCTCAGCCAAGGTAAAATAAAAGTGATTTTATTCTTGGTACATAAATGTTTTGGGGCACACTTTCATCCCCGAAACATGATGAGGAATTGTGTTTTATGATGTTGCACTTAAACTGTTGCCTTGTACCGATCTGCTGCGGAATGCACTTCATCACTATCGGCATCTGTGGCAAGGCGGCATCATTGTAGAAATGCACGATTCACGGCCAGTGTCATTGTCAGTAAAGAAAATCCTTCTAACCAGACTTGAAAATCTTCGCAACAGGGAAAATAGACTAATATTTTAATGAAACTGGAGAAAAGGGGCGTATTTGAAAGCAGGTTATAATCTATGCCTATGTTTTATGGTTAGGTTCTAGGATTTGCCGCTGTCAAAACTTAACCAAGTATTAAAGAACTGTCTCTTATAATGGTGTTTGGTAATTTAGACTCAGTTGTAATTTATTAAGAATTATTATTTTCATGAGACCAATTTTGAAATATAATTTGTGCCTAATAAGAAGGATAGGGTAACTTTAAATTATGAGTAGGACAACATTTAAATGATTATGGTTAAGAAACAGGCATTGAAAATGGAATTTGGTTAAATCATGGGCACATAAAATTTTGAAGGCAGAAAGTTCATTTTTCATGTAGCTTGGTTGCTTAGGAGTGGTTAGATTCATAGTGCTTTCACTGTAAACTATTAATAAAGCATCAAATATTTGAAAGATTTAACATGACACATCAAATCGCTTGTTTTTTGAGCCTATGACTTAAAATTTTTGTGTATTTTTGTTGAGTAATCATTTATGGAGTTTCTGCTTGCTGTTCACCTCCTGCTGGTGTGAGGATTTAAGAGGGATAGTAAAGTCATGCTTGACCTTGCGGAGCTCAGAGGGAGTGGGCGGTGGGGGCAGGCCTGAGCGGTGGGTGCATGTGGGCTATAGGATGGGCGGCGTGGAGTCGGAGGGTGGCTGGTGCAGACCCCCAGCTTACGAGTGGGAGTAACAAGGGCGTCCGTGGCAGCATCCTGATGGGTTCTTTGCTCACAGGCGGTCACTCATATTAAAATTTCCATTTTATATCCCAGCTGCTGCAGGAAATGAGTCTGTGAATAGCTTGCGGAGGCTGGGTTTGCTTGGCCTGGGAGTGGGTCAATACGCAGATTTGCCTTCTCTGATGACTTCATGGAGCTGTTGGGATGTTTGGGACAGCCCTTATTATCTGGTTCATGGGTAGGGAAACCAGGATTAGGGTAAAGTGAGTGGCCAGAAAGGATCATCTTCAATAAACATCTCTGACCACCTTTCATGGGCTTTTCTATCTGTGTCACGTGAGTGAAGGAATCAGAATAAAGCTGTGACTCTGCACTCTTATCTGTGTGGGCAGACGAGCGGGCCCTGTTTAGAGGTGGCTGCAGTGGAGAAATCTTGTTCTCAACGGGGGGTGGTTTGTTTCTCTCCCTCCTGTCGCTTCCATGTGGATTATTGGTGGGAACTGACTGCTGCTCGTGTTAATCCCCACGCAGGAGACACTTACTGTCCAAACCTGGAGAGTGGTTCGAAAGCAAACCTGAGGAGGCCTGAGAATCGGCACCCAGGGGTCCACGAGGAGTGGACCTGTACGGTGTGCAGTAGAGGAAATGGTGGTGACTTAGCGAGGCTGTGTGCCTACGTGTGTCCCTGGCTGGTTCCAGCGCACCGCTGGAAGGTTCTGGGACATGCAGGACTGCCCACAGACCCCTGCAGTGCACACCACGCTTCCTGCCTTTGCTCCCAGCTCCTCCTCCACACCCAAGCTCCGTTCAGGGGCATAGACTCTGCTGGACGCTCAGAGAGGGCTCCTGGTGGGCCTCAGGCAGACAGGCAGGGGGGGTCTGTGGTGGATGGGCCATTCATGGGCCTCCTGTGTGCCCCTGGGGACTGTGAGGAGTGGTTAGTCCCAGGGTTTGATGTTTGTATAAAGTGACCATAGTGACTTAAAAAGACTATTTTTTTTTTTACCTTTAGACAGTGACCCTTGCTCTTTACTTGGAACAAAATGTTGCTGACTGCCTTCCTCTGGCCTTCAAATATCTGAGCTGTAAAGCTCACCAGCTCAGAACAGACTATGTGGATATTAGGTTCATTGGCTCCGTTAGGAGGCTTGTGTCTCCTCACTGCCCCTGCAAGGGTGGGGATCAGGCCTTACAGTGCAGGTGGCCCCCAACATGGCCTCCTGCCATTTGCACACCTTGGCACAGAGGACCACCACAGAGGCTGCACCAGGAAGGTCACCTGAGTCCTGTGCTAGACTGAGTCGGCTGTGTCAGTCCTGGTGACAGTAGTAACTCTGATTAAACCACCCTGGGAATTGAAAGGTTATGCTTACCATTAAGAGATGGAGATGGAGCTCTGCCGTCCATGTGTAGCACATCTGCTTCTCAGACAGTTTTGCAAAATGAGCTAAAGTTCCTGTTTTAATGAGCTCTTCTCAGAAATTGTTAGAATTTAGTGTAATGAGTATTAATTTTTCCTCCTGTGGTCTGTTAAGAGTAGAAAATTTCAGGTCATGTTTACTGTATTTAAATTTAATATAATAGAATGTTACTTTTTCTAATCCAGAAAAGAAACTGTGTACATGGGTACATGTGTATGTGTGTGTACATGTGTGTGTGCCTGTATACTCCACCGGTTCTCACGGGAGGGCCTGCTCAAGTGAGCTTGGCTGTGGCAGACGGAGCATGGGTCCCTGGTGCCCGGATTACAGTGTGGATGGGTTTGTTTGAGGGTGCTTCTGGATGAGGTGAGCATTTGATTCAGTGGACTCCATAAAGCAGATGCCTTCCCCAGCGTGGGTGGGTGTCACCCAGTCCCCTGATGGCCTGAGCAGAACAGCAGACAGAGGAAGCAGAATTAATCGCTTTTTCCTGCCTCACTGTTAGGGCTGGGGCACCCCATCTCATCATCTCCTGCCTGTGGACTGGGGTCCACACCATCAGCTGCCCTGGTTCTCAGGCCTTCCCACTTGGACAGCATCAAACCACCCAGTGTTCTCAGCCTCCACCCGGCAGGCCACCATTGGGGGGCATCTCAGCCACCTTAGCTGGTGTGGCTCTGGATGGGTGGGATGGCATGTCACAGGCTGGGGACCCATCTCTGAGGAGTGGGAAGCCCCAGCTGGGTGGGCAGCTTCTCCAGCCAGAAAGAGTGTCAGAACATCACACTAGGCAGAGAATCACATGGATACAGCACAGATGTCCACAGCTCCACCCCATGCATGAACTCCGAAGGGTAGTCCCCACATCTCTCCATGAACCTCTCCAGATGTGGAATAAGTCCATTATCTTTGAATATTTCTTCACTGTCCTTTATACCACCTGTGAACATCCAGTTCTCTGTCTGGTCTCTTCTGAGTCAGCTCATGGTCTTTCTAGTGCTTAAAAGCTCATGTTGCCCAGCCTCACAGTGTCCAGGGGAACCTCGTGCATGCTGGGTGTCAGCGATGGCGTGTGACAAACGTGAGTATGCACAGGGCCCCCTGTGCAGCGCCAGTGCCAGCCTAACTAGGGGCGTGTGTTTGTCTCTGCCCGTGGGGAAGTTGCTGCTCTGGGTGGGAAATGAGAGGCCTGTGTTGGGTGCTGGTCAACTTCCTGTCTCCAGTCGCATGGGAGACAGACCACTTGTTTCACATGCTCATGAAATTTTACGTCTAGTGAAAAGAGGAGCACAGGAGTAGCCTGAGTGTGGAAATATAGGAAGGTTTCCATGCCTACATGGAAAAGCGAGGCTTAGAGTGGTGAGGACTGAGGTGGATAGAAGGAGGGTGGGAGGGCACAAGAATCACATGTTTTCTTACTGGCAGGGTGGAGGTCAGCAGATCAAGAACCGAGTCAAAGTACACGTGACACTGATACACTAGCAATACGGCCTATTGCACGTCTCAGAGTGGAGTTGTAGGTGTTAAATTCGTCATCTTTCACAGAGACAATTTAGGTAGGTGTTTCCAAATAATATATTTCATGTTACATGTGTCCAGACTCTCATGAAACTGGACCCAGAGTTGGAGCACTTACCTCAGGGTGTGTGTGGTACATTTCCTACTCGACTTCCTTCTGATCATTTCCCTTCAAACGCACTGTCATTTCCGCATCTCTCATTCTCAGGTGGAAATCACCATCTGTTTTTCTCAGTCAGCCTCAGCTACCATTTGATCACCACTGACCCATGCTTGTCACAGCCAGTCCTCGCTTGCACACTTGGTGTTGGCCCGTGTTCTGCACCTGCCTGGGTGTCCCTCATCTTGGACCATTAGTGGTATTTTGAAATCACATATAAGCTATTGATGTTAATGACTCTCTCATATAGTTGCCATATGTAGCTCATACTTCATATCAGAACCCGTATTTCTAGCCTATCAAATCATTACTTTACCCCCCAGCTTCATACTCTCTATAACATTTGTATATATAACCATGAATAAAAGGTTGAACTAAAGTGCATTATGAAATATCTTTAAAATGCTGATGGAGATAGTATTGAAACCCAACTTCTGACCATTTCTTTCCTGAGTGAATTTTTATGTATCATTAATAGGATGTGATACAGAAGGTGGTGAAGTGAAAAGACCAATGAGTTACTAGCTATTAACATCAAGACGCCCAGCATCCCGAGCCTGTGCCTTCCTCTGCAAAACTAAAGTGAGGCTGACGGTTCCTCAGGGGCTTCCTCTCTGTGGAGAGTACAGACTGGACCATGCATGGGTGTAGCAGGCAGTCAGTATCGATCAACTTTCTTTTTGACTTTCTTGACCTACATTATGTTCAAAGTCTCATAATAAGATACTCATTAGATAAGATGATTCATAATTCTGAGGAAAATACCAATGTGGGTTTCAAATCACTGAACTTTGCTTGTTAATGTGAACTAGATGTAATGAATATCTTATAGGCATATTGCAAAACGTCTTTTGAGACGCATGAGTGTAAAGCATATTTTAGGTGGAAATGGATTATTTCTGTGTGGGAGTATACATTTGAAGAGTTCATTTGAGGGAAAAATGATACTAGGAAATTTTAAAAACGAATTACAGGAGTAAAAGGCAGGTGTAGTGATTTAATTTCAGAGGAAATGACTGAAATGCAGTGAAAGAGAAAAAACACAAAGACAAATACCAAAGGGAGTATGTGTCTCCCCAGGGCAGCAGTGTGTCAGTGCTGACCACTGGCCCCATGCAGGTCCTGTGGTGCTGTTAAGTCAGGCCGGCTACCCGGCCACGTCCCCAGACTGTGCCCAGTGAGCGGCTGGCCCAGGTAGAGAAGGTGCCGCCTAGCTCCACAGCTGACGGCGGAGCAGGGGACGCAGCCAATCTGTCAGGAGCGGTGTGACTCTAGTGGCGTCTGAAAGACTATGTCCTTGGCCAGAGCTGATGGAGACCGCATCTTCTAGGGCGTCCTGCGTTGGGGGCAGCGGGCTCCGTGCCTGGGGTGGGTGACCCTGGAGATGAAGGGCAGCATGTGGGCGATGCATATGCAGTGCTGGGGACATGATGGTCATTCAGCCAGACCAGGAAACCTAAAGTCAAGTGAACGAAGGGGGAGGAAATGGGGAGAATCACTTCTCTCATCACATGATGAGACTGTGGCCAGTAGCCCTAAAACAGCAGGGTGCCCTGTTTTTTGGCACATGTAAATCATTTTTCAGTTTCATAGCTGGAATACACTTTTAGTTGCTTGTAAAATATTTGGATCTGTTTCTGCATCCCATGAACAAGATGGATGTTTTGACGTTGATGACGATCTTTGAACAGTAGCAGCGTCAAGGTTTTATTTTCCAAATTGCTCATGTTTTTGTTTTATATTTAGTTGACACATGTTTGTATATGTTTATCTTGGAATGACATTCAGAGGTTTTAGAGCTCACATTTTTATTCTTTGTTTATATTTTCAATGTAATATTCTAAAATTATTTTGAACAAGGAATGAATCTGGAAAGACTTTTTCAGCATTTTAAATTAGAAGTTCTTTGGAATTGCCTGTGATCCAGTTAGAAATTACTTTCCAAAAGAGGAAAGATAAAATTAGAAAAGCACATATTTTCTCAAAACATTACTGCACTCACAATGCTTTTGGCTTTTATAAAATAATTGAATGAATCAGCCTTTCTGTGACCTAATCCGTTTTAACCTTCACTATGTATGCATTTGTGTGAAATAAATTGGCATTTCTACATACTGTACAATCTCGAAGGTATAGAGAAAATATGAATATCTAAGTGCCTATAAATACATATGTATAAATAAAATATTTCAAATCCAAGCCCCATGGGCTTCTCAGCTGCAGGGTGATGTGTCCACGGTAGGATGGTACAACGCGGTGGCGGGAACAATGGGCCAGGGGGGTCTGCCTCCATTATCAACCTGTCCTTAGTACCTAAGAGACATGCCATTTGTGGCCTCAGCTGGTACCCCACCAGGATGTTTGTTTACAGTGTTCTTGACACAGCCTGACAGGCACATGTGGGTAGTGCTGTGGGGAGGTGGGGCTTTGCAGGCTTCTCTGTGTCCTGGGGAGGGCGCCCGACTAGTGAGGGGCACCAAGATCAGGGGCCGGCAGGGATGGCCCGTGTCAGCCCATGCGTAAGGCTCTTTGTAAGCACAGGGCCTTTGAGGTCACAGACTTTTGCTCAGGTGCTTAGAACACCTCACTTTTCTCTTTATCCAATTCTTGCCTCATTGAGTGTACGTTTTCTTTTTGCTTTGCAATTAATACCACTCTCCAGTTTTGTTAGCAGCCTGACATTCGGATTTTGAGGGTGAGCTAATCACATTGACTGCTGCTTCTTATATTAAAATTTTTTTTTTCTTTTTAATGGGAAGTTATATTTTCCAAGAGGAAAATAGTTTCCTAGGGAAAGCATACAAAATGAAGAAGAACCCCAAAGATGCTGTGATTTTAAAATAAGATTTGCAGATTAGTCCAAAGAGAAAGGGCTGGATGTGGAAAATGGTGAGTTTCACTTAGTTTGTGTTGTGGGGTGAGTTACTGTCTGCTACTCTTCCCCGAGGGGCTGTCAAGTTCCCCAGCACCATTCATGAGGAGTCTCTGCTTTGCTCCTGCTGCCCTGGGCTCCTTGCTGGTGGCCTCACTCACTCACTCACCGTCTCTGCGTGAGTTAACCTCGCGGCACTCGCTCCAGACCCAGTCATCTATGTGCCACAGTGTTTGGATGCCTAGAGCTTTGTAGTGTAGTTTGGAATCAGGGAGCACGATGCCGCCAGCTCTGTTCTTTCTTGAGATTCATCTGTCATTGTGGTTAAGGGTTAGGGGCTAAAAGTTAGGAGGTAGGGTCAGGGCCATGGTCAGAGTATTACCGACTTGAGATGCTGTTTATCCCAGGATTGTGTCTTGGAGGCAATCAAGAATGAAGCCAGCACACAAGAGGAGTATGGAACAACCAGCAAAGCTTTTAATAAGGAGTGAAAAGAAAATGGCTCCTGCATATCAGGAGGGCCTCCAAGGGAGGCTGCCGTCTGGGCTGGGCTGTGGTGTCTGGGGGTTTGTACAGCTTCTTCAGAGGAGGACGTTCCACCCCATTGATCTAATAGACAACTGGACTAATGACATTACAACTGAGTCCTGATGGGCTGAAAGTACAGTGCTTCAATTGCATGGGGTATAACCAGTGAGAGCTGAGGTCTAAGTGTAAGTGTAGTTTTGAATGGCTGAGTTGGATTGGAAGCTTTTTGAAACTTACCGTGACCACACAACATACAAGGGCCTTGAACTCTATCTGCCTAGGCCCCACTGTCACCTGCCTCAGTCCCCCTCAGAACAGGTGACCCTAACTACCACTAGGAAGAAGGGTGGTGACTACTCAGGCTGCTTGCTGCTGGCAATGGATGGTGGCTGAGGAAAGGCAGTCTGGGTTCACTGTCTGAGGGGCCATAGTTAAGAGGAATCACTAAGGGCCTGTGGCCGCGATAGAAGTCGTGACAGACGGTCACACTGGGTTCCACTTGCATCACCATTTGTAGCTTGATGCATTCTAGGCAGGAAGAAACAAGTCTTGTTAGTAGATTTAGGATACAGGAGCCAAAGATTACGAGAAGGATAATAATAATGAGGGGTCCTAAAAATGGTGCAACTCACAGGATCCACTTCATTAGACTGGACCAGGGCTCCCAAGAGCCTTCGGTCTCACAGCATAGTTTGCCTGATCTCGTAGCTTTTTATCTTGTATGATGCCAGATTGATTGATGTAGAAACAACATTCTTCTTGGAGAAAATGGCAAAGACCTCCTTTGTCTGCTGCGAGGAGGTCCAGACTGTGTCTGTTCGGGGGGTGACTCCCACTAGGTGGTCAGTCTGGTTCTGAAGGGTGGAGAGGTCTTTAGCCAGTCAGTCTAAAGTGTCTGTAAGGTCTACAGAGAATCCTTGGAAGAACACAGCGGATGTGGTTATTTTTGCAACTCTGGCACCTAGGGCTGTGGAGATACTGTGGCCCGAGGGGGCTGTCACCTGTGAAGAGACTTCAGATCTCCTATGGGCTCACAGGAATAATGGGGCAGGGAGGCCTCCTCCTTCAAAGTGGGGCTTGTTTTTTCAGACACCCAGGGCTTCAGGCAGGAGTAAAACTCATGTCCTGCTACTTTTGCTGCAGTGGGAGTGGATAGAATTATTTTATGTGGTCCTTCCCAGATCAGGGCGAGAGAAAGATTGGCAGAGGGCACCATCTTAACTAAGACTACGTCTCCTGGCTCAGAAAGAGGAGCCCCTTCAGTTTCTGAAGGATTTGTTGGAATCGGGCCAGGGAGGTGACTCGCCTTACTTGGGCAGCTGTCTCTGTGTTGAGGAGAAAGTCACTGGTCGGGAAAGGCCTGCCATACAGCAGCTCAAAGGGGCTAAGGCCTGCTCACGGAGGGTGTTTCTGGCCATTTAGAGTGCAGTGGGAAGGAGGGTGACCGGGGGAGACTGCCTTCTTGACTCAGCTTCGTCAGGTGTTGCTTTGGAATCTCATTTGCTCTCTGTACCTTGCCTGAGGATCGGGCTCTCTAGGAGCAAGGGAGGGGTGGCACTGTATCCCCAGAGCTGAGGAGAGCCCCTGAGTTACTGCGGCCTGAAGGCTGGCCCATTATCAGTCTGCAGGCTCTTGGGCAGTCCAAACTGGGGGATGATCTTGTTCACCAAGGTTCAGAGAACTTCCTTTGCTCTTTCAGTCCCGCAGGGGAAGGCCTCTGTCCATCCAGTGAACATGCGCACCCATGCAAGTAGATGGTGAACTCCCTTAGCCTTGGGCATATGGGTGAATTCAATTTGCCAGTCCTCCCCTGGATATGTCCCAGTCCTCTGCATCCCTGCTGAGGGGATTGCTCTTTTGACACACCTCACAGGAGGCTTGTTATCTTTTTATGGTCTCCTCAAGCCCTGCTCCTAAAAAGAGCCCTATTAGCCAGCTGGGAGGTCCCATTCCCTCCCAGATGATAAGACTGATGTAGGGTTTTAAACAGTTTCCACCTGTTAGCTGTTGGTAAGAGACGTCTCCCTTCTTCACTTTGAAACCACCCTGAGGGCTGCAGAATTAACACCTCTTGGAGGGCTATGTCTGTCTCCTGCCTGATGGGAATATTGGGTTCGATTTAGGGAATGCTCCCAAAACAGATGGTAGGCTGTGTTACTCGGGCTGCCTCCTGGGCTGCAAAGGCAGCCTGTCAGTTTCCCTCTGATAGCTTATCATATCTGCTCTACTCTGGTGCCTCCAGCGCTGCAGAACCACTTCTTTGGGGAGGAGGAAGACAGTGCAAAGTAGCCAGATGACAGCTCAAAGCAGCTGGTCAATTTCACAATGATATTTTTTAATAGGGGACCCATTTGCCGTGAGGTAATTAATTACCAGTTACTAATGTGTTCATTGATACATTGATTATTTAGAAGTATGTTGTTTGGCTACCATGTGTTGGTAGGCTTTTCTGTTTTGTGTAATTTATTTCTAGTTTCATACCATTGTGGCCCAAGAAGCTGCTTGATACCATTTCAATCTTTTTGAGTTTATTGAGGCTCTTTTTTGTGTCCTAGTATGTGATCTATTCTGGAGAATGTTCTGCGTACACTTGAGAAAAATGTGCCTCTTGCTGCTTTTTTGTGGAATGTTTTGTAGATATGTTAAGTCCATCTGATCTAATGTGTTCTTCAGTGCCTCAGTTTATTCTCTGGTTGATCTATTGATGTGAGTGGTGTGTTGAAGTCTAAAATGAATGTGTCACGATCTAGCTCCCCTTTAGCTCTGCAGTATTTGTTTCACATGTTTAGGTGCTCCCGTGTTGGGTGCATAGGTATTTATCATGGTTATATCCTCTTGTTGAACTGACCTGTTTATCATTATGGAATGTCCTTCTTTGTCTCTTGTTACTGTCTTTGTTTTGAAATCTATTTTGTCTGATACAAGTACTGCAACACTTGCTTTTTTCTCCCTGTTGTTTGCATGAAATATCTTTTTCCATCCCTTCACTTTTAGTCTGTGTATGTCTTTGGGTCTGAAATTAGTCTCCTGTAGGCAGCTATAGATGGGCCTTGTTTTTTTATCCATTCTGTAACTTTGTGTCTCCTGATTGGTGCATTCAGTCCATTTTTAGGGTGATCATTGATAGACTCGTACTTGTTGCCATCTTATTACTGGTTCTCTGGCAGTCTGTCACGCGTCCTCTCTTCCCTTCTTTCTCTCTCACACTCTCGTTCTTGATGGTGTTCTTTAGGGTCGTGATGGGATTTCTCTTTTTATTGACATATATTTTTTGTGTGTATTTATTGTAGGCTTTAGTTTTGTGGTGTTCAAAGGTTTGAGGAGTGCCTCCTTACTACATAATAGTGTATCTTCAATTGCTAATTATTCAAACACAATCTGAAGGTACATTTTCCCCCATCCTTCCTCCACATTTTTTGTAAGTCATAATCTGTACTTTGTGTGTATCCCTTGACTGATTTTTGTGTATGGTTGATTTTACTTGTTTTATTTTGTTTGAATTTCATACTTGCTTGGTAATTAGTTGGTTTACTATCTTTACTGTGGGTTTCTTTTCAGTGGCGAAAGCTATTTAGACAGGGACATTTCCACCAACAGCGGTCTCTTTAATATTCTGTAAGGCTGGCTTAGTGATGGTGAATTCCTTCGCCTCTTGTTTATTTGGAAGTTGTTTAATACCTGCTTCAAATGTAAGTGATAATCACACTGGGTGGAGGATTCTTGGTTGGAGGTCCTTGTGTTTTTGGTACATTAAATAGATCATATCACTCCCTATGGCCTGTAGAGTTTCTGCTTGTAGCCTGATGGGATTTCTTTTATAAGTAATCTTTTTTGTCTGGCTCCTTTCAACATTCTCTCCTTATCCTTGATCTTTGACATTTTAATTATTATATGTCTCGGTGTTCTCTTCCTGGGGATCGTTTTGTTAGGGGCTCCGTATGCCTCCATTACCTGAGTGCTTATTTCCTTCCCCAGATTGTGGAAGTTTTCAATGATGATTTCCTTAAAGAGACAGTCTATGCGTTTGTCTCCCTCTTCTTCTGGTACCCCAATTGTGTGAATATTGTTTCACTTGGAATCTTCACACAGCTTTCTTCTCATTCCTAGAGATCCTTTTTTCTTTCTGTTCCTCAGCTTCTTGTTTTCCTGTTCCATAATTTTCATCTAATTACTGTCTCCTATTACCTGTACTAATCTAGTCTTAAATCCCACCAGTGTATGTTTTGTCCGAAAATTGTATTCTTTAGCTCTGAGTGACTCTTCTTCAGGTTTTCTTTCTCTTTGTTAAAGTCCTCCCTGAGATCTTGAATACTTTATATGAGCATGTTTATGACTTTAATTTTTAAATCTTTATGAAGGAAATTCGTGATCTCTCTTTCATTTAATCCTCTTTCAGGGGTTCTCACCTGTAGTTTTGTTTGACTCATATTCCCCTGCTTCTTCATTTTGTCTGGATTTCTGCATCTCTTCTTTGCATTAGATGGCTCTGCTATGCTTTCAGGCCTACAGAGTTATACATACCTTAATGAAAAAGGCATCCAAGGTGACCAGACGCTCAGGAGTCTCTCTTGAGCTCTCTGAGGGCGGGGTTGCCCTCTGCCAGGGCTGCAGAGCTCTTGTGGGCACCTCCCCAGTTGGGCAGAAATGGAGTCTGCACCTGGGGAAGAAGACAAGACCACAAGAGAAGGATGAAGGATAATGCCATGATTGAGCAGGACAGAAGCCCTTCCCCCATCCCAGCTCACAGGTGGCAGGAGGAGAAACAAGGAGGGGAGGGACAGGTGCTCAGGAAGTCTGCACACATGGCCCTGGAGATGTGCTCTCAGAGCATGAGTCCCGCTAGCACTGGGTTCCAGTGACTAGCAGGGCTGGACTCCAGGACAGCTGGAGCACAAGGGGAGGCTGAGACTCTAGCTGCTTGTGGACAAGCTCTACTGACCCCTGAGGCCCAGCAGAGGGTAGCAGTTAGAAAGATTTACCAGCAGTGGTAAGTGTGTTGAACAGTGGGAGTCAGAGGGCACTCTCTTGGGAGGAGAAAGTGCAGGTGGACAATGCTTTCCCCAGGCCTGCCTCTCACATTGCCTGCCCTCACCTCACTGCTTTTACAACTAAGCAAAGCTTGAATAAGTTAAAAATGAACAGAACTCAGAGGGCTCAAGATGGCGGCAGAAATCTCCTCCCAAAACCATATATATTTTTGAAAATACAAAAAATAAAACTATTCCTAAAGAGAGGCCAGAAGATACAGTACAACAGCAGGCTACATTTACATCTGTCAGAACTCAGCATCTCACAAAGGGGGTAAGATACAAAGCCAGGACCCGAGCACTCCCCCTCACCCCAACTCACCGGCGGGAGGAAAAGAATCAGAGTGGGGAGGGAGTGGAAGCACAGGACTGCTAAATAACCAGCCCTGGTGATCTACACCGGGAGCACAGACACACATCGCATGGTGTACTGGAGATTAGAGAAACGGAAGGGGAGGATCTGAGAAGGAGACTGTGAGAAGGTCCCCACAGCCGGCTCCCCTGGGACAAAAGAAAAGTGGGTGCTTTTTTAAAAGTCTTAAGGGGACAAGGGTCCAACAGCTGAACAAAATGATCCCAGCACACTCAGCACAGCAAGCTGGGACTCTTAAGGAACATTGGGCACCCTAACCCCTTGCCAGGTAAAGCAGCCCCAAAGCCCCCCCTAAAAGCAATAAGCAGCCTGCCATTCGTTCCCCCTGGGCCGGTGGTGCAAACGGACAAGCTGACCCACCACAGCTACAGAGTAGCCGGAGAGTGGCCCCGCCCATAGCAACCTCACAGAGTCTCCTCCCAGCGTGCAGCTAACCTGGAGGGGCAGTGGAAGCTGGAGCAAGGTCCAGAAGGCGCGAAGGGGCCCGACCTTGCAGTAGAAAGCACACGGTGCAGCTGATACCCCCTGAGGGCGGCTGTGCCCACAGTAGCTCGGGATTATCCCAGAGACGGCCTCCCAGTGTGCGAGTAACGAGCACAAGCTGCGGAGAAGAGCAAGGCGAGCAAGAAGGGACTTTGTTCTCCCAGCTGACACATGTGGCACCTGCCTGTGACCACTTCTAGCACCATGAAAAGACAGAAGAATCTAGTCCAGTCAAAAATCACTCAGGCAACTCCAGAGAGAGGGCCTGGTGAGATAGATTTAACCAATCTTCCTAAAAAAGAATACAAAATAAGAGTCATAACCATGCTGATGGACCTACAGAGAAATATGCAAGAGCTAAGGGAGGAAGTCCAGAGGGAGATTACAGAAATGAAACAATCAATAGACGGGCTTAAGAGCAGACTGGACAAGGTGCAAGAGACTGTTACTGGAATAGAAATCAGAGAACAGGAGTACAGAGAAACTGAGGCAGAGAGAGATAAAAGGCTCTCTAGGAATGAAAGAATATTAAGAGAACTGTGTGACCAATCCAAACGGAACAATATTCACATTATAGGAGTACCAGAGGAAGAAGAGAGAAAAAGGGATAGAAAGCGTCTTTGAAGAAATAATTGCCCAAAATGTCCCTCACTGGGGAAGGAAATAGTCTCACAGTCCATGGAAGCCCACAGATCTCCCAACACAAGGGACCCAAGGAAGACAACACCAAGACATATAATAATTAAAATGGCAAAGATCAAAGACAAGTACAGAGTATTAAAGGCAGCCAGAGAGACAAAAAGGATCACCTAAAAAGGAAAACTCATCAGGCTATACTCAGACTTGTCAACAGAAACCTTACAGGCCAGAAGAGAATTACGATATATTTCACGTAATGAAACAGAAGGGCCTCGAACCAAGAATATTGTACCCAGCACGATTATCATTTAAATTTGAGGGAGGGATTAAACAATTCCAAGACAAGTGAAAGCTGAGGGAATTTGCCTCCCACACACCACCTCTGCAGGCTATCTTAAAGGGACCACTCTAGATGGAAGCACTCCTAAGGCTAAAAAGATGTCACCAGAGAAAAAAAAAATCATAGCAAAGAAAGCAGACCATCGAAATACTAACTAAAGGCAAAAAATAAAACCAACTATCCACAAAAACAGTCAAAGGAAACACAAAAGAGTACAGAACAAACAAAACACCTAGTAAAGAATGGAGGAGGAAGAATAAGAAGGGAGAGAAATAAAGAATCATCAGACTGTGTTTATAATAGCTTAACAAGAGAGTTAAGTTAGACTGTTAGATAGTAAAGAAGCTACCCTTGAACCTTTGGTAACCACGAATCCAAAGCCAGCAATGGCAATAAGTACATATCTATCGATAATCACCCTAAATGTAAATGGACTGAATGCACCAATCAAAAGACACAGTTACTGAATGGATAAAAAAGCAAGACCCCATCTATATGCTGCTTACAAGAGACTCACCTCAAACCCAAAGATATACACAGACTAAAGGTGAAGGGATGGAAAAAGATATTTCATGCAAACAACAAAGAGAAAAAAGCAGGTGTTGCAGTACTTGTATCAGACAAAATAGACTTCAAAACGAAGAAAGTAGCAAGAGATAAAGAAGGACATTACATAATGATAACGGGGTCAGTTCAAAAAGAAGATATAACCATTATAAATATATATGCACCCAACACAGGAGCGTCAGCATACGTGAACCAAATACTAACAGAATTAAAGGAGGAAATAGAGAGCAATGCATTCATTTTAGGAGACTTCAACACACCACTCACTCCAAAGGACAGACCAACCAGACAGAGAATAAGTAAAGACACAGAGGCACAGAACAACACACTAGAACAGATGGATGTAACAGACATCTACAGAACTCTACACCCAAAAGCAACAGGATACACATTCTTCTCAAGTGCACATGGAACATTTTCCAGAATAGACCACATACTAGGCCACAAAAAGAACCTCAGTAAATTAAAAAATATTGAAATTCTACCAACCAACTTCTCAGATAACAAAGGTATAAAACTAGAAATAAATTTTAGAAAGAAATCAAAAAGGCTCACAAATAATAACAACATTCTCCTAATTAATCAATGGGTTAACGACCAAATCAAAACAGAAATCAAAGAATATATGGAGACTAATGACAACAACAACACAAAGCCACAACTTCTGTGGGACGCAGCAAAGGCAGTCCTAAGAGGAAAGTATATTGCAGTCCAGGCCTATTTAAAAAAGGAGGAACATTCCCAAATGAATAGTCTAAAGACACAATTACTGAAATTGGAAAAAGAAGAGCAAATGAGGCCCAAAGTCACCAGAAGGAGGGACATAATAAAGATCAGAGAAGAAATAAATAAAATTGAGAAGAATAAAACAGCAGAAAAACTCGATGAAACTAAGAGCTGGTTCTTTGAAAAAATAAACAAAATAGATAAACCCCTAGCCAGACTTAAGAGAAAAAGAGAATCTACACACATAAACACAATCAGAAATGAGAAAGGAAAAATCACGACGGACCCCACAGAAATACAAAGAATTATAAGAGAATATTATGAGAATCTATATGCTAACAAGCTGGAAAACCTAGAAGAAATGGACAACTAATTAGAAAAATACAACCTTCCAAGACTGACCAAGCAAGAAACAGAAAAACTAAACAGACCAATCACCAGTGACGAAATCGAATTGGTAATCAAAAAACTACCCAAGAACAAAACGTCCGGGCCAGATGGATTCACCTCTGAATTTTACCAGACATATAGAGAAGACCTAATACCCATTCTCCTTAAAGTTTTCCAAAAAATAGAAGAGAAGGGAATACTTTCAAATTCATTCTATGAAGCCATCATCACTCAAATACGAAAACCAGGCGAAGACTCCACCAAAATAGAAAATTACAGACCGATATCCCTGATGAATGTAGATGCAAAAATACTCAACAAAATATTAGCAAATTGAATTCAGAAATACATCAAGAGGATCATACACCATGATCAAGTGGGATTCATCTCAGGGATGCAAGGATGGTACAACATATATTCGAAAATCCATCAGCATCGTCCACCACATCAACAAAAACCAAAGATGCTGAAAAAGCATTTGACAAAATACAGCATCCATTCATGATAAAAACCCTCAACAAAATGGGTATAGACGGCAAGTACCTCAACATCATAAAGGCCATACATGGCAAACCCACAGCCAACATCATGCTTAACAGCGAGAAGCTGAAAGCTTTTCATCTGAGATGTGGAACAAGACAAGGATGCCCACTCTCCCCACTGTTATTCAACATAGTACTGGAGGTCCTAGCCATGGCAATCAGAAAGAACAAAGAAATACAAGGCATCCAGACTGGCAAAGAAGAAGTCAAACTGTCACTATTTGCAGATGACATGATATTGTACATAAAAATTCCTAAAGACTCCACTCCAAAACTACTAGAACTAATATCTGAATTCAGCAAAGTTGCAGGATACATAATCAGTACACAGAAATCTGTTGCTTTCCTATACACTAATGATGAACTAACAGAAAGAGAAATCAGAAAAACAGTTCCATTCACAATTGCATCAAAAAGAATAAAATACCTATGAATAAACCTAACGAAGGAAGTGAAAGACCTGTACTCTGAAAACTACAAGACACTCCTAAGAGAAATTAAAGAGGACACTAACGAATGGAAATGCACCCCATGCTCTTGGCTAGGAAGAATATATATTGTCAAAATGGCTATACTACCTAAAGTAATCTGCAGATTCAATGCAATCCCTATCAAACTACCAGCAGTTTTCTTCAATGAACTAGAACAAATAATTCTAAAATTCATATGGCACCACAAAAGACCCCGAATAGCCAAAGCAATCCTGAGAAGGAGGAATAAAACGGGGAATTACGCTCCCTGACTTCTAGCTCTACTACAAAGCCACAGTAATCAAGACAATTTGGTATTGGCACAAAAACAGACCCACAGAGCAGTGGAACAGAACGGAAAGGCCAAACATTATCCCAAACATATGCAGTCAATTAATATTTGATAAAGGAGTCTTGGATATACAATGGGGAGATGACGGCCTCTTCAGCAGCTGGTGTTGGAAAAACTGGACAGCTACATGTAAGAGAATGAAACTGGACTACTGTCTATCCCCATACACAAAGGCAAACTCAAGGGGGATCCAAGACCTGAATGTAAGTCATCAAACCATAAAACTCTTAGAAAAAAACATAGGCAAAAATCTCTTGGACATAAACATGAGTGACTTTTCATGAACATATCTCTCCAGGCAAGGGAAACAAAAGCAAAAATGAAGAAGTGGTACTATATCAAGCTGAAATGCTTCTGTACAGCAAAGGACACCATCAGTAGAACAAAAAGACATTCTACAGTATGGGAGAATATATTCATAAATGACATATCCGATAAGGGGTTGACATCCAAAATATATAAAGAACTCACGCACCTTAACGAACAGAAGCAAATAATCCAATTAAAAAATGGGCAGAAGATCTGAACAGACACTTCTCCAAAGAAGAAACTCAGATGGTCAACAGGCACATGAAAAGATGCTCCACATCACCAGTCATCAGAGAAATGCAGATTAAAGCCACAATGAGATATCACCTCACACCAGTGAGGATGGCCAACATCCAAAACACAAACAACAACAAATGTTGGTAAGGATGTGGAGAAAGGGGAACCCTCCTACATTGCTGGTGGGAATGCAAATTAGTTCAACCATTGTGGAAAGCAGTATGGAGGTTCCTCACAAAACTCAAAATAGAAGTACCATTTGTTCCAGGAATTCCACTCCTGTGAGCAGACAAGGAGTAAGTTGGACACATGTCGCTCTGGGCTAAAAAGCTCTGGGGGCAACAGTGTGAAGGCAACAGGTGAGCTCAGCATTAGGTTTGCGGGGAGCACGTGAGCCAGCTCCCATCACAGAGGATGGCTGGAGGGCAGGGTCAGCCATGTGTTCACATGCAGAAAAAGCTTGAGTAAAGTACTAATCCAGATAACAGGCAGACTATATAAAATCATGTAAGGGACATGTAATTCACACCCTTGTATACTTCTGCAGGTATGTATACAGCAGTACACAGGCATTCCTTTCTTAACTTTTAAATTTCTCTTAATTTTTTCTAATAATTACTTGGTACTCTCACATACATAGATTTGTACATCATCACAACTTTTGATGCTCACATGAGAATGGGACCTATTCCACCTTTCTCCTAGCGCTTGGTAAGTGTATTAGGGATCTTTAGGTCTAGACAGACTCGACTCCTTGCCGGCTAATAACATCAGGCTCACTTGAGGCAAAATGACAGGGAGAAACATTTTAGGAGCCTCCCACCGTTTTATTCCTTTTGCTGTAAATGTTTCACAACTAACAGTAGCTCCCTGAGTGGGCTGTGCTGGTGCGTCGCGAGGCTGACCACAATGACCACCAGGGTTTTGTTCATTCAGCTCGGGGATGCTCTCTATCAGTTTACGATCCATAATTCAAAAATTAAGTTGGATATGTGTATTTTTCTTTTCTTGTGAAAAAAAAAGGTCTGTATTTGGAATGAATCGACAGAACAGACCTGCACTGCATCCAATAACAGTTTGGTGTCTTCTACAGAAACACACGTCTGCTACAGCTTATAAGCAGACAGCGTTCAAACCACGTTCGTTGGACATTCTCACACGAGTATGTCCCTCACTGCACATATACTTAGGTTGCTCCTGGCTAATAAAATATTTAACCTTTCACTGATCAGATTTTAATAAAACACTAGTTAAGCATCTTCCTGCCAATAAATGTGCAGTTTAGTAGTTTGCCACTGTATGGATCTGACCTTAAAATGTCAGTAAAATAACACCTTTAGATAAATAATTCATATGCTATAGACATAATCATGGTAACACCCTCTTGAATTTATCATAAAGCTTAGAAATGATGTTCCCCATCCTCAAAACATTCACACTTCTTAGTGATTATTTTGATATTTTCTGTATATATAAATATTGCACGATTGGTTTCTTTAAGGAATATATTACAACGTGCTCAGGCTTCATGGAGTGAGAGCCTGTTCTGTGTGACTTGTTTGGGTCTCTGTAGCGGTTGCTGGTCTGCAGTACAGTATCAAACCACAGCTCCTGAAGAGACCACAGCAGCCTGAAACGCAGCCCCGCCCTGTCATCTCTGGTTGGCGTGGAAAGCTCTTTTCCCGGGTTTCCAGGGAGATCTCTCCCCACCCACTGCTGCACCGGCCAGCTCTCTCTCTCCTCCTCTCTCCCTTTTCCTCTCCTCCTTTGACATCTCTGCCTTTTGAAATTGACAAGGGTTCAGAACCCTGGCCCACAGCTGACACTTTAAAGTCAGAGCCCATGGACCAAGGGTCATTTCATAGGAATGCATCTGTCAAGTAAGGACAACCTTATGCCATCTTGGATGAAGGACTTGGAAGGTGGACAGAGGATCATATGCAGTGGTGTCTCATCAAGCTCAGGAAGAAACGCCAATCATCATTTTTATAAATGACCCCAAATAATAAATACTTATTCCATATAATTTACAGGGAAAAAAACCCAAAGCATTATGTAATAAAGGCAAGTAAAATTTCACTTCACATGCAAATGAGTGTTCAGTGTGGATAACTCAAATTTGGGCAGATTCTTTAGTTTTTCAGTGAGCATTGTGTTCATTCTCTTCCCCTGCTCTTTTTACACTGAAATGGAAGATGATGGGCTGTATGTCACTACATCTCTTTCTTGCCTCCATGGAAGACCAGGAGTTGAGGAGAACTTTGTGTCTTACTGAGTCCCGATAGATGCTCGGTGTCTATCAACACAGTGTGCGACCCAGACACGGCTGCTGGCTTGGAGGAGGGGTTGGGGGTGAGACGGGGGCTGAATCCGTTGGTGCCCGGTGACATTTCCCTCCACCAGGTCCACTCAGTCCTGCTCTGCCGTCCCGGGGCCAGCCTGTCCTCAGGGTCTCCTTACTCCCTAGATCAGATCTACTTATTAGCTCTTTACTAATTTTCCCCTATCTTTAACCACATCCAATAAAGTAAGTCTAAACAAATAACGACATTGTGAATATTATGGAGAACGCTCTGATTCTGAATTTTCACCTAACCCCCAAGAGTTGATAATCTCTAAGTCATCACTGTTTGAATTTGAAATGAATCAATTTAATTACCTTTTATCAAAGCTAATATTTATATTAGTTTGCATTCTCTAGGCACACACTAATTAATTCTGGGTTGAGCTATGTGCACCTGATCAGCAATTTAAAAGTCAGAAAACGATGCAGAGATGGGTGCTGTTGCCTTGCGTTTAATTTAGTTATTCAAGCTGTTTAACTCTCTCCAGGCGTCTGCTTCAAGGGGAGCTGGGCAGGAGCACATTCTCCTCTTCCTTCCCCTAAGAACAACCATGGACTTGAGATAGGAGGCAGACACCAGAAGACCCTGAAAGGCACTGAGAAGAAAAGTCACAGTGATCAGGAGCCTCAGGACCCATGGAACAACGTGCTGGTGAGGTCCCCGGTTTTCTTTTGCCATACTGACTCCTGCCTGGGGCACAGGAAGCCATCAACCTGGAAATACCAATGGCAGTGAACAAAACTGCCCTCTCTGGCCTGAGAAATGGGAAGGTCAGCCTAGTGGGGCATTTAGGCCACACCTCTGTGCTCCAGCCAACACCACAGGAAACCGCTGTACAGAAAGGCCACCGAGGGGCAAACGAGGCTGCGCACACCCCTGTGGTCACTGAAGGGCTTGGGGCACAGCTCTGAGGCTTCCCGGGCCCACCCACCTGGGAGGCCAGCCGCCACAGATGGCCAAGTGAGAAGCAGGTGTCCTACCACAGCACGAATGTGTCCCGATTTCAAGTCAAAGCCACGTCATACGAGAAACAGAAAGATCCCAAAGGGGGTGAACGACACCGGTGCGTGCTGGCGGTGACAGCATCACAATGATCTGAGACTCAGAGCAACCATCCTCAGGGTGCTTCAGTGGGTCACTGCAAACAAGTGGGGAGAAGAAGTGTCTCAGATGTGAAAAAAAAGGACCAGATGGAAATTTCACAACTAAAGAATTTGACATAAAAAAATTGTTTTCAACTGATGAGTATAGCAGAAGAATGGAGGGACAGAGGGGATACTCAGTGACCTTAAACATAGGCCAATAGGAACTATCTCGTAGACTGAGGAAGATCACACACACTCAAGGGCCTGTGGAACCAGGGCACAGACCTGATGTCCATGTTGCCTGGTTACATCTTACTGAAAATTTACTGTATACCCAGCGTCTGGGTTTGTTGTAATAACTGTAACTGCAGTTACAGAATGACAGGACATGCTAGGCGGCCCCACTCACTGAACACCTGCCCTGTGCCAGGCACCCTAACAGCATTTCACGTGTCACTTCCCTCTTCAAGGTCACAGTGGGGCCTGGGCTTCGCATCCTCTGACCTCTGGGTCTGGCACGCTGCTCCCATCCTGTGTTAGTACCTACGCGCACACACACACACACACACACACACACACACACACACACACACACACTCCAGTCTCCAGAGAGGAATACTGAGCTGCAAGGAGGACACCCAGACGCTCTACCTGTTGGTGCACTCACAGGTTGTGCGTGAGACATGAAGTGGTTTGGCTGGGGTCACAATTAACTTTAAGGCCAACTTTCAGAAGTGATCAAGAGATCAGTATCAGTTTTTCCTCCTGCAGAACGATTTGTGGGCAAAGAGGAATGAAATCGAGCGTCTGTTTATCTCTGTGTGCAACTCGTATCCCCAACAAAGTTCTTTAGCATGGTTTTACCCTAGATACTTCATCTCCCTGAGTAATTATGTTTTATTTATCTTAGTATCTTCAGGGCACATGACGTGGCAGCTATCTGTTGAAAGCTGAGGAGTATATTTACTGGACCAGTTAATTACCTCTTTCCTTGAACTCTTCTTCCTTATCTACACAACTGGAAAGGTTAAGTGTAGCTACTGGGTAAGTTTAAAGCTGGGCGTGTAAATCAGGAGGAACGTTGCGGCCGCCTGCTCCCAACGCGCCGTTTGAACTGCCATCACAGCACCTACTACATCACACCCCAGAGGCGTTCACTGCCCACCTCTAAAGTCACTGAGAACCGCGAGGCTCGATTCGGCGGCTTCCCTGGCACCTCACGGGTTCTCAACTTCAGATTCTGCTCGTGACAACACCTCAACTTGTGAAGCGATAAGCAACGTATGATGTTTACCCTGTTAACTTTGAAGTGTATGATCTGGAATGAAGGTATTAAAAAAAGGTATTAATAAAAAAAGGTTTACCTGGAGAAACCTTGAGGTTTTTACAAAACTTGAGTAGTAAGGGCATTGGTCAGTATCCACTGAGCACTCTATCCCGTGCGTGGTACTGAGAGATGCCTGTGTGCTGTCTCATAGAACCCGTGTCAGGACAATCTGAGTTCAAAGTGCCTCTTTATCTAGTTTTGCAGTTGAGGAACCAGACCTACAGGAACTAGAGCTGGGGTTCAATGTGAGACCTCTCAGCTGGCTGCCTGGGGCTCCATCACCGAAACATTCCAAGTGCCCTGCTTGCTGCCGAGTCATCTCCCGGTTCCATGTGTACCTGGACTCCTGACCCGCGCCTGCCCCTTCCTTGGGACTGGCAGGAGAGGGGGCTCGGGAGGGAAAATGCAGCTATGCTGATGTACAATATTGGCTATGTTTTCCTCTGAAAACTGTTATCTGTAAGAATTTCCCTCTTTGCTATTCTTTTTCTTTTTATGATTTAAAGGCTCATTTAATTCTAATTTTTTTAACTAGTTTCATTTTCTCCTGTATGATGGAAGCAGGGAAGGAGAAAATTTTAGTTGGAAAGTGTTACTAATTTGGATATATAAAAATGGAAATGCAATATGTATATTCAACTCTAATGTGCATGATCTATAAATAGTGGGAAAAATCCATCTGTTCTTGTTGTTATAGTAACTAGGAACTTTCTTCAATATCCCTAGTTTTTTTTTTTTACACTGGATTTGGGTGCAATGGCAATTTTTATAGTATGTTTTCCAGCCACAAAGTTTCCCCTCCAGCTCCCATATGGCCACCTTGCAGAGCTTTATTTAAAGGAGGCAGGTATTGCTTTGACATGTGACAGGACTTTCTACATACGTGTGGACTATGTGGCTACCCTGCAGGAGAAAATAACAAACCGAAGTAAAATGGTTCCCCGGTCAGGCCTCCACTGCGGCTGTTACCTGATCACATGCAGGAGTGAAAGAAACTGAGAGAGAACGAATCTGGTAGGAAATCGAAAATGTGGACAAGCCTCTGTCACCAGGGATCACAGGCGCCAGGCCCACCCTCCTTTGTGCCTGCGCCTGCTTGCATGCCCACCTGCACACCCAGCCCCATGCTGCTTCCTGTCCTTGAGCCCTGGTCTTCCTCTACGGCAGCATTTTATTCAACATAAAACACCTGATAAAGGCCTCTGTACAGAGTAACAACAGTCCTCCCTCATACCCCAAAATCCTTTATGTGTGGTGCCCGCTCTCCACTCCATTTTACAGGAAACTCAGAAAAGACATCCATGATGCCTGGGTCAAGCTCCCAGACATCAGTTAAGGCAACGCACTAAGTGTGGCCAGCCCAGGACATCCAAGCGGTTGGCCTGACCTCCCTCCAGAGAACTGCCCTGCCCCATGTGGCCCCACCCGGCCAGGGTTGCTGCAGCCAGAGAGGCCCTATGTGTGGGTCCCCAGCGACAGTGTCTGCCAGCAGTGGGACCTGCGGTCACACAGACTCCACAGCTGGGCAGCATGGACCCTGCTCACCCTGGCTCTCACTGTAGTCACACTGCCCTGGGGGCCAGACCCAAGCTCCCTTGGCCCTGGTGGCTTCTGCCCAGAGGCGGCCCAGGCAGACCTCACCCCTCTTCTCTCCCTTGCCCTCAGCTCCGCCTGGAGTCAAGGACACCACCCCAGGTCCGGCACCAGTGAGTGCCAGGGGACAGACCATAGGCGCCTTGGGAGGACAGCACGAGGCGCACCTGGGCAGGTCTGGGTGGAACCTGCCAGAACACGCTGAGGCTTCCTGGATCGGGATGTGGCAGAGTCCCCGCTGCTCCATACAGGCGGGAGGCCTGGAGGCAGGAGGCCGGACCGCCGGATGCACAGGGAAGGCTGGGGCCTGCTTGGGCCCAGTGTGGCTGGGGGCGCAGTGCAGGCTCCCAGGAGCGGGCGTCCCTTGCTGGCTTCCTCTGAGAGGGCCTCCGTGTAAGTGGGGGCAGAGGAGCAGGGAAGCTGGCCATCACTGCCACGTCCTGACCTCTGGGCCGCCTGCTGCAAAGGCCGGGGTCAGACCTGGACCGTGTGTGGCCCAGCCATCGTCCCTTTGCACACTCCACATCTCCACCTCCTTGAAACCCGGGCTCACAGTCGACTGCCTCCCGCATCTGTGCTCAGTTCTGCAGATTAACACGAACAAAGCTAAACCCTGACTGGACACCGTCCTTTCAAACTTGCCGTCTCCCAACCCTTTCTGCAGGCAAAGCCACCCTGTTCTCACGTGGCATTAGTGCCTTTCCCCGCCAGCCAGGTGGCTCGATCCGCAGAGGCTGTGGCGCCGCTCTGATCGCGTCTCTGCTCCACGGCAGCTCCTCCTGGGGCCTTGCAGTGTTTCTTAGGTCAGCGCCCAGCTCCCTGTACGCCTGACCCGCTGACGCCCACCTTTCCACATTAAAGATACACAGGTTTGTCTCCACTTGAGCATCTCAAATATAACTTGTCCAGTCAAACTGATTTCCCTAAATCCTGGCGATTTTCTCCGTCCATGTCCCCATCTGACAGCTGGCAGCTCTACCCTCTCCTGTTCAGGCTTTGTGCGGAGAGGGGGCGAGGAGCACCTCATGAATAGTAAACAGGGGAGTGAATAAAAACCAAAATGAATCCATTCTGTTGTCTCTGTGTCTTTGAGAACAAAGATGCAAAATTGGACAGAGAAACCGCATGGCGTTCATGCACAGCTTTTGCTTTTAAATAATCCGAGGCTCCAGAAGGGGCCACAAAGCACTGGCGCAGGGCTGCTGCTCACGGCACGCGAAGCACACTCAGCAGGCGGGCGGCCGGCAGCCCTGTGACGGGCCCGGCAGGATACAGGTCACACCGCAAGAAGGTGATGCTCAGCCTTGCTGTGTCTTTCCGGCTCTGGCTGCCATTTCTTGCTCAGCCTTTCCTTCAATGGCTCCAAACCACGAAACCCGTGGCTCACGCCTTGTTTGTATCCCTACTTCTTCCGCTAACACCAGGACCGGATGCTGGGGACCGGCTCACACACCCCGCTGCTATGCTTCCTACGGCGGTAACTCGCCGACCACCGCGAGGCGCGGGCACCAGGGATCGCAAAGGGGACGCTGGTAGCGGCTGCGCCAGGTAAGCTGGGGAGACACTTTCAGAGTAGGGGACCCTTCACAGGCCCCTGAGTTCCTACCAGCTGAATGCAGGGCTTTGGAGGGAGACCAGTCAGGGACGGGACAAGGAACTTGATCCCTGAAATATTTAAAAAATAAAGGCATGTTGATGTTTACCTCAAAGCAGTATATGGATCGATCGAAACATTGGAAAGGTGCCCTGAATGCTCATTTTATAGAAGATAAAAATTTGAAGTACTTTTTAGTTTTCCTAAAGGGACTCCCACTCCTTTTATGTGAGAAGGTAATCTACAAATCTTGTCTGTTTTTTCTTTAATCCTTTGCAGAATTAAATTCCCAGTTCCTGATAAAAATCTCTATACCTAGCAATCTAGGCAAAAAACCCACTGGAAACCATTAACCTTGCCCGAAATGGGTCTGTTTAAGGAAAAGGAGAACAGGTCCTAGAAGAAAAGCTAATGAGGATTGACTAAAAATTGATTTCAAACCCTTCTCCCACTTTTTGCACATTTTATGGCTGTAATGAAGCATGTGGTATAGAAAACATGCCAGAGGAAATTTAGTTTCCCAGGAATAAATTTAAATTCTTAGTATACAGGAGAAAGGAGCAAGTGTGTTGATTTTGATCTTCAATTTCTCTTGTAAGTTTGTTTCTTCCCTTTGTAAGTAATGATTCTTTCGTTCTGATTAACAAAGTCAAAAAGTTACATTAACTACCTGGGTCAACTAGAGATTTTTTCATACAACAGGCTTACATATTCAAACACTGAAGTTTCCACTTTTTGTCATGTGAGGCATACTTTTTCTCTGTAACATTTAGAAAAGTCTCAGCAGGTGGACAGCAAAGCTGGCCGAGAAACCGTTAGTGCTCCTGGCCCGGATGTGGTGGAGGCCAGGTGCTTTTCTCACTGCTGCTTTAGGCATGAACCTTTCATTTTCTACTGACAGCTCCCAGCCCGGACCCTTGGTGCTGGAGGCGCCTGAGCTTACAGACACGAATTGCAGACTTACCGTCTCGGCGGCACGTGCAGGAAGGCCTCGACCCACGAGACCGATGTGCCAGAAGCTCCTTGGTGGCCTTTCTGCAGGAGCTGGAATTCCAGACGGTGTGGAAACGTCTGAGGCCCGGCGCCTTGACTGAACAAAGAGGGTTAAGGGAAGATTTTGTTTTACATTCTGAATATCCCGGCTTCCACAGCCTTCCTCGCCCTGATAAAGAGATGACTGCCTGCAGGAAACACGGGGGCGTCTTTCTTCTCAGACCCCATGCTATGTCTGAACAAGTGCTCTGATTTCATGGAATTAAATGGTTTAATGGGCGTCATCTTAGTTTATGTCATAAACAGAAAGAAATTCAGAGAGCAAAGAGGTACAAGAGAGGCTGCGGGAGGGTGCAAGTCAACACTGAGGAGACTTGCTCAATGCTTCTGACAAAATTAAGTTCAATTAATATATTCATTCCAATTTATGTCAAAGGAAAGTTAGAAAAAATACTCAAAAAAAGATCTAATAAACTAAAAGAATATTACTTCTTGCCCGGGAGTGACTATGTTTTAGTGTTTCATATAGAATATCTAGTTTTCAGTAATTTTTATGCCTGCCATTGATCCACCCAGATAACCAATAGGAAATCTGCTCTCTCCCTTGATCCTCACATGCAATAAAGTGGAACCTTCATAGATGACTTACACTAGTCTGGGGAAAAACTAACGATTAGGGGGATTAGAAATTGGGAGGTATGGGGACTTAGGTTTATAGGAGCCTGGGTTTAGATCTCCCTTCTCTTATTTCACCTTCATTTAAAACACATATTTGTATATTTTTACTCTGATATAATTTTAAATGCATCAAAAAGTTTCAGTAATAGTAAAAGAAAATCCTATATCCTTAACCAGATTTGGATTCAGATATTTGCTGTCTTTCTCTCATCCTTCCCTCTCCCTCTTTCCACATGAACACACTCCCGTACACACATGCACACACGTGCACACACACACACACACACGCAAACATTGGCTGAACCACTTGAAAAGTTCGGAATCATATCATTTATCACTGGAATTTTTCAGTGTGTATTTCCCAAGAACAATGGCATTATTTTCCAGGACCAAAGGACTGCCTACGTAATAAGGAAGCTTAATTTTGATACAACCAGTTATCTGTTCATGTTCATTTTATACCATTTTCTCCATAATGACTTGTAGCTCCGTCTAAAACCTTTAGCCCCACTGCTCCTGGCTCAAGATCCAGCCTGTCATGCACTTCAGGGTCCTTTACACTGGAAAATTCATGGCCCTCAAGCTATTCTCTGATGGTTGTTACTGTTCTGTGTCCTCTTTACTTTTTTCCTCCTTTTCCACATTTTCTTATTTCAATTAAGCATTTGTTTTGACTCCATTTTATCTCCTTGACTGACCTATTACACCGCTCTTATGTATTTGTTTTTCAGTAGTTCTTCTTGGGTTTACAGTATGTATCCTGAATTCATCAGAGTCTACCCTTTATTGCCAGGACAGTACAACAATTTATTCCCAATTCCTCATATTTTTTTGGACTATTTTCTTGTACTCTACTTTTATATATGCCATAAACACACAAGCTATTTTTACTATTTTTTGCTTGACTGAGTTATCTTTCAGAGCATTTCAAACTAAGAAAATAAATTTACTATTACTTACATTCATTCCATTTCTAGCATTCTTAATTTCCTTATGCAGATCCCAGCTTCTATTTCAGCCTAAAGAGCTTCAACATTTCTTATAGAGTCAATCTGTAAATTGTCTTTTTTCTTTTTCTTTCTTGTCTAAGACTTTATTTCTCAGTAATTTTATTTTCTTTTTATTAAAGTATCATTGATATACAATCTTATGTTGGTTTCAAATATGCAACACTGTGGTTCAACCTTCACCCATATTATCCAGTCCTCACCCTTCTGTTGCAGTTACTGTCCATCAACATAGTTAGTATATAATAGAGGCATTAATTGTATTCTCTGTGCTGTCCTACCATCCCCATGACCCATGATTGCAATGTATTATGTCCCTTGATCCCCTTCTCCCTCCCCCATCCACCCTCCCCTCTGGGAATCCCTGGTCCCTTCTCGGTGTTTATGGGTCTACTGATATTTTGTTCCTTGTTTTGCTTTGTTGTTATACTCCACAAATAAGGGAAATCATTTGGTATTTGCCTTTCTCTGCCTGGCTTATTTCACTGAGTGTAATACCCTCTAGCCCCATCCATGTTGTTGCAAATGGTAGGATTTTTTTTCTTTTTATGGCTGAATAATATTCCATGTGTGCATGTACCACCTGTTCTTTATCCATTCATCTACTGATGGGCACTTAGGTTGCTTTCATATCTTGGCTATTGTAAATAGTGCGAGGATAAACACAGGGGTGCACATGTCTTTTCAAATAAGGGAGCTTGTTTTCTTTGGGTAAATTCCTAGGAGTAGAATTAGTGGGTCAAACAGTATTTCTATTTTTAATTTATTGAGGAACCTCCAAATTGCTTCCCACAGTGGTTGCACCAATTTGCAGTCCCACCAGCAGTGTAGGAGGGTTCCCCTTTCTCTGCATCCTCACCAGCATTTGTTGTTTCTTGTCTTTTGGATGGTGGCCATCCTTACTGGGGTGAGGTGATATCTCACTGTGCTTTTTAATTTGCATTTCCCTGATGATTAGCCATGTGGAGCATCTTTTCATGTGCCTGTTGGTCATTTGTATTTCTTCTTTGGAGAAGTGTGTGTTCAGATCCTCTGCCCATTAATCAGGTTATTTGTTTTTTGGGTGTTGAGGCATATGAGTTCTTTATATATTTTGGATGTTAACCCCTTATCAGATATGCTATTTACAAATATATTCTCCCATACTATAGGATGCCTTTTTGTTCTGCTGAGGGTGTCCTTTGCTGTCCAGAAGCTTTTCAGTTTGATGTAATCCCACTTGTTCATTTTTTATTTTGTTTTCCCTGCCCAAGGAGATGTGTTCAAAAAAGGTTGCTCATATTTATATTCAAGAAATTTTGCCTATGTTTTCTTCTCAGAGTTTTATGTTTTCATGACTTACATGCAGGTCTTTGTCTTTGATCCATTTCGAGTTTACTTTTGTGTATGGGGTTAGACAGTAATCCAGTTTCATTCTCTTACATGTAGCTGTCCAGTTTTGCCAGCACCAGTTGTTGAAGAGGCTGTCATTTCCCTATTGTATATCCATGGCTCCTTTATCATATAGCAATTGACCATATATGCTTGGGGTTATATCTGAGCTCTCTATTCTGTTCCATTGATCATTGATCTATGGTTCTATTCTTGTGCCAGTACCAAATTGTCTTGATTACTGTGGCTTTGTAGTAGCGGTTGAAGTTGGGGAGTGTAATTACCCAGCTTTATTCTTCTTTCTCAGGATAGCTTTGGCTATGCAGGGTCTTTTGTGGTTCCTTATGAATTTCAGACTTATATGTTGTAGTTCCTTGAAGAATGCTGTTGGTATTTTGATAGGGATTGCACTGAATTTGTAGACTGTTTTAGGCAGGATGACTATTTTGATTTCTCAGTCATTTTTTGAAAGACTTTTCAGGGCATAAAGTTTGGGGCTGACAGTTTTTATTCTTACAGTACATCAAACATGCAATGTAGTTATCTTCTGGCTATACAGGGTTTCTGATGTGAAAGCTGCAGGAATTCTTACCTTTCTTCTAATTTTAGTATTTCCCTGGCTGCTTTCAAGAATTCCATGTCAGATAGTTGCTAAATGTGTGTCATATTTGGGCTGCTTCTGACTTCTTTTTTGCATGGAAGCATGTTGCATTTCTAGCCTTTTCATATGCCTCATAGTTGTTTTGTGTTGTGTAGGGTAATAGTGATGCAGGTCAATAGTCTATGTCAGAGGTGGCCCCTGCTTGCCCTTGGGAGGCCTTTGGCACGGGGCCTGCAGTGACCTAGTGGGGGTGTGTTTGAGATTTGCTGTTGCTATGGCTCCCTCGGGGCCCAGGACTTGCACATCCTGCAGAGAGCATGGTGTCCAGGGGGTGCTTACCTGCATGGGCCCTGCTTGATCCTGATGTCCCACGTGGCGTTCTAAGCACAGGCCCCTTGGCAGCGTCTTGCACCACTGTGCCTCCTCACGGTGGCAGTGTGTGCACAGGTTGCTCAGACCTATGTGAGCACAGGTGCAAAACAAAGACGAGAGCTTTAATTCTCCAGGTTGGAAATAAGGGAAGAGATTTCCTTCAATTACTTTTCTCATAGTGTTTATTAAAAAAAAACTTGTAATTATTTCTCCTCTCTTTAAATATATATACAGAACCCTTTGAATAGGAGCTGGGATTTTGTCGGCTCTGTGGCTCAGCAGCGCTGAACACCAAGGGGACACGTCCTGCCTCGCAGCTTCCGTGGGGGCATCTGTGCTCCACCCTCTGATCAGAGTCCTGCCCCCACCCCAGCGCCCATCTCTCCTCACCTGGCCTGCCCTCACAAGGAGTCCTGGGAGGTCGGTTTGGCCACAAGCCCCCACCCTCACGTCCCTCAGCCCACCTGCTCCAGGACTGCCCCCCACCAGCCTGGGGCCCCCAGCTGAGCCCCGCTTTCCCTACTGCAGCAGCCCTGAGGTAAGGGTCTCCTTAGAAGAAAAAAATCCTCATTTTGCCTCTAAAACCCCTAGACAACGCACCGCACCAGGCTCTCTTGTCCCCTCCTGGCGTGAGCCAGGAGCTCCGTCCTCTCACTTTATTTCTAAATAAAAGCCTGTACCTGGCTCTCCTACCTTGGGTGTTTGCTAAGCTCATTCTTCGGCTCGTGAACAAGAACCCCGGCATCACTAGCACCTTGTTCTGGGAGCAGATGAAATAGGCCGCCTGCCCAGCCCCCAAGGTGGGCTGAGTATTGTCTGTTCACTAAAGAGTAAGTTATGAATCTTACTTGTTAACTTCCTGGGTATTCAAATACAATTTTTAGGATGGAATCCTTCCTGCCTTTTACTATGTTGTTTACAGCTAGGCCTGCATGCTAAATTAGTTGCCTAGGTTACAAACTACTTGATTAGGGCCGGAAGGAGGAAAAAAAAACAGCATTTAGGTAAAAAAAATAAGCTGGGCTTGTATGATTAACATAATAAAGACATGGGCTCTGCTGCGGTACCCTCCTTTATCTGGGGAATATTTAAACAGTCCAGGCCAAGTTGCTCCTGGCTTTTTGATCTTTAATTGATTAACTCTGGGTCTTTTTAGTGGACTTTCCTGGCCCTTTTCTCTTTCCACCCCACTCATATCTATTTTCCTGCCTAACAGTTTCTCTGGAGATAGTCGGCCTATTCCTATAAATGCAGATGCTATAAGAAGTGCTGTTTTCATGCAACTGTAATTAAAATTTTAACTGCATTTTAAATGATTATTTGGCTAAAAACAGTGCGTGTGTTTTGGGGGTCCTATCTGTCAAGTGAGAAGCATCTGTTGCCCATGGTGAGGAATGTAAGTCCAGGCACTCCCGCCACTGCCCCCTGGAATCAGAGGCACCAAGCAAACAGCTTTCCTTACGTACAGAGGACAAAGCCAGCTCAGTAAAGCCCCCGAGACCCTCCAGCAGCACCTCTCCCATGCCCCAGACTGAAGGACCTGGGTGTGGGGTGGCTGGGGCTGGCTGCATACCTCACACGCTACAGAGCAGGTGAAAATATCAGCACCTCAAGCAACCTTATGGGTCTAAAGCTCAGAATGTATTAAGAACACTTACAGCTCAATGACAAAAAGACAGAGACCCAATTTAAAAAACTACCTGAACAGATGTTTTTCCAAAGAACTTACGCAAATTCCAGTAAGCTCATGAAAGCACACTCCACTCCACATCACCAGCCATGAGGGAAATGGAGACAAGGCCGTGACAGATGCCGCCTCACCTGCACCAGGAGAGGCAGGCGACAACGCGCCGGCGAGGAGCGGGGCAGGTGGGCCCTGCGCACTGCCAGTGGGAATGTGAAACGGTTCGGCACCGTCAGGCTGAACAGAGGGCTACCGTGTGACACAGCGAGAGAACTGAGAACACACATTCATGCAAAAACTCGTACCTGAACGCTCATAGCAGCATTATCCATAATAGCTGAAAAGTAGGAAAAATTCCAAATGTATGTCAACTGATAAATAGATAAGGAAAATGTGGCATTGCTACATGGAGGCAGATTATTCGGCTGTACCAAGGAGTAAAGCACTGACGGGCCACAAGGTGCATGGGCCTCTACGAACATGCTGAGCAAAAGAGACCAGACCCCAAAGGCCACATACTGTGTGATTCCATATATATATACCTTCAAGTTCCTAATTAAGTTTCTCAGTAGACTGTGATCAATATAATAAAACTTATAGAATGCTATGAATTATGTATTTTTTGATAATGAGGATAATAAATCTGTGCAAGATTTAAAATCAATTTCCTTTGTATAAAATGGATAAAAATCAATTTAACATTTATTAATACTTTGCAACTTTTCAAGAAACGAGACATTCCTATTATTCATAAAATTGTACTTTGAACATTTAAATGTGACATTAGCAATTTATATATGTTGCTTTTTAAAAATGACATCCTTTTATCCTAATATTTCTGCCTTCACAATTCTAACTGCTTTTCTTTCAATGTCTTTCCCACCTGCAGTCAAATGAAAATGAGTAAGATAAACTATATAATTAATGAAGCCATTTCTTTTTTGCATCAATTGCAAATTTAATATGTGAGCTGTTTTACTTTTAACTTAGTATTTTAAAAACTGTATCAGTTATACAATTGAATTAATTTGAATAAAATTAATTCATGAGCTGCACTTTCTATTTTTTTCATAAATTATATGAGCAACTTAAAAAGAGTATTTCTTCTTCCCTCTTAACTGCCGAGTAGGTTACTTATTTCTGAGTTAATAATGGAAAGGGAGCAATGACTGTTCTTTCTCAACAAAGCTGACTGAGCCATTTATCATTAGGTGACCAGAAGGCTGACATGTCCCAGAGAGGGTGTAGACTGGAGCAGTTCATCAGAAACTGCCTAATTAGGTGACTGAATTTTCATTTAATTGTTAAATATGGGTGGATGGGAGTGAGAAAGGAAAAGCCTGCAGTAATTCAGTCATTTTGCTAAGAGTGTAGAGTTGGTCTTTCACAGTTTTTTTAAAATTTAGAAGTATGGTCTTATGCACCAGCTGGCTATGCTATGCCTGTTTCACGTACAAATGTGCTTATGCATCTGTACGTATGTGTCCCTGATGCACTGACACTTAGCAGCCACGAAAGTGCGTGGGGCAGGCGGCCCCTGCCATGGAGAAGGGTTGGACATCATCCAGCTAAGAGACCCTGGAAAACTGAATCGGTTCACTTGGTGAAGCAAGTGATCGGTTTTAAACATGTTTTGTTTTCTTTCAGTAGAAACTTTGTTCTGCCCCCATCTCACACACTTGATAGGGAAGTGATGGGTCATCAGAGCTCCCCCCCCACACACACCAGGCTGGCTGGATTCGCTCCTTCCTCCCCCCACACCCCAAGGGGTTTCTCATGGAACTAGAGGCTTTGCAGCACCTGGTGTGAAAATCTTTTTGACGTCTCTGATAGCCTAACACGGTTGGAGTGTACACTGTTGGATTTGCTATTGTTGACTTTTAAATTTTCCAATTATATAAGACCAGAAGAAGCCCCAAATAAAATACCCTTCTTTGAGAGTGCCACAGAGAGTCACAGTCTGGCTGCACCTGATTTGATTTACTGTATACCTACTACGCAGCAGACACCGCACTACGTGCAGCGGGCAGGGTGGCACGCAGACAAGTGCTGGCAGCATCTCTCAAGAGGTGAGGACCCTGAGTGGCTTGGTCAGGACAGCCACGGGCTGGAGCGGGGACATGGGGGCTGGTCCACTGCCGCTGGGTCCCTCAGGAACTGCAGAACCCCAATTCTCTGCCTATGGTTGTTTTCCTCCTTTTTCCTACTCAAGAGGGGATCCTTGTTTTTCTACCTTCACATAAGAAACTATAACAAAAATGTTAAGACTTGCACATTTATAATTTATAAAAAACTTGTAAAACTATAAAAAATTAAGTTGTGGCTTACCTAAGACAAGCTACATACGTGTGAATCTGCCTGCGTCTGCTACTCGTTAGCTTTGGGCCGTGGGTGAATCACTCACATGGGGAACTTACAGGAAGTGCCTCCGCCTGGGCTGCCCTCAGCTCTGTGATTCATAAAGGACAGCGATGTGGTCTGTCTCAGAGCAGCATTACACTGGGGCTGGCAGTAAACCCCTTACAATTCTCTTTAGCAAGGTTCCTCATTAAAATCATTCTTGCAGCACTCAGACCTATAAGAGACCTTATATTTATTTTTCACTACTAAGTTCTTAAAGCATAGTACAGCATTTATCACAAAGTTTAGGGATTCATAATTATTAATTGTGTAAGTAGATGAATGGATGGATGGATTGGATGGGTGGGTGGATGGACAGATAAAAGCATCTCTAAAATTTAAATCATATTCTTCACATCGCAGGCTAGTAGTAATGAGGATTAGGTGAGGTACTGTATATGAAGTGCTTAACAGCTGACCAAGCCAGTTAAGTTGCATGCATATCTATCAAATACTTTTATAATATTAATGTGGACCTTCATGTTTTGTTAGTGAATGTGTCTACTTCACTGACTAAATTTCTCAAAGTCATGGGCTCTGTGTTAGTGTTCTCTGTCTTAAATCCTCCAGCCTGACTTAAGATCCCACCGTCCTCATGACAGGTTTATTCCCCCAGTGCATTGAATTGCAGCTGGTGGGAGTGGTCTACCCAGGACCAGCTGAATGCTCCCCTGGGACAGCGGCTTAGTGACGGCTGCTGACCTACAGACTCCAGAGCAAATAAAATGGGTATCATTTTAAGCCACAAACTGCAGGATTGGTCTGATATGTAACAATACACAATCGATAAAAACTGAAAAAATTCATGTAGCACCAAGCCTTAGATTGGATACTTTTTAGACATATGATTACGTTTTGTCCTCATGTGTAAATCACATTTTCAACTGAGGAAACTGAAGTTCAGAGAGGTGAGTTTTTCCAAAGCAGGTGGTACCTCAGGAATTAGAAATAATGTATGCTGATCACAAAATCCACACTCTAGAGAAAAGAGTTTTAAATATACTCTGGCATTTAAGTGAGAACATCAGATCTCTGACATTCAGTTTTGCTAATTAAATCTGATATGGTTTGTCAAAGTCTGACATACAGGGTTTTAAAAATCATTGCTCTGAGAAAGTGAAGCAGACCCCTTAATGAGAGCTGCCTGCCCACTAAGCCATGTCTCCCGACAGGAACCGTGAAGGAACTCTGTCACTCTCCTTGTTTACTAAATAATTCCTCTAGTTTCTGAGTCTCTGACATCCTATCTCTGAAAAATCCTCTGACTTTGGTTCTCTGGATATTTCTTTCCAGATAGTGGTCGTTCGGAAACTATATTAGAAAGGTATTTTCTCCAGATCTGCTATCAAATTAGTCATTCAGACAAAAACATTTAATTTTCAGGCTCCCATTTTTTAACAATCAATGTCATACGTTGGCCAAGAGAAAGTGATGTGAATCCACCTGCCTGTAATTCATCTGTGGGGTCTGGCTCAGGATTTCACACTCAGAAATCTTGGCTACATGGCTATTCAAATGTTATTTCAACACAATCACGGAAGTGTTGGTTCCTTATCCATGCCTAGAGTTAGATAAGAAGTTTTTATTTTCCTTTTGCAGCTGGAACGAGAAGCATGTAGCATACTCCACAATTCTTATATATGAAATGTCTTTTATCATCGCTATACTAATAAGAAACAACCACTGCCACAGCCACTGTCCCAATGGCTTCTCTGAACGCACGAAAGCACATGACACCTGAGACATCTGAGGTGGGCATGCACACCACGGACCACCGGAGTCCCACGTCACTTCCCGTAGCGGTGAAGCCGCCATTCCCGCCACACAAGATCACACTAGAATCCAGTTCCAGATCTCCATCTGGGGTAAGCAGAAATAAAGTCTCCAAAGCCATCCACACCCTTTTGTACAGGCAGTGGGACCTTACTGATGTGGTTAAGGGTAAGGACACGAGGGGATTTTCTCGACTATCTGGACGGGTCCAGTGATTCACATGATCCCTGAAAAGTGGGAAAGGCAGAGTGTGTTAGCTGGTCATGGGAAGGAAGAAGGGGTGTTTGAAGGTCCAGATGGGACCCCATGTTGCTGCTTTGAGGACAGAGGAAGGGCCATGAGCCAGGAATTGGCCTCCAGCACCAGGAATGACCTCAGCTGGCAGCCAGCCTGCTGGTGAGGGTCGGGAGGGCTGAGTCCTGGGGGCGCGGGGAACTGAACTCTGCCATAGAGGCATGGTCCTCCCTGGAGCCTCTGATAAGGCCTTTACTGTAGCCTGGAGAGATTGAGCTGGACTTCTGACCTTTAGATCTGCAAGAGCTGCCCTAGCTCCAGGTCTGGGGGTTGTTTCTTTAGAAACCACTCCCAGTGTCACAAACATATCAGTCAATACCCAGCAAGGACCGGAGAAGTCAACCTACAGCTTTACTTTAGGGAACCACACCCTAAATCTGTGCTTCTAAGAGCTGGGCATGTGAAGGCCACGAAGCTGCCTCTATTGCCTCCGGCTGAGGCCGAAGCAGGGGCTCCCAGAATGTGGGGGGGCATAACCATGCACAGAAGCTCTGTGACCCCCCAACAACACCTCAATCTCAGTGACAGAACGGGGCTGCTCTCATCCCACTAGAAAGGCGCTGTGAGCCCCTTGTCTGAGGATACACCAGCTAGACTAGACATCCCCTCCTTCCTCCGTACCCCAAGTCTCACACAAGGGCCCCTCATGCAGCTGCTGACCCAGAGCCACACAGAGGAGCAGGACCTGAGAGGTGCAGCTCCTGGCCTTTTCTCTGCAAGGCAGAGGTGGCCTGACATGGAGGTAGTCATACACCTGATCTGAGAACAGGCAAGCCCCTGGCTGCAGAGCTCAGGAAGTCCTGATTTTGTCAGTCCCCTCCGAGGGCCAGCACAGGTCAGGAGTCAGGGCGGACTGGAAGCACGGATCTACCACTGACAGGCTCCACAAACTTTGTCAGGATTCTTTAATGTTCTCCTGATCACACTTCCTGATCTGTAAGGCAGGAATAATGACAAACGTGAATTCCTGATGGAGGCTCTGAAATGTTTATGGCTAAACATGGCTAGAGTATATGGGAAGGGATAATGGAGTCTGGACTGGGGAGGAGGGGTGCACAGGCCCTGGACAACAGGGGGAGCACGCTGAAGACATGTGGACCTCACATGTGGCAAGATCTTCACAGCAGGCCTCCCAGCTATTTAAAATAGTGTTAGCCAAGGTAGGGGATGGATGGTGTAAACACACAGCACACACACACACATATGTATATACACACACATATTCCATGTTATTATGTAAACATAATATACAATTGTAATTAAATCGTATTAAATTTTTCACAGAAGTATTTTTATTTCTAGTGTTGGATGGTGGTCTAATTGACAATGTAAATGATTGGCATCATGTTTCCTTCACATTCTGTCTGGACCAATATTCAAAATGACGACCAGCAGGAGCCGTGTGCTTCTGCAGAAGATTTCACGTGGCCTGCGTGGACAGCACGAGCGCGCACACCAGCTCAGGCCTGCGGCCGTCCCCACGTCCTGCAAAACAGTGCGGCCAGAGGATGGTTCTCGGCAGGACGAGCGGCGGCAGCGATGGCGCCGCGTCCATGCTCTCTGCAATAGGCCTCCTTGCCCTGCCTCTCCTACACCTAAACTCTCCTGCTGCTCAGAACCCTCCCACCACCCCGGGTCCCGGGCGTTGTTCCAGAACAATCCACAACCTGCTCAGCATTTGGACACTGTCGTCTTTCACTTCACAGACATGGGGCAAATGATGAAGAGAAGCCTCGCTTTGGTGCTTAAGAGTGTCCGTCGTGACATGGGCGCCCCAGGGCCCTGGACCCGGGGCACGTGCCGGGCGTCCTTGTGCCTGGAGGCCGTCCTCTCTCTGGCCTGGGACCAAGGGTATTTAAGGAAAGCACCTGCGTTCTTGCCAGCTCTGCAGCTGTCCTGCTTTGGAAACTAAAGAGATCCTCCGTTCTACCACATCCCCGACAGCTCTCCGATTTTCCAACTTCTCCCCAGCAAATCTGCACCGAAGTGCCGCTTTCCGTCCGCTTTCCCCTTGGAGCCCACAGCCCCTTACCCGCGACATGGTCGCCCACTCACTGACATCGCGCACCTGCCGACCCCGGGGCCCTTTCCGACGCACTCTGACCCCGGTGAGTCAGATGGGACTGCGCGCCCGCTCAGCTGGGGCCGCCGCTGCCGCTTCCCCAGGCGTTCGGTCCGGGCTGTTTCCCGGCACGGCCGGGCGGTCGCTTATGAAGACCCGCTGGGATCTCCCCGGCGCCGCAATAGGCCTCCTTGCCCTGCCTCTCCTGCTCTGGCGACCCTGAGCCCCTCGCCCGAGCCGCAGCCTCCGCTCTCCTCCCGGAGGGGCCTCTTGGGGCGCCCTTGGGCTTCCGCCCCAGCAGCGGGGTCCTCCCTTCGGGTCCTCCAGGCCACGTGCTCCTCTGAAACCCTCCTTCCTCCGGGAGCCGCGAGTCCCTAAGCCCGTCCTCTCCCCAGGGGTCTCTTCTGAGCTTCGCGCCTCAGTTTCTCTTGCCTACTGTCATTAAAATTCAGACCCCTGCCCTAAAATATTGAACTACTTATGCTTCAAATACAGTGGGAAAGGCAAAACAGTGGGTGAACTACAGTGTTCAAACATTCGATGATCAGTGCTGTAAGTCACACAGTTGATTTAAACATTCAAGATAAAAAGACAAGAAAATATTTAATACTGTCGATCACAGTTACATTATAACTTATGCTGTTAGAAACTATACATAAAGAACAAGAACTGATTATTTTTGTAGAAATTTTGTAGAAAAGTCATCAGAAAATCAAACCAATAGTTGATTTCAAAAACAAATTTTTTAAAAATATTTTCTATTTGGTCTTGTGTATATAGTCTCCTTTTAATAAATGAATGCATGTTTATAAAATCAGCTCTCCTTTTCAAAAGAGCAGGATGAATAATTTTCAGTATGACATCCAATTAATATCACCATTGCAACTCAAATTATTGTGCTATGAGCTAATGAGAAAATGCCAAGAGAGTAATGGAAAACAAAGTTATTTATAAAAAACCTACCACTCAAAATGATATAAAATTTGCAATAAATATACAAGGAGGCAAAAAGCATTAATATGAATACTAAGAAAACTTGCTTGCTTACAACCTTGAAGTGATAGATAAACAACTAATCCAGGGGAAAGGGCTCCTCCCCTGACCCAGACCTCAAGCTTGGACTCTCCTGCCCCTCCCGGGGAGTGTCTAAAACAGGCCTGTTCTGCACCCCCTAGGGGATGAAATGTACTGGGAATGTTGACAATCACTGTGCAGATATGTGCTGTGGTGAGGATGCTGTCCTCAGAGACAAACCCAGTTCTAAGGACACGCATACACATACACACACGTGCACGCACACGCACGGACATCTCTCCGCTGCTCCCCTTCCCTCTGCTGACAGTGAGAGCAGAGCACTCACTCATGGACCTCCATGTGCCCTCCTCCATCTAGCCTGCTTCCAGTTCTAGGGGACACAACAGTTGTGGCTGGGCCATTTATTATTTGCAGGAAATGACAACTCATAATGTTGTCAACATTATGGATGGCAACTCATAATTCAATCAATGATGGATGAAAAGTACCCTGTATTCCACACCAGATTTTTAGCTCTGAGGTTTTGGGGATCGGTGGTGATGTACTCTGAAACCCAGGTTGTGAAAATGAAGAATATCCTGCAGTTGTTATAAGACATGTATAAAACTTTGTATTTTTACATCATATCTAACTTTAATGTTAACAAAACATTAAATTCTTTGGAGCCCATTTTTTTACCCCATTTATTTGCTATTTATATTTGCATATCAAATATATAACCACTTGCTTTAAGCATCTGCTTTTGCCACATGACTACCATGGTATTGGCATTCTTTCAAATATATGCTTTCATTTGCTTGAACTTTATATTAAAATTGTCAGCATATTCTATTTCTGCTTGGGTTAAAATCCACTCAAATATTTTATCTGCATATGTTTAGAAATGTATTCTAACCCATTTCACATGGAGACTTTTAATTACCAATAAATTCTGAAGTAAAGTACCATAGTTGCTTTAAATGTGTGTTATTTGGACTTTATGAGTAAATTTGTTTTAGGTACATCAATCACTATTCACTGATTAAAAATATCTGTAATATAATATATAATAAAGTGCATATATATAGCACATACATGATATGTCTTTGTGTAAACTATATATTCATGTATTTACATGTACTTTTTTCCCAGCTCTGTAAGCTTAGTTTTTATTTAGGCTTCTTAGAAAATTATTTCTTATCTGGAAGTCACAATTTGTACTACCCAATATGTAGCACCCACATACTCATAGGTACACAAGTTACGTCATTCTTTTTTAAAACACAAGAATCAATTCAATATGTTTTAGTAAATCGGGGGTGTGTCATCAGTGTGATGTGAAAATGGATTACAAGAATGGATTTTCCAGATTTACCCCTCAAAGGTACATGATGTGGATATCTACTCTTGCAGTATATTTGTGACAAAAATATTAGACATTAATGGTAAGCCGCCCCACCAACGTGTCCTCTTAGGATTATCTACAGTGCGCTCCATCCGGAGTCCTCCATCAGAATGTGTAGGTGCACCTGCACTGTCAGTAGAGTCAGGGGGTCCGAGGTGCGTCCCGGCTGCAGCACAGACCTCAGGAGCCGGACGTTCTAACAGACACCAGGAGAGAGAACTAGGCTGAGGGAGTGAAGCAAAGGTGTTTACCTCTGAAACGAAATGTGTTTGGGTGGATAGGACCGTTTAAAAGGGAAGCTACGGGAACCACAGTGGGTGACTCCATCGCCAAAGGCAGAGCCAGTGACCGTTTCCTCGTGACAGCTGTGGGCAGCACTGACGGATCTCAAGTCCCCAGGTGCTGCTACCACCCGAGTGGGTCTTGTGATGGAATGTGCAAGCTGGGTTGTGGAATCCAGGGGATAGTGTGGCTTGAGTGTAGCCCTGGGAAAGCCTGGCTACAGTCAGAAGATGTGCATTCTGAAGAATGCTCAGTCCTGAAAACTGAATAGTCTTGGTGCTGATAAAGCATGAAGCCTGAGAGATACCAGACAAAATAATACTTAAAGGTGGGCTGGAAAACAATCTGTACCTGGGACTTCATTCTCTCATCCTTCCCAGCAGAATTCATTGACTGCTGGCTTAGTTTGGGGCATTGTGATAAATTTGGGGCTTCAACATCACCGGAATAGCTATTTTCAGCCTTTGCTGAACATCTGATTTCATTCACGGATCTTATAAAAAATATTGACAATAGGTTCCCATGTCCCACGTTCCAGATTCTGACCTCTTTTGCCTGTGGTGGAACCTGGGCAGCAATAATTGTTTTAAAGGTTCCCCCATTACTCAAACACTCAGGCAGAACTGGGAACCTCCTCTCTAGAATGAAAGTGGCTTTACATCAATATGTTATAAATAGTCGACAAAGATTAAAGAATATGAATAATTACAAAATACATACTAAAATGAAAGTAGACCAGATTTATAGTTTTTATAGAACTTCAAGTATAATGTGGTTTTCTCAGGAAAGGAATTTCAGTAAGAGTTATGCTGTGTCCACATCTGAAGGAGAAGAAGTTATCTCCTTAAATGAGAGAACGCTAATTCACAGAGCCAAACTGCCACATTACAAGGCAGAAAATACATCATCACATTAATGGGCTTGACATTTAAAGCAGCATCTTGCCAAACAAGAAGGCAGGTTTGTTCTGAACAACAGGTAATTTCATTGGGTTAGAAGAGTATGAAACCAGTGTGAGTAAACCAAACGCACACACACGTGCACATCGCTTAGTTAGGACATCAGACTCTCACTTGGTGGCTCTAGGGCTGATGCTGAGCTGGAAGACAGAAAATCAAAATCTTCAGCAATATAGGTAGTGAATCTTCACCAGTTACAGGGCATCATAAATTTTTGTTTTCACCTGCCCTTCCTATTTTAGGAAGGTATTATGCACATTAATCATAACTCAAATATGAAAACCAATTTTTTCCAGGTATAACGAACATTTTATATTGCTTTAAACTTTAAAAACCAATTTTCACCTTTATCTTATCAAGATTGTCACAGCTGCTAGTATTAGAAGAGATAATGGATGTGAAAGAGGTTTTTAATTATACATTGCTAACTTTGTGAGAATAGTAGGACAGATGCTGTTTTCCCCTCTTGACAGAAGAACCAGATGATGTTAAATGATTTATTCTACGTACATCATGAATAGAGTAATATTTAGACAGGTCTGGTTCCATCTTTGCTCTCCCACACCAATCCGCCACACCAACACTCCGCACACATTTTCCAAACTCATACAGACCTGTGTCTATAATTTTACCTATAACAACACATTCATATACACATTCACATGTATCCACATACATACACGCACCATGTTTGTATTCATATATTCTACCACATAAATGAAAGTAACTGCAGGACGGACAATGAGATGCGCTTTGAGTTCATGTGGCTCAGTGTGTCACCCAGAGTCACACCCCCAGCACTGCATGAGGTCATTGAGGGGTGTTCCCATCAGGGGAATCTTCCCCTTTATGGGATGCTTTAAGATCTCCTGTCACTGTAAGTATATTCCTTTCCTATCCATCCAAGGATTTTCTCCCTGAAAAACGCCAGCCAATTGTGAGGTGTGATGTACTTCCTGGAGCTGGGCAAATCTATTTACAGCTGCTCCCTGACTGCCATTCTCATGTATGTCCTCCTTCAGTGTTGTCCTCTCCAAAGTAAGCAGGGTGGTGAGCACCTACTGCATAATAGCCAATATTAATCCTGTAACCAACCTACTCAATGTGTGCTTTGTGCTCTTCATGAGGAACCCCCAGTTTCAGTGATGGCAGGCAGCACTCTGCAAGCTGTGGCCCAGGGATACCTGGGCCTCTGCGGTTCAGTGGCACATCTACTCCTGTGACAGCTCAAACCCCAAGAGGAATCTGGAATCTTCTCACATATTTTCCTAACATGTCAGGGTGGATTGCTTTTAGCAAACCAAATGTGGGTACACTTCCTGGGAATTTTACTTCCTATAAATTCTTCTTTGATATTTGGGAAATTTTGGTGTAAGAGAACTGGGAGAAGCAATGGATAAAGATAGGCTGGCAGAAGGTGAGGGAATCTGAGAAACGTTTGAAAAAGTAACTCCATTTTTATACCCTGCTGCGTTATACCTCCACCTGCTTCTCATGTTCACCCTTAGTCAATATTACAGGTTCTAATTTTCTGTGGACTCTTTGCCTTATTTGTATTTCACCTTCCAACAGGTTTAGCACCATACTGTAGGACTATGTTAGAAGCCTCCACCCCTAGGACCATCCCAGGAGTCTCCACTCAAGAGATTAGCTACCACCTCCATTCATTCAGGAGGCTATTTAGGGCCAATGCAAGAAGCACTATATTTCAGAGTGTGCACAGAAGGGCTACCAACTGAAATGCAATGTTATCTCCTCTACTTTATCTTTCACTCTTTTAATCCCTCTTTCCTACTTTCTCTATTCCTTCTATAGGTCAGAATATATCACAGGCATGCATATCTTTATTCATGCAGAATATTTCTCATGAACATTACACAGAAGAAGCTGTCCATCATTATAGTAAGTTAGCTAGTTCCCCTCCTCTCAGTGCATCCTCAGGGGAAATGCATTACTTCTGACCTGCTTTGGTTTCTGGGATTCAGTGAAAGAACATGTTGGAAGTGTCAAACATTCTCAGATCTCCTAAGAGGCTGAGTATTCCTTCCCATGAGAAAGAAAGATGGCTTTACCTTTACTTTAATTATTTATCTACAATAACAAAGAAAAAAACATTTCACCAAATTTATCCAAGGCAACATGCTCAAGTCTGCTTATAAAAAAATAATAATTTCAATCCAAGAATTTACAAAGAAACCCTTTCTGCTCACCAATGGGAAACAGCATATTTTATCTAAGATGGGTTTCCACATGAATAAGTCTATCCCCTTTCAGTATATGGAAATAGAAGTTTTTCTTGTTGGTTACTCTGTATTTGCTGAATGAGTTTTTTTCTCCAAATACTGCTGCATTAATCAAAATGCCTTCCAAGTACCGACAACATGCAACACAGCTGTTTTCATTTTCCACAGCTCATCTCCAGATGCCTTTCACAGCTGAAGATGGAACATTCATTTTCAGAACTATGCCAAGGTGATGGATATGATATTGAAATTCTGTCTTACTGCCAATTTATTATTTTGGACTATTTTCTTAGATCATTACAATAAAGGGTGATGGGCCCACGTACATTTCTAATGTCTTTCATGTAATCAGAAGACTTCATTGAATACTCATGTAAATTTACTAGGCATCTAGAATGCATTCAAAATAATATGCTTTAGCTTTTAAACTATGCATATCAGTTATAAATAAGACATGTACAGAGAAAAAGATCACATTTAAATTGCTCATGAAATCAGTGAAGATAAGGAATGAGATTTAAGGCAGCATATTTTGGTCTTGGCAATACAGCAGAACTCTACATGTACTGTTGGGAAGAGGAGATTCAGAGGCACTGAGAATGGGGCAGGTCTTGCTTATCCATTTATTTGTTGATGGACACTTAGGTTATTTATACCTCGGCCATTGTGAATAATGCTGCACTGAGCATGCGGATGCAGAGATCTCTTTGGGATAGTCATTTCATTTCATTCAGATCAATACCCAGAGGTAGAATTGCTGGATGATACGGTATTTCAATTCTTAATTTTTGAGGACCCTCCATACTGCTTTCCAAAATGGCTGCACCAACTTATATTCCCACGAACAGAGTGCAAGGATCCCCTTTTCTCCAAGTCCTCACCAGCATTTGTTATTTCTTGTCTTTTGGATAGTGGTCATCCTGACTGCTGTGAGGTGGTATCTCAGTGTGGTTTTGATTCCATTTCCCTGATGATTAGCGATGTGCAGTTTTTCAATACCTGTTGGTCTTTTAAAAAGTGTCTAAGTCCTTTGCCTACTTTTTAATTGTTTTCTGCTTCTGAGTTTTTTTATCTCCTGATATATTCTGAATATTAACCCCTTATCAGGTGTGTGGTTGGTAACTATTTTCTCCCATTCCATACATTGCCTTTTCATCTTGTTAATGGTCTTTTGCCGGGGGAGGTTTTTGGTTTGATATATCAAATCATTATGCTGCATACCACAACGTATACCATGCTGTTTGTCAATTATATCTTAATAGAACTGGAAAAGAGAAAGAATAGGGCAGAAAGCCAGGAGAAGGAACTTGGAGCAAGTGGGAATGAATTCACATCCACCAAGACAAAGTAGTTATCTGCAACACGGTGCTTCCACTTGGCGGCTGCACTGGGGGCCCTTAAATGTTCAGAAGCCTGCAGGCCCAGGCCCACCTACGGCAATGTGACATAACCCGTATGTTCTGATAGGGCCCTCACAGAGCCAGTGTCTTCGAAGAGTCCTACCAGAAAATATAAGAGCCCTTTTTGTCCCAGAATAAAGAATTAAAACAGATACTCTTTATAATAAAGTCCTTTGAAAAGATTAGCTGCCTATGCATTATTAAAAATGCTAGGTCATTTTACTAACGCAGATTTGAAAGGCGACATACCCATGAACATTTTCTTTTTGATGGTCGGTAACTGTTCTAATGAAGGAACACTTAGGAGAGTTCTGACTCTTCCACTGTTAGTCGGAGGGTTGCACTTTGGGACTACATGTGAACAGGCTAGAACGTGAAGCCTGATGCCGACATTAGAAGCAATACTTTTCTGGGGGATGTGGGTTAATTTGACGTGGTTTACTTAATAGGCAATCAAAGAGGAATTCAAATGTGATGCAAGCAGAAATGAGGAGACACCATTCCCGATGCCTGCCCAGTTCTTCATGAAGGTGCCACTGGCCTTCTTACTGTGTGAGCCTCACCACATGGAAGGGCAGAGTGGGCAGAGCCCGTGGGCTGGATGGGAGGCCCCTACACCACAGGCCCACCTTTACTGTAGGAAAATCCACGCTTACTAGTGACGAGTCAAACGCTTTTCCACTGAGACTTAACACCAGGCCAAGATGTCCACTCTCGCCCCTCCTGTTTAATGTGCGGCAGGAGTGCTGACCAGTGAAGAAACTACAGCACAGATCTCGTAAAGGAAGAAGTAAAGCTCTCTACCCTGCAGATAACATGTTCTATATACAGGAAGTCATAGGAATCCAGAAAATTATAAACTATTTATGAATGAGTTTAGTGAGGTCAAGGATACAGGAATAGTGTAAAAAACCAACTGTATTTCTTTATCCTAAAATAATCCAGAAACAATTAAAACAGTTATTGTTCACAACTGCATTCTTTCTTAACAGCTTCATCAGTAAAGCTGGTTGGCATACAAAAAGCTGCCAAGTATTTAATGTCTGCAATCTGATGAGTTTGGCGTATGCACACACCCATGATAAGGCGACAGACACACTCAACACCTCCCGGAATTCCTGTGTCCTCCCTACGCTTTTTGAGAATACCTATCATATCTACCTCAGCACATTTAAAGGGCACAATGCTGTCTTCTCACCAAGAGGCCCCCAGTTATGGAGCAGAGCTCTAGGAAATTATTCACGTAGCATTCCTAACATTTTACTGAGTGACAGCTCTGTCCTTTCACCCTCTGTCCCTGGAAGCCAGGGTCGAGATCTCTGCTTCTATGAGTTAGGATATTCCGGATCCCCCCCACCCCCCCGAGTGGAATCACGTATGTGTCCTTCCATGACTGTTAGTCCCCTCAGCCTGAGTCCCTCCAAGTTCACCCATGCTGTTGCAGGTAGCAGGGTTCCTTATTTTTTTTAACAACTTTTCATTGTATAAGTGCCACATTTTCCTTATCCATTCCTCTGTCCATGAAGCCTGGCTGCTCCAAGAGTTGGCTACCATGCATAATGCTGGGTGCATGAGAACATGGGGAGCAGATTGCTTCAGTTCTGATTTTGGCTACATGCCCAGACCGGGACCGCTGGATCATAGGGTAGCTCTGTCTTTAAGGAGTTATTTTCATTCCTGCTAGCGGTGGACAATGGTACCAGTGTCTCCACAACCTTGCCAGCATCATGTTTTGTGTTTTCAATAATAGCCATCCTACCTGGGGTGAGGTGAGCATGTCCACACGGCGGGTCCATTTTCTACTAAATAGGAAAAATCACACCTACTACTGACAAGTTGAACACTTTCCCATGTGACTGAACAGAAGGCCAAGCCATCCACTCTCACTTCTCCTGTTAATCATGTAACAGAAGGTCATGTATCAGGTGATGAACTAACAGACAGCGACAACAGAGGGGTACTGCCCAGGAATGAGATGAATGGGCACCATCACATGCTCCTGTGACACAGGTGAAGCCTGGAGACATGATGTGAGTGAGAGACAGACTACATCTCGTCTGGTTCTATTTGCGAGATACATCCAGGAAAGCAAAATGATGGAGACAGAAGGCAGATTGGTGTACGTCTGGGACTTCGCACAGACCCGGACTGACCGCAGAAGGGCGCTGTGGTGGGGTGGGGTGGTTCCTAAACTGGCTTATGGCTGCGTAGGTTACACATTCCTAGTCTTTGAGTGGGAAGCCTACAGTGAGCGAGTTTTATGGTATGTAAGTGATACATTAATAGTGCTGCTTAAAAACACAGAGGAAAATCAGAAAACTATTTAGAGAGATTTGAACTTGCCAATGTTCAAAATCAACAGATTTATTATCTTCAGTGTTGGCCATGCAATTCACATCTCTATTTTTACTATCGTATTTTCATAAAACACTCTGATTTGACAAGGTCAAAACTACAATGGAAAATTAGAATTAGTGGGGCTATTTGTTTATATGTAAGCCAAAAATAAAAGCAGTGAAAATGCTTTGAAATGTTAAACGGCATCAATTAAATAACTGACTGCTGAGATGGAAATTGACTGTGCTTTATTGCTCACTAAACATTTTTAGTAGCTTGCAAAGCTTGTCAGTATAAATGTCAATGTTTGTTACTTCCTTAGAAAATAAAGAAATCAAAGTACAAATAAGATTAACACAACAAATGTAGGTAATTCGTGATGTCTGACTCAGAACAGATTGCATAGGTTACCAGTGCTGAAACAAGCAAGACCCAAGTCACAGTGGGGTGAGCCAGTAAAGCGTGCTGTCACTCACACAGGATTTACAGTGAATCTAGGCAGCTTTAAGGGTCAGCTCCCACAAGCGGCTGGCTCGGTATCCCCAGTTGCTTCAATCAAAGGCTGATCTCTATCAATGTGTGTGCTTTTCAGATCAGCCCAAGAAACAAGGAGTTGGAGGGCTGGCGCTAATGACTGTGTGCTTCTGCAGGGTGACGGCACACGTCGCTTCTGCTTGTGTTTCTTTAACTAAAACAATCTGTATGGTCTTTCCTGACTTGGAAAGTTTGAGAAGTGAAATCTTCCCCTGTGCCTTGAATAGCAGAGAACTTCCTACTGGTAAACAGTCAACAAGGTCTCCCCTGTGAAAAGAGGTTTTACAAAATCGATCTGTGCCATCATAGTATTTTCCATCACTTTCTTTAAGCAATTATTCTTAAATCTAGGAGGAAAAGAAGGCATGTAAACCAAAAGTCAGTGGTGTGGAATATCACTGGGGCTGTAGGAGGAAAATGAGGACAGAGACCCTGCTCCGTGCACTGTTGCCCCACGACTGGGCGGCCCTGCTCAAGCCACCTCACACCTCCAACAAGGGCCGCATCGGTGTTAAGTCAGAGCGAGAACCAGTGCAGCCCCAACGGTGTGTGCTGCGCAGACCTGCTTCTCTCTCTGCGACCGGGCTCACCTGAGCTGGTGGCCGGGTTTGTGAGCTCCTTCATGAAGGCGAACTACATTCTCCAGACGGCGACACAAGCTGACAGTTCCTTAAGGAAACCTAGTTAGTTCTCCACCCGCCGACTAAGCGCCTTTCAAACGCTCGGTGCCACGAATCCATAGCGAACGTTACTGCCTCTCACAGGGCGCAAAGGGGCCACGGGCCTGTCGCTGGGGGGCGAGGGGGTTGCGCGCTAGGACACCGCAGGCTTCCGAGCGCCCAACTGTGGACGCCGTGCAGGAACTGCCCTGAGTTTTCCCCGTTTCTTCTTTATCATGAGTATTTCCCATTTTTTATTTCAGCGTCTATACCAAAAACAGCTTTCTGATCACAACACATTAGCCCAATCTTCCCTCTAGAGAAAGTGGGCAAAAAGCGAAACTGTAAAAGCCCCAGACAAGCACCCCTCCGGCCGGACACAGCAGAGCCTCGCGGGCTGCAAGCCAGGCGCCGGGGGCCGGGGCAGTGCGGCGGTGGCCCGCGAGGAGCTGGGGGCCCGCCCGCTGTGGGGGGCTCAGTAGGCACGTGGCCCAACGGACCTCCCGTCCCGGCGGAGAGCCGCACCGCGGAGGAGAAGCGCAGACAGGCCCTCGCAGCGGGCGGCAGATGGGACCATGAGGCTGGGGGCTGGCCGGGCTGATGCCGGGGAGACCCCGGCGCCCCGGGCACTGGGACCGGAGGCCCTTCACCAGCAGACCGGTGAGTGTGCCTGGGGTGCGAGGCAGGCCCTCTCTTCCCAAACCCGACCGCGCCCATGGTGTCAGGCTGGGGTCCTGCCGGACGCGCCCACCGGGCCAGGCAGCCCGAAGCCTGCGACCTCGCGGGCGGTGTTCAGTGGCACCACGGTTCGCGTCTCTGTGCCTGGGACTCCCGGCTCTGTGAGCCACTCCTTTACACTACATGACATGAGTGCGCCCTGGTCTGTGGCCTCGGCACAGCGATGAACTGGGGCGACCTCCTCCTTGCGCGGGGGTCACCTTCCCATTCCATGATCTTCAGCTGCTGTGTTGTAAGACATGCGTGCGCTCGTCTTCATCTAGACTGAAGTCTTTCTGTTCATGACGCATGGGGTCCTCAAATGAGGGAATTTGGCTGTTCCGTAAGTTCTCTGTGAGCCCCACCTAGGTTACAAACCTAACCTGTTCGTCACAGAGAATTGGGATAAGGTATCAACCTTGACGTGCTGGGCCGTTTTCCCTCTAAGCAAGGACCCTTGAGATTATCCGCCGCGGGGTCGGCCCCGCAGGGTGAACTAGGGAACCCGGAATCAGTGCACTGGGGCTAGCTGCCGGTTCTGCTGCTCAGATACGAGGGGAAGGGTCATGCCACTGGGAGGCCATGACCCTGTCAAGTAATGTTCAGTGTCTGCCTCCAGGAGCTATACAACTATTTACAAATGAATTAATTATTTCCTTCCAGAAAACAGTTATGCTTAACTATAAAGATCCTTTGGTTTAAATGCTACAAAGTAAAATGCAGTGTTTGACCATAACCTTAGTGTCATTGCTGTAACACACACTCAGACTCTATTAAATGCCTAAAAGACAAAGCACCAAGAAATCACAGAAATAGTTTCGTCTGTCCTAAAAAAAAAATTGCATCCTATTACTGTTATGAACAAATGTGAGACTAACGGTGACAGTTGCTCTAATTTGTTATTTTTATTAGTTGCATGGAGACATCTTTGCTTATATCATGAAATGTTCTAATGGTTAATATGGGTGTTTAATATGATGTGACAAATGCATTAACCTTGAGGAAAAAATAATGACTGCAGCAAATTGTATAATTTCCATCTTTATCATTAAAATGCTGTTTTGGTGAAATAACTGCCTAATAATTTCACCACAGGGGCAATCAAGTGATCATGTGCAGACGATTAATGCTACGTTTAACATGGGACTCCAAAAACCTGTACTCCATGCTGGCCTCACATATCTCACTATTCACGTAATTATTCTAAGGAAGCAGGCACTGATAATTACACGGGGCACGTAACAGAAGATGGGAAAGTGAGCGTAAGAGCAGCATAAACTGGAGAGAAACCTTCAGCTTAGTCTCCACTCAGTGAATAAATGCCAGAATAAAGGTTAGAAAGCTGTAAGTGAAAATTATGTATGCGTTGGTCTACAGGAGAGCAACTGAATCAATCTCCAATCCCAATGTGGTCCAATCCTACTCCACATCTCAGAACCAAAAATATAGTTCTTAAGCATCCATGCCAATTCTTTGGCATCTCTCCCATCAATAGGGAGCATCTGCTCGCCTTCTCTGAACCTGGAGGTCCTTTCTAAGAGCCCTGAAGAATGTGACACAGCAGCCATGCCTGTGTGACCCCCGAAGGCAGTGACAAAGGCCACACAGCATCTGTGCTGCCTGGGACCCAGGCGCCACGGGGCGTGAGGAAGGTCAGCACACAAGGCAGGCCCGTGGCTATTCCTGGCAACGGTCCCAGCGCGGGTCCCGGCTGCCGGCCGCTGAGGCCTTCATGATGGCGTCAGCCCAGCCCCATACTTGCACAGGCACAGGAGAAACGCGAGGTGGAACTGCCTCCCCTGCTCGGGCGGCACGACCACTGGCCGTTCAGGGAACACGCCGGCCGTGCTTCATTTCACACCTGGGTGCTGGGTACACTGTTGGCATCTGCAGAGCCAGGCAAGCCGCCTTGTCCTGCCTCGGTCATGGAGCAGAGGGGGGCTGCGTGAACCCCACCCCACGCTTTATCCTGCCCCTGGATGAGTGGTGTCAGCTCACTGCATGGGCGAGCAGGAGGCCACGCGGGAGTTGAGCGTGCTTGGGGCCATGGAGGGTGCAGCCAGCAGGCATCTCTAGCTGAGGCATGCAAATCGGAGCCTCAGTGTTCCTTAGGGATGACCCAGTCCAGCTCAGACAGGTTAGAGAGGGTGAGTTGCAGTTAGAAGCTCTTCAGAAAAATGTTTGCCAATATTTCACTCATTCTAGGTCCTCCTTACATCTGCGGGGGATGGAAAGCAAACAAGTATGACTGACTAGGTGCACGTTTGCCAGCACACATGCTCCTCTTCATAACACGCTGTGGTGGGGGTGGGCTCACACAGACATCAACACCTGTACCGGCCTTAAAACTCTGTGTCGACATCCGATGGGGAAAAGCAAGATCTCTTGCCTTGTGAAGAGACTGACTGATGACAGACCCAGGAGAGAGACGGGCTTTGGAAGGAACTGAAGGCCATTCCTAGGAATATGGTAGATTTCAATTTTCTTCTGATTAAATAGATGCATTTAAGGTAGAATTTGGACTTCTGGCAAGCTTTGTAAGCACAGCACAGACTGAGTCCTATTCTGATATTCACTTTTTAACTGTTCCCATTTTCCAGAATGGCCCAACAATACAGACTGTTAAATGCAATGAGAAAAGTCTTTACCTGCTATCACGGGAAAGTAAAACTGTAGATGGAAACAAACCCGTGCAGAAGTTAAATCAACTAGTGTTTTAGAGATATGCTAGGATTTTCCAAAATCAATTTCATAGTGGAACTCTAAAGAAAAAGATCAATTTTAGATGATTAGCATAGAAAAGCATAGCATCTTTAAGAATGCTCTAGCTCTGACTTCTTCATTCTGTAATCATTACTGGACTGGTCACAAAGGACTAACACTGTAAATTTAATTACTGATGACAGGAGAAAAGAAAATGAAATTAATCAGAGAGAATAAAACAAAAATGAGCTTTCTTGAAAGCTGCGGAGCAACAGAATTCCCACAAAACTGACATTTGTCATGAATCCTGAATCCCACTCCACGAACTCTGGGGAGTAGCTGATGGATGCAGGATCTTGGGTTACTGCTCCTGTCATTCCAGCATATGCGCCAACTGCCCTGTAACACGTCAATGCCCTCTCGCTGTGGGTGCGGGCACACACGTCCCACCTGTGGGCTCAACCACGTGACTCATCTTAGGCGACAAGCTGCTGAGAGGCACGTGCCCACCTGGAATTGCCCCCCGGCACCTCTGCTGCCTCGCGGCTGCTGTGCTGGCATAAGAACGAGCAGAGCCACCCAAGCAGACCCGGCCGACATCATTCAGCCCCTCGCAGGCTGCAGACCACGAGTGACCTGCTGAGATAAGCAGAGCACTCGACACAGAAGCTGACCCTCAGCCAACACAGAGGTCCATGAAATAGATGATCACTGTTTCCGGCCACTGAATTTAGGGTGATTTGTTTTAGCAGCTATTTTGAGGGCAGAGTTAAGAGATAGGGTTGATTAATAAGTTCATGAATGACCACCATGACCACTGGCTTTCTACCCACAATCTCAGAGGAAATGCCGAGAAACTACCAGGAAGAATGGCAGATCCCCCGGGGTCAAATGGATAGATTCTGAACCAATGCCTTGCTGGAGGGTGACTGGTGCAGGGAAGAAGGTGGCAGGCCAGGCACAGCTGTCGGGGAGCACTCGCAGGTGACAGGTGGCAAAAGCCGCAGGCTCGCTTCCCCCCAGCCAGTGCTGTATCCACAGCAACAGGGCCCGGGGCCTCCGGGCGTGAGCAGCTTGGAAGCCCAGCAGAGCAGCGAGGCGAGAAGAGGAAACGAAGTCGCCTGAGGGGGCTTCTTAGAGTCCGTCCTTCCAACCCCCCCGGCTGGCTGCTGAAGTCCAAGTACCGTCTCCTCCCAACCTTGCTTCTCATACAGCTCGTTTGAATCCCTGTCCACAGTGATTTTCTGGGGCCCGGTTCTCTGTACACATCTTCCTAAGCACAGAAGCTTACAGTTTCACCCACACAAGTTACCTCCCAGAACAGCGGGAGGGTGTGTCAGAGGCCACTGAGAGGTTCAGCTCAGAAACCTAAATACGTTACATACTAGAGCACAAGAATTTCCTAGCAACACACAGGATGAGGATCCTCTCAGCAGCAAAAGTATTAGATCGTGGAACAAAGATTTCAATTTGTCATTTACAAACATGCAATAGGTACAAGAGAATGTAATAAAGCATAAATAAAAAGGAAACAAAAATAAAGGCTCATGCATAAATATTTAGTTTAAAAAATGTACTGGCAGTTATGAAGTATATAATAGCTGAGATAAATGCTAAGACAGTGATCCTAGTCATACAATAATATCCAGAACCCCAAAATGTAAAATTTATAAAGTCTATCATCCAATCAAAGCTGTCCACACATGGAAAAGACCAAGAAAGCAATACCCATAATGAGGCTCAAAATCAATCTGTCAGAATGGACCCCGAAACAACACATTTTATTAATAGCAGAAAACTATACTAAAACAGTTATAACTTTACCACATATGTTAAAAAAAAATAGAGACAAGGGTTATGTAAAAAAAAAGGCACCTGAATTTCTACAGATAAAAATACACTGAATGAGATTAATGACCACGAAGACAGAGCAGAAGAAAACATTAGTGAACTGGAAGGTATAGCAATAGAAATTACCCAGAATAAAATCACAGAGAAATAATAATGATGATTATTTAAAAGACTGGAAAACCAGAGAGGTGTACAAGAGTGTCATACAGCCAAATGCACACAGAATCCTTTATGAGGTCTGGGGGCTGAAAAATACCTGAAGTAGTAATTACTGAGAATTTTTCAAACTACATGAAATATGGAAACTATAATTCCAAGAAGCTCTACAAGCACTAAGAAGAAAAAAACATTAAAAAAATACGAAGCTGTATCTTAATTAAATGCTCAAAATCAATAATAAAGAGAAATTCTTAGAAGCAGTTGAAGAGGAAAAAAGACACACTCCATGCAGAGCAACAAGAACAAGGACTGGGGCCGATTTCCATGGAAACAAGGCGGTGCGGTCAGAGCACACGCAGCGGTGCGGTCCTGACGGGGCCTTTCAGCCTCGGACCCCATCCTTGGCAGAACAGTCTTTATGAGGCAAGGTGACATGAGGCTTTTTCAGACACACAGAGTGCACGATCCTGTCGTCAGCAGACCTACACTACTGGAAATGTCGGAAGAACGCCTCCCCGGGGAAGGAAGAGAACACACGGGAACAACAAGCTCAGGAATGAAAAGTACAGGACACATACACACCACTACTTATTATTTAATTTCATGTTAAAGAGAGTTGTTAGTGTGAGGTTTCTGATGTAGATTTAACATATTTGCAATAGAGTGCAGGAAAAATAGAGAAGATCGGCAGCGGGGAGAGAGGTGTGTAGGTTCTTTGCTCATGGGCACAGTGGTGTGACATCTGAAAGCCAACCGATTCTAAGTAAGTCAGTACAATGCTCAGCAGGGCACTACAGCTGATAAGCCTAAAGACATCCAGTATAACTGTAGAGAATACTTAGGAAATTTAGTAGAATGCAGGCAAAAAAGGAAAGAGAACCAAAGAACACATGGGACAAATATAGTGAATATAACAAGATAAATGTAACCTGTCACAGTAATGACACTAAACACAAAAGGTATATGCTTTCCAATTCAAACACCGATTGTCAGATTGCAAAAATGAAGACTCAACTTTGTTACCTAAAACACATTTCAATATAAAGACAAAAAAAAGTTAAAAGTAAAAGAATGTATCAATAGGCAATTCGTTTTTGCGGCTGAGTGGTGCACAGGTGTGTCTGACCTTTCGTCCACTGAAAGCCATCCGGCTTGTTTCTAGACTGGGGCTATTACAAACAGGCTTCTGTAACATTTGTGTTCAGGTTTTGTGGGAACGTTAACTTTTCATTGATACACAACTAGGATGACTTTCTAAGAATCATGCTGAGTGAAAAAAGCCAATCCTTAAAAATTACATATTTCATGAGTCCATTTATATCAAATTATTGAAAGGATGAAATTACAGGAATGGAGGCCACATTACTGGCAGGTAGGGGCGGAGGACAGGGTGGAGGCAGCAGAGGGTGGCAATGGGCCCTGAAAGACTAGCACACGGAGCCCTTCTGATAAAATGATGTACAATAAACTTTAAATGCTTTTTCTAGATTCACAAATTCAGAAAAAAAACTCCAATGTTTAAAAAAGGGATATATTTTGCTACTTCTTTTTTTTAAATAAAAAAGAACACAACATGGTTGATGATAAAGAAATATTTAGGAACTCCAGTTGGAATTCCTTTTCTAAAGTGAGATGTGCTTTCATGTTTCATTCTTTTTAAAAAAAACGTATTAAAGAAATTATCACTGAAGTCACCCTGCTGTTTGGTCCTTTCATATAATTTTTCAACAATTTAGTATTTTCAATTTCTTAAACTGAAACTATGCAGACTTTTTACCTAGATCATCACAGACCACTCTAATTTCTGTCTTTCAAGCCAATTTCCTATTCCCTTTGGCTATAAACACGAGTTCTGGGAAAAGCTACACTGCATATTCTGACAATTTTTCCACTTTTTTCCATCTTCTCTATTGTTGTTTGATATTTAACTTTTATGCATCTCTTCTATCTGTGTGCATGGCCCCATCTTTATTTTAACAAGCTGTTTGTTTCTCCAGAAACAGACCGAGCATACATCTTCTCCCGATGTTCGTGCACTGCTGTTACCAGTAATGCTCTCTCTGCATCATCTGCCTGGCACTCAGGCTGGGCATTCGGCATCATGCTTACTTGTGTTCTTATTTACCCACAGCAGTATCTTGGAACTCATAATACCTACAAGTGTCCTGCATATATTAAGTATTCAAAAAATACCCATAAGACTAAATAAAATAAACTAGTAAAGTCAAAGTGTAAGAAATTTGTAATAAATATAAAGTTTCTTTTCCGTGCAACCCATGACCTAAAAATACATACTTAGGCTTAGCGGGTTTGAAATAGAAAAAGAAAAACAGTAGGTCGTGGCAACTTTGAACTAAAGTTTCTGTATGATAAAAGTATTGAATATCCAGAGCTTTTTGTTCTAGTGAGAAATTGAATGTATCAAAAAAACACCAAAAACCAAAACAAAGATCAAACGTGCCTTTTTAACTAAGTTAAAAAGCAAACAACAATAGAGTGGTGACTCTGAGTTTAACTTTCAGTGAGAAACACTGTGACCCTAATAGGAACTGAGAATTAATATGTTCCCAACCTTAATAAGTCAAAGCTGTTGGCAAAATTTTGTTTTGATGTTGACATTTCAAAAACCACCCTTATCAGAAATAAACATTTATTCTTCTTAAGCAATGCTCTATTAAGTCAGAATGTGTCAGTATCTCTTACAGTAAATATCATCTTCAAATGCATTAAAAATACAGAAGCAAAAATTATTTGCTGGTTTTCAAGAGACTGGCTTGATGCTAGAAATGGTTCCAGACTTCTAAGACTGGGAGGATGAAAGAAGCTTATTTTATAAACATTATATTATGGAATAATATCACTGACTAGAAAAATAAAATTGACTTGATAACTTGTATGAATACCTTTGAAAACATGCCTTAGGGTCCCTCTACAGTGTAAGATGGTTATTCTGCTTTAAGGGTCTGTGATGTAAATAGAAGTACAAACTATAATTCATTAGTAATTTGAATTACTAATTTATTATTGATTTAAAGTTTATTTTAAAATAATTAAAAAATTTAAATAATGTAAAATTTAAAAATATTTAAAAATTAAAAAAAAATTATTATTGATTTAAAAATACCATTTTTTCCATAAAAGAAGAATGAATAAAGAGCTTATCCCACGTGCAGTCAAGAGTGTTAGAGAACATCTCAGTTCCTCTGACCCAACGTCTTCCTTACAGACAATGAAGGCCCAAGGAGACAGATGACCAGTTCAAACACGTCACATGCTCTCAGACAGAATCTTCTCAGCACAGGCCTGGGGAAGGACGTCTCACGTCTGCAGAACAAGTCTAGCTGTAGCGACTAAATGGTCACCCAGGCAAGGGAGAGGCCACGAGAAGTCACTCAAGAGTATGCAGGCGGGTAACGCTGAAATCTAACCACCTTGAGTAGGATTTGGGGAATTAGTTTTCTTTTTCTTGTCATAGCCTGACAAGTAGATCTTTGAACCCCGGGCACAGAAGGTAAGCAGGTAAGAGGCTAGAGCTCCCAAGGGAACAGACACCATCAGCAGAGCCCCTTGAGGACACGTGGCTTGTGGCTGCTATTTGATGCCCGGAGAAATGTCATATTCACGACTGTGATGCATTAATTAAACAAACCAGTTGTGTTCAGTCGTCACCAGTAGCTTTTCAGAGCGTCAATTTTTATCTACATGCAAATGTTCAAGTATTTAAAATCAAGATCAGCTTGGCCAAAAAACCCAGAAACTGCCAAATGCTCCCTAACGTGGATAAAAAACATCAACTGGCCAGATCATAAACAATTCTAAGTCTGTCTGAGAGCAAAGAGAGGGTGGGGGCTGAGCTGCGGCAGCACAAGCCGCGGCGGCTTGGCCGGCTCGGGCGTATATGCACAGCAGTGTCCTGTTCTCGCAGCTGCTCCGTGGCCTGACTTACGCTTTGCTATTGTTTTATTCCCACCTGTTCACTGCATTTGACTTTCCCACCATGGCCTTCATTCTTTAAGAACAGGAGGAATTTGTCCCACCTGACTTGATATTAATGAATTTTTACACCATTTTCCAGTGAGTTCTGTGAAAAAGAGTCTGGCTTGATGGCAATGTGTTTGCTTCACAAGAGGATAAAGCCCCAGGTGGAGGACACCTGTGTCATGTGTGGTGCGCTGCACTGCAATCCGCCTCTGAGCCTTCAGGGGATGCTCATGTGCTCTGTGGACCAGGAAGGTCCAGGTAGGAAACGGTTTTTCTTATACCCGGCTGACACCTAGCCTCACACTCCATTTTGCGGAATGCCTTTCAGACTAATGTTCTGAAACACACTTTGAAAAATTCTCTTGTGGGGAAAAGAACATGGGCTTTTAGGTCAGCTCTGAATTCAAATCCAGCATCAATGGTTAGCAGCTATTCAAACTAGAGCAAATGATGTAAACCCTGAAAATACCAGTTTCTTAATCTGGAAAATAGGCATAATGCCCTTTTTTACTGAGTTGTGAAGATTAATTATAATAAAGCATAAAAACTGCATCTTACAGTGCAGGGCACATTAAAGCTTGTCAGCAAGCTGATCGGCGGCCCCACAGCTGCAGCCACGACCTTCCCACCACACCCCCATTTGGTGACTATGACTCAAATACAAATCTAATTCCTCTGGTGATGTTTTTCAGTCCTGCACATAAGGGGGTTTTTAGACAAAGGAAAAAAAAGGAAAACAGCAGACGTCTATAATGCTAAGATGCAGAGACCAGGACGACACCTGCACTCTGCACGGTGCATGTGTGCACCACAGGCAGTGAGAGCGGACAGTGGACCGAGGAACTGGAGGGGCGGGCGCTCCGCCCCGGACCTCGTGCTTTTTCTTCCGTGAACTGCGGTAATAATGAGTTCTAGCTCTTCATAATTAAATTCAGTAATCTTTGTAAGGACTAGTAACTGTGGTAAAACCTAATTCTTGTTTTGAAAATTTGAGAGGAAAACTGTCTTGTCCTCTACCCTCTGAGTTCTCGGCTGGGACCCTTGTAATTAGCGACAGATGAAGACCGAGAAGTACACGGGGTCATTGGGTGTACATTCCACAGGACAGGCGAGCCTTCCTGAAGGGGTGAGGGCCCTCAGGAGAGCCGGGCCGCGGTCTAGGGGAGTCGTGGGAGGGGTGTGAGGACAGGGCGAGCTGAGCACAGAGGCCGGGGCACTGGGCAAGGTCTGTCCCTCAAGTGCCCGCTGTCTCCAGGCCCTGCGACCTGCTTCCAGGGAAGGTCAGGAGGTCTTTGGGGTACATGCCCTTCCTCAGATTCCTTCAGCTTAAAATATCCGATATGCCGAGCTGCCACATTTTGGGGTTGCTTCTTCTGAACCCCGTCAAAAATGAACCTGGTACCAGATTATCTGCAACCAGGTGTTACTCTAAAGCAATCCTTCAAAGGATTGAATCTAAGGCTAATATGCTGTGTTTACGTTACCCTAAAGAATCATTATTTTCAGTCCATCTTACAATATTTGACTTCTAATTATTAGAGTATTTCAATATGGATTACATTTATTGTAATTACTGATATATCTGGCTTTAAATCTTCCAATTTACTGTTTTCTATTTTATCTCCTGTTCTACATTTTTGTCTTTCCTCCTTTTGAATTAATTATTCTGTTCTTATTTTATTCTGCCCAACTATTGTCTTTGAAATTGTGTTTTATTTGTTTATAATTCTTAGTGGTTACCCTAGAGATTAAACATACATTCCTCATTTATCAAATCTGATGTAAAGTCACATTTTGCCTCTTCACACCTGAGATATCTTGAGACCTGTGAGCCCCAGAGGAGTATGTGTTTTAAATCCTAGTTGGAATCACATGACCAATCATTCAAAGAAACCTGGAGGTTGCAGGTGCCATGATCTTCCTGGTGCTGAGTGTAAAAACTGCTTGCAGTGAGGCCAGGTCTCCACCTGCCCCCCGGAGAGGCTTTTTGCATTTGCAATGCTCCTCCTGTCCTTAAGGGCGCTCCACTTGAAAGTAAGGCTCTTGATCGGTCACATACGTCTGCGTATCACTGCCCCCATACCAGGCCACAGCCCCTCCACGGCCGCGGACCCTTCTGAGGCTCACACCCACAGCTGCTGGGTGCAGACACACGGCCCAGGCGCTCCTCCGGCACCTCCTTCGCGTCCTCCCTGCCCAACGGCGGCACGGCAGGCCCAGCGGGTGGAGGGCGGGCAGTACCCAGGCAGGGACAATTCCTGCCTCAGACCAGCTTCTCTCATGGGGCCCTGATGCTTCAACCGGCAAGGAGGAACCTTACCTTGCCTCCCCAGTGCGCCTGAGGGCTCAGTACTGCCGTTATAAAAGGGAATGTTCTTTCTAAGGAGCAGGTGCCCACAGGAAGTACGTCCTCTGAGTCCTCCCGTCCCTCATGGGGCCCTGATGAACACAGTGCACAGATCCGGAGCATTCTGCTCAATAAAGGACTTCGTCCTTGTCCTTCCCCTTGTGCAAACCCTGAGCTTACTGCCCGGGAGGAAAGCGGAGGTGATGCTGGGGAAGAAATCAAAGCGACTGCCTCTGGCTAACACAGAGTGGGTCACACATGGTAGGATTTTTTTTGTTATTCATATGTTCAAAAAACACAAACATACTTGTTGATCCCCTGGCAACACCAAATGTGGAAGAGAGGCCCTCCTCCAATTTCTGCCCTGGAGAGGGGGTGGGAGGCAGGCGGGCCACAGGGTAGAGACACGGCTTCCCTGCTGCTGTCCCCGGGAGATGGCGCCAAGGATCCACCACTTCCAAAATGCTAAGGGACAGTGAATATGCAAAACTATCTTTAAAATGTGACTTTGAGCATTTCTTTATACTTAACCTTATCTTTTAAAACACAAGTAAAACTGACAACAGGCTTCCTCAATTTGCATTCGCCCTGGGCTGGATCGACGCCTGTCGTGGCGGTCCCGTGATGTTCAGATCCTGCAGCACAAAGCAACGCAAGAGAACACGGCTCCCTTGACTCTCCCACTGGTGCCACTGGCTGCAAACCGCGGCTCGCAAAGGACCTCAGAACATGGTGCCGCAAAGGGCTGCTCCACGCAGCCATTCTTTAATTCATCAAACACTCTCTGGAAACAAATATTCCAGTTGTCAGCTAGGGTCTTAGGGAATCAAAAATCAATTAAGACAGATTCCTTATTCTTAAGAAACACACAGCTTAACCAAGTGGGAAGTTTTACAATCAGGTATAGAAAAAATCTGACCCCAAGAGAACTCGATGTTGGTTTCCTTTAAAGAAAGACCACAGATGCGACTATCTTAATGAAATTTTTGTAAGACCCATTGCAATAAAATGGAACAGTCTATTACTAGACATTTCATTTTGTTGTTGATTTTCCCCCCTTTTGCAATGTTTTAGAGACCATATAAATCCTTGAGTGCGCGGCAATAACATAACCAATGGAATTAAGGATAAAGGCCAATTACAGCTGTCACTTTCCAAGTTCAACAGAGGACACCATGGGCGTGCACCACGTCAAAGGCACCATAGGAAGGTGAGGTCTGTGCTCGACAAGGGCATCCCGACACCACCATGCACAGAGATGGAGCTGGGACTGAACCGGCAGCGTGCGCTCCAGCCTCCCACTTGGACGCTGTTACTGCAGTGAAGCAAGTGCGCCGCAGCCTCTGTCCCAGAAGGGCATGTGCGGTCGCGGCTGCTGGGGCTCATTCATAAACAGGACGCTCTGCCGGGGCACGGAAAGGGCCGGCTGCTGCAGACCGGGGCAGCCCAGCCGGGCCGTGTTTCCAGCCCTGACTCTGCCCTGCAGCAGCCAGGGGCTTTGCAAGAAGCTTCCGCTGAGCCTCGGTTTTACCATCTTCAACAGTAAAACACCTAAGTATTTAAATAAAGAGATAATTCCCACACGTCAGTTCGTTGCAATAAACCGCATGGAGTTTGGGCATTTGCTCTCCTCTGCCTACTCTTATATATCAGTTAAGATAAAATACAACCGATTTCGGGTGATTCTGCTGATACAAATTATTGAGAATGGTTTTCCTCTCTGTCTCCTCTGTAACTTCATCAGTTTTTAGTTTCCATCTGAAGAATGCCTCCATCATGCCAAATACATAAATCTGTCTGTTTGCACGCATACCAGCCAGTTCCATCACAAGCGTCCTGAGGGATCGGCCTGGTACACACACAAATAGTACATTTACATTATTACGGATCCCGCTGTTGTTTGAGGGCCTGTCCGCTGACACACTGTGCAGTGAAGGCTCTCTCCCGCCTCCCACTCCGGGGGCACGCTGAGGGAATGGCACGGCCCCCTGCCCCCTGGCTCTGGTGTCCCGAGGCAGCGCAGAGACAGCCTACCTGGGAGACAGACTGAGTACACGCTCTTTCTGCATAGCACAGGACAGTTCATTCTTCGAATCTGGGAATTCAGAGCATAAATCTGTCTCATTAGCAAATTGTGAGGTCTGCGATTTTTCCTACTTGCAAGCTCCCAGTGTAACCTGCCAGTGTTTCATGTATGTTGGCGGAGGACACACGGCTCCTGGTTCAGGGACAAGGGCGCTACTACTCACGGCACAACATCATGCCTCAGGTTTGCACGGTCCCCTCGTTCCCCTCGTTCCCCACGTCCCAGGGGTGACGGGAACGTGGGCCTGGGAGATGCTGTGTGCACGGCATGTTAGATCCCAGATGACTGAAGAATCCTAAGTTTGGGAAATTCCCGTGTTTAGAAAAGAGGCTGCTGACACATCTGCCCAAACTGTGTCTTGGGGACATTTTCCTTGCTACCCCCGGTCCGCGACAAACCTGCCCTCTTCCTGGAAGAGACGCTGCTGTTCCCTTCTGAGGACACTTCCTGAACAAACACCCTCAGAAGGGTCATTGGAACAATACCTGCCACCCACAGAAAACTGAAGATACGTGGAAAGGGAAAGCAAGTGATTTTAAAACATGAATAATTTTGTACAGCAATTAAATATGCTTCCCTCGAAAGAGCATCCCTCACGAAGAGAATTAATGGAATGCCATTCATTTCACAGACTTTTCTATAACCTGTGTGTGAGGAGCACCCTGCCATAACGCAAGAAAATTAATGAAGAGCTGAAATTCTCCTCTGAGAGACTGAAAAGGACAAAGGGAAATCCAGTAATGAGAAAAAGACATGTTTGTGCTACCATTACACATGGTAAGAATATTAGGCTCACGGCTCATGGTATGCATTTCTCTGCTGCCTTAATTTGCACATGAACTAGTCAGCTGGGGAAAAACACCAAACGCGGGGCACCACAGGGTTGAAAGAAAGGGCGACAAAACTGATGTTCATCGATACAAGATCTACAAAAAGGGAAACATTTATGCATTGAATTTGTACAAGTGTTGAACCTGGAGTCTTATGCTTATATATCCTGTGTGAATGTGACAGCCACAGCGATTAACAGGAACTACTGGAAACTGCACATTTAAACCGTGGATAATGGCAATGCTGTGCACCTTACTTCAGGGAATGTGAATTGTGTGCCTTCAGGGTGATGGATAAAATGACTGAGCACACTTGGGCTATGGCCCCTTTGGCCCAGCGCAAGCACCTATGACATTGAGATTTTTACCAAGAGGATGTGATTCACTAATTGCTCAGTTCCCTCCATTGCACAGATTAGTGAGCAATTAGGAGACTTCTCTAATGAAAACTAGCTCTTCCCCCACAAAAAATGCTGAGTAGATTTTAAAGTGTGGTTCAGTACAGTACATTGCTAGTTTTCCACTTTTTTTTTCTGAATTACGTAACAGATACAATTCCTTAATAACAGGCCCCGAGTGTAACTGAGACCTTTAGCTGTTACTTTCTAGTATTCAGATGTCACAGGAACCCCTTCCAGCGAGGGGCCTGCACAGCGGCTGCACCACACAGCCTCCCGGGGCTGAGAAGGGAGAGAGGGCAGATCTGCGGAGCATCACAGAGCTAGGCTCACACAGTATGTGGTCTTTCCTGACTCCCGGCTTTCACTCAGGACTCTGTTCAAAGTTCCTCCACACTATCATGGCCTGATAGCATTTTTTTTTTAGTGCTGAGTACTATTCCACTGTCCGCATGACTTTGCTATGATCATTTGTTTATACCAGGAAGCCACAGGTGTTTTTGTAGAAGTTCATCAATAAATTGAGGATGTTATGCATTTACTCCTAATTTGCTAAAAGTTTTAATATTTGTATCTTTTCAAAATACCTCTCAGAGAGTTATTTAAGAATAGTCAGTCTCTGTGTCTATATCACTTTTTTTTTGGTACCATTAATCTACAATGACATGAGCAACATTATGGTTACTAGATTCCCCACATCAGGTGCCCCCCACCAACCCCATGACAGTCACTGTCCATCAGCGTAGTGAGATGCTATAGAATCACTACTTGTCTTCTCTGAGTTCTACAGCCCTCCCCGTGCCCCCACAAATAATGTCTGCTAATCGTAATGCCCCTTTTTCCTCACTTGTCCCTCCCTCCCTCCCCAGCCCCTTTCCCTTTGGTAACTGTTAGTCCATTCTTGGGTTCTGTGAGTCTGCTGCTGTTTTGTACCTTCAGTTTTTTTTCTTTGTTCTTATACTCCACATACAAGTGAAATCATTTGATACATGTCTTTTTCTATGACATGTTCCATGTGCACTTGAGAAGAATGTGTATCCTGCTGCTTTTGGGGGTAGAGTTCTGTAAATGTCTGTTAGGTCCATCTGTTCTAGTGTGTTGTTCAGTGCCTCTGTGTCCCTACTTGTTTTCTGTCCTTTGGAGTGAGTGGTGTGTTGAAGTCTCCTAAAATGAATGCATTGCATTCTATTTCCTCCTTTAATTCTGTTGGTATTTGTTTCACATATGCCGGCACTCCTGTGTTGGGTGCATAGATATTTATAATGGTTATATCTTCTTGTTGGACTGCCCCCTTTATCATTATGTAATGTCCTTCTTAATCTCTTGCTACTTTTTGTTTTGAATTCTATTTTGTCTGATACAAGCACTGCAACACCTGCTTTTTTCTCCCTGTTGTTTGCATGAAATATCTTTTTCCATCCCTTACTTTAAGTCTGTGTATATCTTTGGGTTTGAGGTGAGTCTCTTGTAAGCAGCATATAGATGGGTCTTGCCTTTTTATCCATTCTGTTACTCTGTGTCTTTTGATCGGTGCATTCAGTCCATTTACGTTTAGGGTGATTATCGATAGATATGTACTTATTGCCATTGCCAGCTTTAGATTTGTGGTTACCAAAGGTTCAAGGGTAGATTCTTTACTATCTAACAGTCTAACTTAACTCTCTTATTAAGCTATTATAAACACAGTCTGGTGATTCTTTATTTCTCTCCCTTCTTATTCTTCCTCTTCCATTCTTTATATATTAGGTGTTTTATTCTGTACTCTTTTGCATTCCTTTGACTGTTTTTGTGAATAGTTGATTTTATTTTTTGTCTTTAGTTAGTTTTTGGATGGTCTGCTTTCTTTGCTATGACTTTATTTTCTCTGGTGACATCTTTTTAGCCTTAGAAGTGCTTCCATCTAGAGCTGTCCCTTTAAGATAGCCTGTGGAGGTGGTTTATGGGAGGCAAACTCCCTCAGCTTTTGCTTGTCTGGGAATTGTTTAATCCCTCCCTCAAATTTAAATGATAATTGTGCTGGATACAATATTCTTGGTTCAAGCTCCTTCTGTTTCATTACGTTAAATATATCATGCCATTCTCTTCTGGCCTGTAAGGTTTCTGTTGAGAAGTCTGATGATAGCCTGATGGGTTTTCCTTTGTAGGTGATCCTTTTTCTCTCTCTGGCTGCATTTAATACTCTGTCCTTGTCTTTGATCTTTGCCATTTTAATTATTATATGTCTTGGTGTTGTCCTCCTTGGGTCCCTTGTGCTGGGACATCTGTGGGCTTCCATGGTCTGAGACACTATTTCCTTCCCCAACTTCGGGAGGTTTTCGGCAATTATTTCTTCAAAGACACTTTCTATCCCCTTTTCTCTCTCTTCTTCTTCTGGTACCCCTATAATGTGAATATTGTTCCGTTTGGATTGGTCACACAGTTCTCTTAATATTCTTTCATTCCTAGAGATCCTTTTATCTCTCTCTGCCTCAGCTTCTCTGTACTCCTGTTCTCTGATTTCTATTCCATTAACAGTCTCTTGTACCTCCCTCCAGTCTGCTCTTAAGCCTATCGATTGTTTCATTTCTGTAATCCCCCTCCAGACTTCCTCCCTTAGCTCTTGCATATTTCTCTGTAGGTCCATCAGCATGATTATCACTTTTATTTTGAGTTCTTTTTCATGAAGATTGGTTAAATCTATCCCACCAGGCCCTCTCTCTGGAGCTGAGTGATTTTTGACTGGACCATATTCTTCTGTCTTTTCATGGCGATAGAAGTGGTCGCAGGCAGGCAGCACGTGTGTCAGCTGGGAGAACAAAGTCCCTTCCTGCTTGTTGTTCGTCTTGCCCTTCTCTGCAGCCTGTGCTGATTACCCACACCCCGGGAGGCAGTCTCTGGGATAATCCCCTGAGGTGTCGTGGGTGGGGCTGCCCTCAGGCTAGCCTAGAGCACTGCGGGGGTCGCAGCCACACCGGTGCATTCTACTGCAAGCACAGCACCCCTTTGTGCCTTCCAGACCTTACTCCTGCTTCTGCTGCCTGTGCCGGTTAGCTGCGCACTGGGAGGAGACTCTGTGTGGTTGCTGTGGGTGGGGCCGCTCTCTGGCTGCTCTGCAGCTGTGTCGGGTCAGCCGGTCCGTCTGCAGCGCTGGCCTGGGGGAATGAATGGCAGGCTGCTTATCGCCGTGAGGGGCTTTGGGGCTGCTTTATCCGGCAGGGGATCAGGGGGTCCGAAGTTCCTCAAGATTCCCAGCCTGCTGGGCTGAGTGCGCTGGGACAGTTTTGTTCAGCTGTTGAGCCCTTGTCACTTTAAGACTTCTAAAAAAGCGCTCGCTTTTCTTTTGTCCCAGGGGAGCCGGCTGTGGGGACCTGCTTGCAGTGTCCATCTTGGATCGTGCCCTTCCGTTTCTCTGATATCCAATACACCATGTGATGTGTCTGTGCTCCAGGTGTAGATCCCCAGGGCTGGTTATTTAGCAGTCCTGTGCTTCCATTCCCTCCCCACTCAGATTCTTTTCCTCCCGCCGGTGCGCTGGGGTGGTGGGAGTGCTCGGGTCCCGCTGGGTCCTGGCTTTGTATCTTATCCCCTTCGTTAGATGCTGAGTTCTTGTAGATGCAGATGTAGTCTGGCTGTTGTACTGTATCTTCTGGTCTCTCTTTTGGGAATAGCTGTATTTGTTGTGTTTTCAAAAGTATGTATGGTTTTGGGAGGAGATTTCTGCCACCCTGCTCATGCTGCCATCTTGAGCCCTTCTCTGTGTCTATATCTTATCTTTAAAAACATTTTTAGTGACAATAGTAACAATATTATTACAAAACCCAAACATTTATTGAGTGTTTACTTAGCCCAATCTTGTGCTATTTTGCAAAGATTATATGTTAATTTCCAGAACAACCGTATGATGCCAGAGATCATAATGGTGTCAGTTGTAAACATTTTTAAAGAATGAATGAGGAAATGACTGTCCAGCATTCATGGTGGTACCTCGGACAAGTCAGATACCCAGTAAATATTAGTTCTGGCTCCTGGTGAGTTGAGATCGCTCCGTGGTCAGTTCTGCTTTACAGGACTGAATTGGTGTCCATCAGGCCTGGAGTTCTGATGTGACTTTAAGACTGTCTCGGAGACAGGGACGAAGGCAGCAGGGCTCCGGAGCCACCACGCCAGCCGTCCCCAGCCTCCCACTCCCGCTGCGGGTCTGCAGGGTGCCGGCCCCCAGTGCACAGCCATGCAGGCACCAATGACACTGGAAACAAAATGGTTTTACTCTGACGACTTTTAGTTCTCTTTTGCTTCACTGGATGCATTATTGTTTGTACACATCATGCATCTACTATTTCTTAGTCTAAGAAAACCATCTTTTCCAAATGATGATCCCCCACAGAAAATACTAGAAGGGTTTTCTGAGGTTAAAGGATGGGAAGCTTCAAGGACCCATGGCCACGGACAGCATTTTGCCTGCTGGAAAGGAAGACAGTTTCCACAGAAGCAAACGACTTAAAACTTCCTAAACTATGTATAGAATGCCTGGCAGGGAATGACGATAAGGACCCTGAGACCAGAAACAGGCCAGATCATGGGATGAGCCAGGACCGGGGAATGTCCAGGGCCTGGTGTATGGCAGTGCTGTCATCATGCTGAGATAAGGCAGGTTCCAGAATGGGGAAATGTGGGGCAGCTACCTTTGTCCAACTTACAGGCTTCAGATGGACTTTTTTTTTTTTTTTGGTATACGTACAAGTAAAAAAAACTATATGTGATCCTAACTACAAAAGATGTAACTTGCGTTTCTTAACCATTTCTTTCCTTCTTGAAGCGCAGTATTTCACTTACATGACTTTTCTATACGTGCCTCTCAGCTGTGTCACAGGCATGGACACACACCGTGGTTCATCTAACAATACTGGCCAACGGGAGGCTGTGGCCAGCAGTCTGGAAGCACACTGCACACCAGTGACTTGCCTTTTAATTGCACAGCAGCATGGGTTGGAATCTGCGCCGCTATCTCTGGGACCTCAGTGTCCTGCAGGGCAATTCCGGACTTGACTGACTAACCCTGGATTCACAGTTGCCAACAATCACAGACATTCTTCCTGGGTGTGTTCATGCCGGGATGTGTCACTTTAATCCCAGGCATTAGCATTCTCCAGAACGATCAGCAGTGTCACGGGTGCACCGCTCTCCTTCGGCACGACACAGCCATCATGGCCTGTTCCTTAGTCCGCTCGTCAGCTGATAAAAAGTAAACCCACGTACCAGCCATCTTCCCTATTTCTGTGGCTAAAGCAGCTGCATCATTTATGTGTACCTTTCAGACTTTCCCGAGCAAAACACCTGTGAGAGACCAAACTTGGCATCCCTTTCCATGACCCCGTTTTGAAGGTCCCTGTCCTGGAGCAGATGGGTGGAGCCCCTGGCTGACTGCAGGCGGCAGGTGGACTGGCCACACAAGGCTCCTGAACTCCTTATCGCCTTGGGTGCCCCTGTGTTGACCTCAGCTTACAGATTTATATTTACATAATTACTTCATATTAAATCAAAGTAAATATTTCAAAGTGTCCTACTGGGTAGTGTTTGACGATATGGGCATTATCAAATCATTACCAGGTAGCTAGGGCTATCATCAGGCAAGATGTGGGCCTTGAAACCATAAGCGGCTTTCTATCTCTGAGCGCGCCTTGGCAATGTCGGGGGAAATCCTGTTCCACAGTGGCCTGTCCCTTCCCTGCTACGGCAGGTGCTCGTGCTCAGGGAGCCAGTGGGGAGGGTCCGGCATTCCCGCCTCCTACGGGTTCTGCACGTTTACCCTTGTTCCTCACTCGCTCCAGCAGTTTGGCCCACCGCGCCCTCTGCTACCGCCCCTGGTGGCTGGTGTCTCCCGGGCCGGTTAGATGCCCCCAGCAGCGGGGCTCACGACCGGCACGTTCTGCCCGCAGGCTGAGGATGGCCTCGGCCAGGCCGGTGCCCAGGCTGATCCCCGCTCAGGGCCTCAGGCGATGCCACCCCAGACGCCGCACGCTCCTCAGGACAGGCCCAGCCCTGGCTTCAGGGAAAGGTGCAGCTGTCCTTCTGCACCAGTGGTGGCCTCACATCCCTGCTGCCTGGCCCTGTGGACCCGTCGGCGCACGGAGGTGGCCGGGCTGGAACAGGTCGGCGGTCTGAAAAACAGTGTGCGGTGGGTGGTCTCACCCCTACTACCGGGTGTCTCTGCTGCAACAGAAACTAAGACTTCAACTTTAACATCCTACCACACACGCAATAGTTACGTAAACTGACCATGAATTCGGTAAGATCCCCTCCTGCGTGTACACAGTTCAGTGAAGATACTTCCCCCAACAGGGAAAGCCCCCATCCTGCTCTGCAGTGAACCAGCCCCGAGTCATCACCCTGACGCGGGGGACTTCACTACGTTTTTTCGACTTGCTGAGATGACCCCTGGTTTTCTTCTTTATTCTCCCAGCACGGCAAATGACATTGATGGATTTGTTTGTGACTGCTGCGTGAATCGTTCGCTCCTGTTGCCGACTGCGCCTGGCGATGATGCAGTATCCTTTTTATGTGCTGCTGAATCTGACTTGCTAATATTTTGTTGAAAATACTGCATTTATGTTTATGGGGGATACTGGTCTATGTTCCATCTTTACACATTTATCTTTATCTTTTTCAGATTTGCCTATCTTGGTGATGTGGGCTCATAAAGGAATCGACAGGTCATTGTTCTCTCACTGACCTGAGGCATGAGCCCCAACGGCAAGAGCCTAGACAGTAAGTGTGCAGGGCAGGGACCTGGGGCCGGCTCCCTGCCTGGGACATGGAGCACCCTAGCGTGCTGAAGTGCCCCTTACAGCTTTCCTCCTCAGAGTCACCCATTTTTATGACTTCTAGTGTCACAGATTTGTTTCGGCCATTCTTGAACTTCATGTAAACAGATATGATACATACTTGTTTCTGACTGGCTTTTTTCACTGAAAACATAATTATTTTTTCATATTTATCCATAGCTTTAAACAGTACTGGTAGTTTTTAGATTTGAAAACATAAGCCTACATCATATATGTCAAATATTAAAATAATATACTAAATAAAAACTTTCCAAAAGTTCAGAAAGACATGCATACACAGACAGAAAGAAATGTCTCATGCCTGAAACAATCACCATTACTCAAACGACACAGTGACACAGCCAGTAAGTTCTGGGATTTCTTAAGTTAAAGGAAGATCTTTCATTCAAAATTGTTAAATAACTTAAATCTAGAAAGTCATTAAATAATGAAAGCACAACCCTAGAACCTTCTATCCAACTAGCTGGCCCTTTAATTATGAAGTACCAAAGCTTTCTGAACATACAGGGGTGCACATCACAGATCCTCATGACTACTTGGAAAAGCAAAACAAAACAAAACAACTAATAAAAGGTGAAACAATCCGAATACAAATGGCTAAATGTCTGCAAGAGGATTGGTGAGGAGTGCTGGATCCACTGAACAAACAGGAGCAAGAAAGACATGGGCTCAAGTAAATGTAAAGGTTTTACAGTTTGGAAACAGAGATAAATATAACTGCCATATGGGGCACAGAAATTACAGCCACGTGTCAAAGATGACATACGCTGAAAATTCAGGTAGTCCAGGTACGACATTATGTATATGGACTGAATACCAATAAAAATAGTGTAATAAACTGAACAATTCCTGTGAAGAGGAGACAAGGAGGAAAAGGAGCAGAAGAGGAACGTTAGGTCGACACCCATTTTGTCAGTACTCATTATGGACAGTCGGTGTATGTCATCAGAGAAAATTCAATATATTACATAAACTTGTAAATGTAATTCTAAATGAATGATTATCTCACATTAGTTTAAGAAATACAAGGAACAAAATAAAACAGAGGCCACACAGAGAAAGGTTAAAAAAAAACAATAAAAATGGAAACCGTAACATAAAATTCTAACTGAGCTATAAAAGAAAGATGTTTATCGTGTTGATTTGTGTAAATAGACTAAATCAAGCTATTCTTAGACTGACTGGGTCACAGAGACTCCCTCACGTCTGCGCGGCAGTGGCCGAAGCAGCTGAGTCATTTTTAGCATCTCCTGTCCTTTCTTCCCATTGGGGTAGGAAAAAACAGGTCTAAGATGCCCCTTCTTTGTCTAAAAGTTAGCTGGCTGTAATCCATTCTTTTCTATAAAATATGTAGTACAGTAAATAGAATGGTTTGCAAGTTTTATTCAAATTATATATTGGTACTGCTCAGTACCTACAAAATTTGTGTTTTTAACTATAAAATTTGGCAAGAGGGCCCCAAAACAATACACAAAACATGGTCTGTCTGCTGCAATATGCCCTCCCTCTGGGTCATGGGGTTTCTGTAGGTGCAGCCTGACCCCCACCCCCACCATAAGCCCCTCCCACCTCCACCGCCCCACAGACGCAGTGGCAGGAGAGCCAAGCCTCGGGTGACGACAGGCCCCACTCCCCTTCCATTCCTGCTGTCATGTCCTGACACCATCACTAAGACCTAGAAGAGCTCAGGGGCCCCTGGATGGATCTCAGGACATAACTGTACCGTGACATACTCATTACAACTCGATTTTCCTAACACACATTCATCACAACTTCACCTCCTGTTGTGAACCCACTACCGGCTCTCCCTAGAACTCTGCTGTGAGAATTCTCATTTTCAACACTTACCTCCCTCTTCCCCTACAGGCCATATTCACCAAGGATACACCCCGCCAGTTGCAATGCACTCAATTCTGGCTTAACTTAGCCAATGAATGCACACATGTGCACACCCACCACTGACCATGCAGTCAGCCTCTGAAACCCCAGTAGAACTACCTGAGTGACTCCCACCTGTACCCAAAAGTTATTTGACCACGCATCCATCTGCAAGGTCAAATTCAAATATTATCTGTTGCATGAAGCTTGTGCCGACCCGTTTCCCCCATCAGTATTAATTTTCACTCCATGTGCTCCTGTGAGGGTATTTTTGCACTTTTCCAAACTCAGTGGCCCATAATTTGTGAATCTGTTTCCCTGTGTACTAGATAAAAACCTGAACAGTACCTCCCAAATAAACATCACTGGATCAAATGTGTTCTTTACTGTAACTGTACATGTACAAAAGCACATTTCCAATATAATCATTTTAAGAAAAATCTAACAAAATATAGCAGCTTCTTTTAACAATGTGCTTCTAAAGGGAGCTAGTTTTTACATTCCCAATCCTACTGTTGCTGATTCTAATCAAATAGTAAAGAGACATATTTAGGGCTTGGAAGTTTTTCTTTCAAATATTAAATACTTTGAAATGAGATAAAAATATAATTCCTATTCATCTAGTAGCAGAATTTCTCAGCCTGCAGCTGCTCTTCCAAATGCACCTCATTTGCCTAATTCATACTGTATAAGCACACCTTGATGAATGCGCATTGTTTTTTAACGAGCACAGGACAGCTCCACAGAGTAACACTCCGTCCTGCACTCCAAATGCTGCTTGATTTTAAGTGAGAGAACTTAATCCATTCCAAACTTTGGTTTCACTTTTCCAAAAATAGCTTTAAACATACCTTTTGCTTACATCCTCCTCCATCTTCCCTCCTCTCTATGGGGCATAAAGGCTGAGCCTCATGGAACACCGCCACATTCTCAGTGGAATTCTGGGCTGTCATTTGTAGAATATTCACATACAGGGGAGACATTTGCACCTGGACATGACTGTTACCTGCAGTTACCGGGAAAGGACCTTTGCAATAAATCCATCTATGACCAGATGATGCATATGGGCACCTTTTCCTCAGCTCTCAAGAACTAACATCCATTGTGGTCTGCAGCAGTGGAAGAACAAGGGAGAGAAAAATTAGAGATGGTGCAACTGGACGGCACAGGGAATTGGCCCAGGGGTAGCTGCAGAGTGAGAGCTGTGGGTGCCACACGGGAGGACAGGCTTTGTTGCCTGGCTGGTATCCCCCAGTTAGTGTGATCTCACACTTCTTGAGCCCTGCAGGGGCATTAGTAACTTAGCAGGGCAAGCTCCTGCAGCCTTTGGTCCTGGTGCTGTTTTTAGGTGGGTTTCCATGGGTTTCAGGCACCTTCCAACCCAGGTAAAGGATTAAGACTTCTGGGGGCACTGCAAGTTAGAACTGAAATCTGTGCAACTATGTCCCCTTTGCCAGAGTGGGCTCCCTGCAGCCTGCACCTCCAAGACTTTGCTTGTCCAGGGAATTCTCCAGCAGCCTGACATCAGTCTGGCTGCCGTGAAGCCCTGAACAGTCTGTAATATTCCACATGCAGCAAAAATAAAGCCTGCTTTTTAGGTCACAAAGTCGGTTCAGCTGGAGTGTTTGAAAGGAACTTTTTAAAATAAAGTCTTGGGGTTAAAGATGCATTCACATGTTATGGAAAAAACATGAAAAACCTGGACTGGATCACTGATGGAAGAACCAAGTGGCACTTGGAGGTCTTGGAGTGCTGAGGTTTTACTTTTACACCAGTGGGCTCAGACAGGAGTAGTCTCCCAAGGTCTGATCCCCGAAAAAAGGCAAGGGGAGCAATATATATCTTTCTGCTTTCATATCTGCAACATTCCTACATGCACAGCAAAAGAGCAGGCAAGGGGGAGTGAGGTTACAGAGTGAGTGTCTGGCAGAGCGGGAAGTAAAGGGGTGGGGAAGTTTCTGTTCTTTCCTAAGAAGGGAAGCAGAAGGAAGCCACCTGGACTAGATTGCTGTCCTTGTAAACTTTTCCCTATCACACACAGTGGAGAAGAACAAGCAGTAGGTCTGCGTACTTTGTTGCCAACGCCTTTACGATCCTCATTTGAATGCAAAAGCGTTTTGATCTCCAAAGTTTCACTATCTTTGCTCTCTGGGAAGTAAGTAAAGTACCATAAAGTTTTCCAAGTCCTTAAAAATACTAAATGTAGTGAAAATATAAGGGCCTTAGATTGTGGGGCTCATAGTAAAAAGTGAAACACCAACTCAGGATTCTTTCATGCGTGACGATCCTTCATTTCTTTCCCCAAGGAGAGTTTTTCCTTCTTCACAAGAGGTTCTCACTGTTTGCACTGTTGAAAGTCACAACATTAAGAATGATGCACACAAACAGGTACCATCGCTTTTTCCTAAAGGGAGTTCCAGCATCTCCATGCCATCTACAGGCTGTTCTGCTGTAGGCACATATCAACTCACCGAAGACAACACACAGACAGCAGACAGCCTAAGGAAAGGCGTGAACTATACCATCTGTCATTAGGGAACTGCCAATATGTTTTAATTTCTTAAAGTTCTTCACATATGGATTTCACCATCATGAACTTGCCGTTCCCCTATGCTGATGTTAAGCTGCGGCTCTTGGGTGATGAAACCGCCGCTGGTCCCCTGACAAGGCCATTGGGATGTGCCTCTGCTCCCCACACTCCTCGGCAGTTTTCGGGGAGCCCTCTGACGCTGTCTGGGTACTTCTGCACCTCAGCACACTCAGGTGCCCCTGTGGCTTCCTTCCCACACGTTCGTGGAGCCCCTTCTACTCTGCCATCACCACGCCATCTCTAAGCATCGCCCTTCCCAGAACATCCCCTGGCAAGGAGTCACTTCTGCTCTTGAAGGATTCTTGCAAAGACCAAATGAGACAATTTATGCCAAGGTCTTGGCACATAATCACTAAATTAATTGTCCTTACAATTGTTGATGACTTGTTATTGCGATTATTAGATTTTTTATTTTACAATAGTAAAAGAAGACGAAGAATGCTTTTCATTATTTAGGTAGAAAAAAAATGGCATCAATGTATCAGACATTTTAAAATACAGCTTTACTAAATAACCAGATTACTGGCTTTAAAAAATTCTGATTAAAAGTAAAGGTATAAACTGACCTATCTCTGTGAATTCAAGCAAGAACACATACTCTCTTTATTCCTATTTTCCTGGAAGTTCAAAAGAATAACCAGTGTATATAGCTTTAATGCAGAAGTTTAACCTATAGTGCTTTAGACAAAAGTCCAAATGAGAGATAATACTTTTTTCTTTTTACTTCAGGCAAGTCATTTAATCTGTTATAGCTCAATTCTTTTGAAGTATTTTATGGATCACAGCTTTAAAATTTTTGTCATTATTTATAGCTCACTATCATTCCGTTGCTTTCCATCTTGGAATTCTTAGAACCAATCCTTTAAGAGAATATGCTTCCCCCAAAAGGTGAGAAGCAGTGTATAATATACTGTATGTCCTTGCTCATTGCCTTGCAAAATGCAATAATAGAGTAACTACAGAATTACATTGAACAATTTTTCTGAGAGACAATGCATGGAATTGTAAATGAAATAAATACTGCAGTGCTGATAAAAACAATATACAGTATTCTACATATTTTTAATAATGCATACTACATAACAGATGTGTACACATACCTATGTGTTATTTATTTGCATGTGCTTGTGTATTTAACATTGGTAAGCTATGAAATTCACAAAGGAATTATCAGTTTGAATTTCTGTTATCAACATAAAAAAGCATCTACATAATGGTCAAAAGAGCCATTTGCTCCCTCTAAGGAAAAATATACATATTAATTCCTAATATAAATTGTTCTGGTTACTTCTCACAGAGGAGTATAATTCAAGATTCCAAAGCATCGCCCAACTTGCCCCTCACTTTCCCTGCAGCTGTTATCAAAAAGGAGGGGAGAAGCAGACAAGCGTTCACAGTCGAAGACTGCCAGGACCCAGGCACACGTCCACGGGCTGAACCGTGTCCCCAGAAAGGCAGGCTGAAAGTCCTAACCACCGGAGCTTGTGAGTGTGGTCTTGTTTGGGAACTGGGTCTTTGCGGATATAATCCAGTGACAAGGAGGCCAGTCTGGAGAGAGTGCACCTTAAATCCAGTCACCGGGGCCCTTATAGGACAAGACTCAGAGACACACAGGGAGAGCCCACGTGACGATGCAGGCAGGCACAGGCAGGAGCGACGCATCCACAAGCCGGGGGATGCAGAAGGGGGTCAGCGAGGGCCGGAAACAGCGGCACAGCTTCTCCTGCAGAGCCTCTGGAGGAACCAGCCCGCCAACGCGTTGATTTTGGACTTGGAGCCTCCAGACTGAGAAACTTAATTTCTGTGGCTTTAAGCCGCCCAGTTTGTGTCACTTTATTTTGGCAGCCCAGCAATTTTGAAAGAACTATGCAAAGTGTGTTCAGTTTGATTATCATATACATTTATTCTGACTTTCAGCTTCCAAGCAAAACCTCCCTGAATGTACTATTGTTACTGTGTTTCCTACTGTCATTTCTCCGTGGCTACGTGATAGTTCCCTTTGGATTCTGACATGCAGGGATGTGTTCGTGTCTTCAGCATCCTACCGACAGTTCCATTTTTACACTCTGCTGCTATGAGAGCTCGGCCATCTCCTTTGGCACCTAGCTTGGCAGGAAGGGCGCATGAAGCCCGGGCCTTCCAGCACTGACCCGTTTGGCAAGTCCCCTTGTTGGGACGCCAGAGCTGGCTCCTGGCCGTTATCTTCCTGGTCCCGACCCATCACCCATGGTCAGCACAGCTCAGCGTTCACCCTGGGCCCTCGGCTGTTTCCATGTAATTGCAGATGACATTCCCATAGTATGTTTCCAGAAAGCTTTGTTTTTACCACCACACATTTCCACTTTCAATTGTAAATTAATATAACCAAGTCTGGATGATGCTAGAAGACTGAGCTTGTATTTGGCAAGCTATTTATCAAGCGGTCTTGGAAATCTGATTACCATATCCAAAGTTTCCCAGAAATCAGTAAACAGATTGATTTTTTTTGTATATATAGATTTATATACATGTATTTGACACACATTTAAACAAGATGATCACCCTCTCCAACCACCCCAAACACTGATAGAGGAGGGACACTCCCAAACTCATTCTATGAGACCAGCATTACCCTGATACCAAAGCCGGACAAAGAAACAACACACACAAAAAATTACAGGCCAATATCCCTGATGCACACAGATATGAAAGTCCTCAGAAAAACACTAGAAACCAAGTTCAACAGAACATTAAAAGTGGATTTTATCCCTGGGTTGCAAGGATGTCTGAATACATGAAATCGATCAGGGTGATATATATATGCAACATTAACCAAATACGACGGAAGCTGAAACTCATGTGATCACCTCAATAAATGTAGAAAAAGCATTTGATAAAATTCAACATGCTCTCATGATAAAAACTCTCCAGAAAGTAGGAATACAAGGTAATTACCACGACATAGTATGGGCTGTATATTTCTTAAATATAAAAAAATTATAACATTTATTTACATTCTTTATTGCATTCCAGAAAACACTTTTACTACCCAGCAAAACAGAGCAGAGCAAGGAAAAGACTTTTACGTGCCACCACAGGGGAATTTTTCCCCTTTGCTTTGGCCATCACTATGAATTAATGGCAGGATGTCAAAAGCCTGGCCAAGCCTCAAGGATATTTTTAAATTCAGCAGAGAAATAAAGCATTTAGGGCTCCTGTGTCCAAAGACTGCTGGTGTGAACCATGGAAATTTAGAGATGCTGGGCATGATACCTGGCATCAGTGTCATGGTACAGATTTTACACGAAGAATGAGAGCTCGAAAGTCTAAGCCATGAACACACAGCACGTTTCCAAAGAAAAGGAAAGAAAGCAGAAAGAAAATAAGAAAAATGGTTTAAATTCATTTTCCCAGCTATCAAAAAAATGAGGTCCCAAAGCCATGTGAAAAACAGAGAGAATGGGACAGCGCTGCTAACAATAACAGTGTATTTTTACTTGAAAGGCTAATGCCAAGGCCCCAAGGGGATAATTCCTTTTTAGAATTGACATAAAACTTCACTCACCTATTGGCATTACTTTACTTTGTCTGAGAGAGCTCTGTTCAGGCAGGCTGGCCCTGAGTCCTCCACCTCGGAGCTCCAGCTCAGGCCTGTCCTTCCGATCCCATCCCACGCTGCAGCGGGTCAGGGGCACATACACGCACCTCCTTCATGCTGGCTGCCACGCCTCACACACAGTTACATCTAGCCCCCAGGATCTGTTTCTACGCTTATGCTGTGGTCACGGCATTACTGGAGGGCAACAAAACTCCCTTCTCACGTAACTTCAGAGCTATGGACTCGGGACAGCTATTATTAGTACCACTCTCTGTGGACCCATGTTTCAAATCCATATCTATGTTTACGAAGATTATTGGCCTGCAATCTTCTTTGAAATGTCTCTTTCCACATTTCAATACAGATTAGGCAAAGGTCATTACATGAGTTTAGAAGTATTCCCTTCTACTTTTTGGAAGAATTTGTGAAGGATTGGTATCATTACTCTGTTCTTAAATGTCAGGTAGAATTCACTAACTCTGTGCCTGATGTAATTTTGGGGAAGCTTTTTAACTACAAAATCTATGTCTTCAATAAATAGAGTTATTCGGGTTATTTGTCCTTTTTTTTGATTGAGTTGGGTAATTTTTCAGGATTATTTTTCCATTTTATTTATTTTATCTAATTTATTGGCATTAACATTTTTATATCTTATCAGTATTTGTAGAAATCATTAGCAATATGGTATCTTTCATCTTTTTATTGGCATTTCGTGCCTTCTTTTTTATTCTTTATCATTCAGATTATAAGTTTATCATTTTTATTAATCTTTTCAAAAAATCAGATTTGGTGTCATTGATTTCCTCTAGTGACCTTGTTTTCATTTTCATTGATTTGTGGTATTATCTTTATTACTTAACTTCTTCTTCTAGGTTTTGACTTAATGTGTTATTCTTTTCCTAGCTTCTACTAGAGGAACCTTAGCTCATTAACATGAGACCATCTTTCATGATTAAAAAGAAAATTTTGTTAAGCTATACATTTCCTTCTGCGTCCCGCTTTTGATGCATCCTACAACCTTGGGTATGTTAGTTTCTGTCCAATTCAAAATGCATTCTAATTTATCTTTTGATTTCTTTTGACTCAAGTATTGTTGAGGAGTCTACTGTCTAATTTCAAAATTTGGGGTAAACAGAAAACTGGGTATAAACTTTATTTAGTTCTGCTGTAATCAGAAAACATAATTAGCATGACTTAAACATGTTGGTTGGGAATGTTCGATAGCGTAAGACACGTTTCCCTTTGCAAAACAAAATCTAGATGGCTGAGTGACATGTCAGAAAATTTGCAGGAAAAAAATCCAGAGAAAGATACATATTTGAGAGGTCACATCATGAACACGTGCAATCCCACCCCAGAATAAAGTGGAGGCCGGAGACCAGGCACATGCGGCCTCTGCAGTGGATTGTCTGGGCAGCCCCCAGCTGCAGGGCTACTTCCCAATAGGTAAACTGACATGGTTATCCACAAAGCTTTGCAAAATACAAAAATAAAAGCGGAAGCTCTGCTTCTCATATCTTACTGAATTGTGAAGTGAGAAACAGTAGCTTCTTGCTGTATTTCTCCTCCCTCCACTGTCTCTGAGATTTGGAGCCCCCAACAGAACCTGATCCATGGGACGCCAAGGGTGGCCCAGGAACAGTGTATGAACAGATGCCAGGGACTGGATGGGAGATGGAAGACCAGAGACCATGAGAAACATGAGCCGGCCCTGGGGGTGGGGAGTGTGAGCCCTGCCCCACAGGGAACAGAAAGAAGAAAACGCTAATTCACTCTTCCATTAATTCCTATTAGTTTCCAATGTTCTTGTGTTTTTCCTTATTAGAGTGTGCAAAACATCCAAATTCAAGCATGAAAAAATCCAAAATTGTGGATACAAAGATTGTATCCACCTTATACCTGTTGAATGTATCTGATGAATATGAATTGTATAAAAGTGAAAGCCTCCCAAATTGTTACAGCATCCAAGAACTGCTATTGTATTCTGAAATTTCTAATTTTTCCTTCTATTCTTACAAGTTTGTATTATATTTTTATAAAAATATACATTATAAAAAGTAAACTTATCGAGAGTATATATTTATATATGTTTATATTCTAAAATATCTGCAGCAAATGTTTTTTTCTCCTGGCTACTCTGCTTCCACTATTCCACGTTAAGAACTAGCTGTCCATCAACCTTTTTAAGCGGGGGACAGCAGTTTCTTGTTAACCTACGTGAAATTTATTCTATTATTTCAGTTATTCCTAACAGGTTACTCAAACAGAACTGCCTTCTTTGTATATGCTTTTTTTTTACACTTGAGGAAACATCTCTGCAGGAAAAATTGCTAAAAATAGAAATGCCAGGTTAGAAAGTAGATCATTTTACTATTTTACTAGATACTTTATGCCAAAATGCTTTCTGAAATGCCATTATCTATTCATATTTCCATTACAATCATAGAAAAGTGACCATTTGTCCACAACTTCACAGCAGGGATATACCATCTTTCCATATTTAAAAGAAATTAATAGCCCAGAGGTGACATTGTGCTGTTAAGCTACCCATTCTGTAAATTTCAGAAAGGTGGAACAGACATTATATTACTTAGGCCATGTGCTTTTTCAGTGAATTGCCTGTTCATATTTTTAGCAACTCATTATAATGGTCCTGCCAAAGCTGTACATAACGATTTGTTAACAGGATTCCACAGGCCATAGAATTAACCTTTGTTTTTAAAATACATACATATAATATGTGGCCTGCTAAAATTACATTCCATAATTGTTGGTAGATTTAACAGAAATAGAGCATAAATATTTTTCTAAGGTTCTTCTAATTTCCCCTTGCATTAACTATATTTTAAACAAACATTATGAGAATTCTGCCGCTATTTGTTGCCAGAAGAAACTCATTTGCCCTGTCAAAACTCTTCTCCTATATTTTGAGCACCCCCCAAGGTAGATTGTACGTATTCACTAGTCAGCTATGTGTACATATGGGTCACTGGTTCCCCTGACACAGTTGTTTGAACTTTGCAGAGCGCTGCACACTTATAGCAAATTATTCCCAAGACAAGTCAAAGTTAAGTAGTATTATCTAGCACTGTTCTCACGCCCGTGCCAAGAGGAGTATCTCCTAAAGCCTAAAACCTGAAGTAGTTCAGGCTGCTGGTCAGAGTTCCTCATATTACAGGACAAGTCAGCTCTTCATGCCTCTCTGCAAGCCTCTGATGTTTTACATTATTTTCAAAATGGGTGTTTAACACAGAAAACAATCATATGTTTCATAAGCTGATTCTCCTGCATCATGTACAAAGACATGGCCTGGACCTGACCTGACTGCCCGTCCGCAGAGTCTGCTCTGCACCTTCTCAATTCCAGGGCCCGGAGCCCACCAGCTCACGCCTGCACACCTGTCACGGGTCGGGCTGCACCTCGGGGGGCACTGCAGGGTGCACACTACTGGCAGTGGAAACCACCCTGGCTGGTATTGATATTACCATCACATAAGACTCTATTAAGCAAAAAAAAAAAAAAAAAAAAGGATTTGAAAGAAAATCTGCTATACATGAGTTATAGAGCTTAAAATTATTAGATTGGATTTCCAAACCCTGTAAGAAATGTTAACTTTTTCTGGGATCAATACATTTACGATTACAAATATTTTTCCATTTTTTTATTTTGCTATTAATATACAAATACATGAGCAACATTATGGTTACAAGACTCCCCCTACTATCAAGTCCCCACCACATACCCTACTGCAGTCACTGTCCATCAGCATAGAAGGATGTTATAGAATCACTACTTGTCTTCTCTGTGTTATACTGCCTTCCCCATATCCCCACAACCCAGCCCCACACCCGCTACATTATGTGTGCTAATTGTAATAGCCCTTTTTCCCCCTATCACTCCCTTCCCACCCAACTTCCCCAGTCCTTTTCCCTTTAGTAACTGTTAGTCCATTCTTGGGTTCTGTGAGTCTGCTGCTGTTTTCTTCCTTCAGTTTTTTCTTTGTTCTTATATTGAACAGATGAGTGAAATCATTTCATACTTGCCTTTCTCTACCTGGCTTATTTCACTGAGCATAATACCCTCTAGCTCCATCCATATTGTTGTAAATGGTAGGATTTGTTTTCTTCTTATGGCTGAATAATATTCCATTGTGTATATGTACCACATCTTCTTTATCCATTCATCTACTGATGGACATAAAGGTGGCTTCCATTTCTTGGCTATTGTAAACAGTGCTGCGATAAACATAGGGGTGCATATATGTCTTTTTCAAACTGGGCTGCTGCATTCTTAGGGAAAATTCCTAGGAGCGGAATTCCTGGGTCAAATGGTATTTCTATTTTGAGTTTTTTGAGGAACCTCTATACTGTTTTCCACAATGGTTGAACTAATTTGCATTTCCACCAGCAGTATAGGAGGGTTCCCCTTTCTCCACATCCTCGAAAACATCTGTTGTTGGTCTTTTGGATGGCGGCCATCCTAACTGGTGTGAGGTGATATCTCACTGTGGTTTTAATTTGCATTTCTCTGATGACTAGTGATGTGGAGCATCTTTGCATGTGCCTGTTGGCCATCTGAATTTCTTCTTTGGAGAAGTGTCTGTTCAGCTGCTCTGACCATTTTTTAATTGGATTACTTGGATTATTTGCTTTTTGTTTGTTGAGGTGTGTGAGCTCTTTATATAATTTGGATGTCAACCCTTTTCGGATATGTCATATATGAATATATTCTCCCATACTGTAGGATGTCTTTTTGTTCTACTGATGGTACCCTTTGCTGTACAGAAGCTTTTTAGTTTGGTATAGTCCCATTTCTTCATTTTTTATTTTGTTTCCCTTGCCTGGGGAGATATGTTCATGAAGAAGTTGCTCATGTTTATGTCCAAGAGATTTTTGCCTATATTTTTCTCTAAGATTTTACGGTTTCATGACTTACAATCAGGTCTTTGATCCATTTTGAGTTTACTTTTGTGTATGGGGTTAGACAGTAATCCAGTTTCATTCTCTTACATGTAGCTGTCCAGTTTTCCCAACACCAGCAGTTGAAGAGGCTGTCATTTCTGCATTGTATATCCATGGCTCCTTTATCATATATTAATTAAACATATATGCTTGGGTTAATGTCTGGATTTTCTGTTCTCTTCCACTGGTCTATGTGCCTGTTCTTGTGCCAGTACCAAATTGTCTTGATTACTGTGTCTTTCTAGTAGAGCTTGTAGTCAGGGAGCAAAATTCCCCTGCTTTATTCTTCTTTCTCAGGATTGCTTTGACTATTCGGGGTCTTTTGTGGTTCCATATGAATTATAGAACTACTTGCTGTCGTTCATTGAAGAATGCTGTACGTTTTTTGATAGGGATTGCGTTGAATCTGTAGATTGCTTTAGGCAGGATGCCCATTTTGACAATATTAATTCTTCCAAGCCAAGAGCATGGGATGAATTTCCATTTATTAGTGTCCTCTTTAATTTCTCTTAAGAGTGTCTTGTGGTTTGCAGGTAAAGGTCTTCCACATCCTTGGTTAGGTTTATTCCTAGGTATTTTATTCGTTTGGATGTGATTGTGAATAGAATTGTTTTCCTGATTTCTCTTTCTGCTATTCCATCATTAGTGTATAGGAATGCAACAGATTTCTGTGTATTAATTTTGTATCCGCAACTTTGCTGAATTCAGATATTAGATCTAATAGTTTTGGAATGGATTCTTTAGGGTTTTTTATGTACAGTATCATGTCATCTGCAAACAGGGGCAGTTTGACTTCTTCCTTGCCAATCTGAATGCCTTTTATTTCTTTGTGTTGTCTGATTGCTGTGGCTAGGACCTCAAGAAATATGTTGAATAAAAATGGGGAGAGTGGGCATCCTTGTCTTGTTCCCGATCTTAAAGGAAAAGCTTTCAGCTCCTCGCTGTTAAGTATAATGTTGGCTGTGGGTTTGTCATATATGGCCTTTATTATGTTGAGGTACTTGCCCTCTATACCCATTTTGTTGAGAGTTTTTATCATGAATGAATGTTGAATTTTGTCAAATGTTTTTTCAGAATCTATGGAGATGATCACGTGATTTTTGTTGATGTAGTGGATGATGTTGATGGATTTCCGAATGTTGTACCATCCTTGCATCCCTGGGATGAATACCACTTGATCGTGATGGATGATCATTTTGATTTATTTTTGAGATCGGTTTGCTAATATTTTGTTGAGTATTTTTGCATCTATGTTCATCAGAGATATTGGTCTGTAATTTTCTTTTTTTTGTGGTGTCTTTGCCTGGTTTTGGTATTAGAGTGATCTTGGCATTGTAGAATGAGTTTGGGAGTATTCCCTCCTCTTCTACTTTTTGGAAAACTTCAATGAGGAGGGGTATTATGTCTTCACTAAATGTTTGATAAAATTCAGCAGTGAAACCATCTGGTTCAGGCGTTTTGTTCTTAGGTAGTTTTTTGATTAACAATTCAATTTCTTTGCTGGTAATTTGTCTACTCAGATTTTCTGTTTCTTCCTAGGTCAGCCTTGGAAGGTTGTATTTTTCTAGAAAGTTGACCATTTCTTCTAGGATATCGAGTTTGTTACCATATAATTTTTCATAGTATTCTCTCATAATTATTTGTATTTCTGTGGTGTCCATAGTGATTTTTCCTTTCTCATTTCTGATTCTGTTTATGTGTGTAGGTTCTCTTTTCTTCTTGATAAGTCTCGCTAGGGGTTTATCTATTCTGTTAATTTTCTCAAAGAACCAGCTCCTGCTTTCATTGATTCTTTCTATTGTTTTATTCTTCTCAATTTTATTTACTTCTGCTTTAATCTTTATTATGTCCCTCCGTCTACTGACTTTGGCCCCCATCTCTTCTTCCTTTGCTAGTTTCATTAATTGTGAGTTTAGACTGTTCATTTGGGATTGTTCTTCTTTCCTGAGGAAGGCCTGTAGTGCAATATATTTCCCTCTTAGTACAGCCTTCACTGCATCCCACAGATTTTGTGGTGTTTATTGTTTTCATTTGTCTCCATATATTGCTTGATCTCTGTTTTTATTTGGTCATTGATCCATTGATTATTTAGGAGCATGTTATTAAGCCTCCATGTGTTTGTGTGGTTTTTTGTTTTCTTTGAGTAATTTATTTCTTGTTTCATACCTTTGTGATCTGAGAAGATGGTTGGTACACTTTCAATCTTTTTAAATATAATGAGGCTCTTTTTGTGTCCTAATGTATGATCTATTCTTGAAAATGTTTCATGTGCACTTGAGAAGAATGTGTATCCTGTTGCTTTTGGATGGAGTGTTCTGTAGATGTCCATTAGGTCCATCTGTCTAATATGTTGTTCAGTGCCTCTGTCTCTTTACTTATTTTCTGTCTGGTTGATCTGTCCTTTGGAGTGAGTGATGTGTTGAAGTCTCCTAAAATGAATGCATTGCATTCTATTTCCCCCTTTAATTCTGTTACTATTTGTTACACATATGTAGGTGGTCCTGTGTTGGGTGCATAGATATTTATAATAGTTATATCCTCTTGTTGGACTGACCCTTTTATCATTATGTAATGCCCTTCTTTGTCTCTTGTGACTTTCTTTGTTTTGAAGTCTATTTTGTCTGATACAAGTACTGCAACTCCTGCTTTTTTCTCACTATTAGTTGCATGAAATATATTTTTCCATCCCTTTACTTTCAGTCTGTGTATGTCTTTGGGTTTGAAGTGAGTCTCTTGTAGGCAGCATGTAGATAGGTCTTCTTTTTTTTTATCCATTCAGTAACTCTATGTCTTTTGATTGGTGCATTCAGACCATTTATATTTAGGGTGATTATCAATAGGTATGTACTTATTGCCATTGCAGGCTTTAGATTCATGGTTACCACAGGTTCAAGGGAAATTCCCTTAGTATCTAAGAGTCTAATTTAACTTCCTTCGTATACTATTACAAACATAACCTAAAGGTTCTTTTTTTTCCTCCTCCATTCTTTGTATGTTATGAATCATATTCTGTACTCTTTGTCTTCCCTTGGGTGACATATATTTAGCCTTAGGAATAATTCCATCTACAGGAGTCCCTCCAAAATGCACTGTAGAGGTGGTTTGTGGGAGGTAAATTCTCTCAGCTTTTGCTTATCTGTAAATTGTTTAATCCCTCCTTCAAATTTAAATGATAACCTTGCCGGGTAGAGTATTATTGGTTCAAGGCCCTTCTGCTTCACTGCATTAAATACATCATGCCACTCCCTTCTGGCCTGTAAGGTTTCTGCTGAGAAGTCTGATGACAGCCTGATGGGTTTTCCTTTGTATTTGATCTTTTTTCTCTCTCTAGCTGCTTTTAAAAGTCTGTCTTTATCCTTGATCTTTGCCATTTTAATTATTATGTGTCTTGGTGTTGTCTTCCTTGGGTCCCTTGTGTTGGGAGATCTGTGCACCTCTTTGGCTTGAGAGACTATCTCCTTTCCCAGATTGGGCAAGGTTTCAGCCATTACCTCCTCAATGACACTTTCTATCCCTTTTTCTCTCTCTTCTTCTTCTGGGACCCGTATAATGCAAGCATTGTTGTGTTTGGACTGGTCACACAGTTCTCTCAATATTCTTTCATTCTTAAAGAGATCATTTTTTTCTTTCTGTGCCTTCGTTTCTTTGTATTTCTCTTCTCTAATTTCTATTCCATTTACCATCTCTTCTACTACATCTAATCTGCTTTTAAATCCCTCCACTGTATGTTTCATTTCAGATACTGAATTTCTTAATGATTGAATCTCCAACTTAAATTTGTTCCTGAGTTCTTGAATATGTTTCTGTACCTCCATAAGGATGTTTATAATTTTTATTTTGAACTCTATTTCAGGAAGATTTGTGAGTTCAGTTTCATTTGGCCCTTTTTCTGGGGTTTGTTAGATTTTGGTCTGAGCCATGTTCTTTTGTCATTTCATATATCTGTGTGGTGCCCACTAGTGGGCAGAAACTCCAGTCTCTGGAGCTGCTCAGCCCCTAGAGTTAGGTTGGGGAACATAGGGCAGAGGAGCTGGTGCATGGGGGGGGAGGAAAGATCTGTTTCCTGCTTCCTGTCTGCAGTGCCTGTCTCCAGTGTCAGAGGCAGTGGGCCAAGCACACACGGGTAATCTTCTGTGGTTTGTGTCTCTAGCTGTTGTAGGCGGGGCCTCCCTCTGGCTGGCCTGATGCCTGTGCAGTGACTGCAGGTTTGCAAGCAGGTGCCTGCAGGCCAGGAGGAAGGCTCAGCAGGCTGTGTGTCACAGTGGGGGGCCTCAGAGCTGAGTAGGCAGCCAGGGGGATGGAGCACGTGAAGTTTCCCAAAGTTCCTAACCAGCTGGGCAGAGCACACCCAGACAACCTTGTCCAGCTCTCCCTTCTGCACAGCAAGCTCCATGCAAACCCCGCCCCTTCAGCAGCCCTCTCGCTGCTAGGAAGACTGTCAGACTGCCTGCCTTTCCTCCGACACAGAGCAGCCGGGTGTGGATCCCCTCCTCCACAAATGGCCGGAATGTCAGTTTCTCAAGCACTCCGCCTGTCCGAGCTCCCCAACGTCCAGAGCACCACACACAATAGGATTCCGCTCACAAAGAAGATGCCCAGGGCTATGTGTTCAGCAGTCTCAGGCTTCCACCCCCTCCCCTGCTCCATTTCTCTTCCTCCCGCCAGTGAGCTGCAGTGGGGGAAGAGCTTGGGTCCTGCCGGATTAAGGCTTTCCTATGTTACCCTGTTTCGTGAGGTCTGCTCTGTTCATGAGGTCTGCATGCAGTCTGGTTAAGCCTTCTTTCTTGTTGCTGTCTGAAGATTAGTTGTATTAACTATATTTTTGTAGTGTTTGTGGTTTTGGGAGGAGCTCTCTGTCTCACCTCTCACACTGCCATCTTCCCAGAACTCCAGCTGATTACAAATATTTTTTAAAAGCTGCTATTTCCTGCATTTCTAGGACTTCATTTTTGTGTAGGAATGATGGAGGAAGCCCCTGGTCTTTATATGTGTGCTAGTTGGCTCCATCTTGGCGACCCCACTGGGCTGTTAATTTCTTTTAAATATGGAAAGAGGGTATATCGTATCCCTGGCTGGGAGGCTGCTGAGAAATGGTCACTTTTCTATGACCTTAATGGAGGTATGAATAGATGATGGCATTTCAGAAAGCATTTTGGCATAAAGTATCTAGTAAAATAATAAAATGATGTACTTTATAACCTGGCATTTCTGTTTTCAGGGTAACCGAGCAGCAAAACACACGTCACACCTGCGGGACCAGCAGACAGCAGTGAGCCAAAGAGCAGAGAGTCGGCTGACTTGTGAGAGCGTATATTTGTAAGACATGATATGCAAAACTGAAGAGAAATTAACTCCAGAAGATAAGACAGCAGTTCTCAGCTATTTTGAAGGATGGTCCCGTTCAGGGATTTCACGCCCTCTGAATCAGTTCGGTGGAAGTAGAACAGGTGACAGCTGCTGACAGTGATTTGGGCTTAAAACTAAGAGTTTGATAGCAGAGGTCTCAAGGGGGGATTCGCTAGCTTGGGGAGGTTCTGTATCCCACGTTTCTGCCAATGTCAAGTTGAATGGGCCTTGGAAAGCCCGGCTGTTGGGGAAGACTGAGTGCAGTAAGGTGGATGAATGGCTTAATAAGCAGGGTCAGCCTTCTCAGGGACAGGCAGTGGGTTTCCGGATAGGGTCAGTGGATGGCTGCTTTGTGCACTGAGGCAACTGGTCACAGGTGCCCGAACCACACCTTATTTCCGGGTGGATCTGAGGAATGTCTGGATGAGCTCCTCCCCATGTCAGTGGCCCAGCGGAGCCCTAAGTGCTGGGACACGGCCACCAGCCACCCGTCAGCCACACCCTTAGCTCTCTGAGACAAAGCATAGTAAAGAGCTGACTTTGGTCTGCTCTCCCTATGCCAATTCCCTTCTCAGCCCACCCAAATCTGGCTTCGCTTCTCACCAACCTAGGGAGTCTAACCCTCACAGGGACCAGACACCCACCCTGCACTTTCGGTGCTTTTCTTGTGTGGGTTTTCCCTACTCCTTCCCCATGTCCCTGAGAGCGCCTACGGCCAGGAGGCTTCCATCTCCAGGGGACCTCTGGGGGCCTCTGCTTCTCCTCCCACACTGCCTGCAGCTCATCTGCACAGCTGGATGAGTTTAAATACCACCCCCATGTTCGTGGCTCCCTTATGCTCAGATGTTACATCTCTTCCTGCTCTTCTAACGGGAGTCTCAACACCTTGAGCTCAAAACAAAGTCTTAACTCTCACCCAACCTAAGTCGTCCACCATTTCCGTCCTTTCCCAGATGGATAAATATCACTATTAGCAACTCAGTTGCTTAAGTCAAAAATTTTTTAAGTTACCTTTGATTTTTCTGTTTCCTCACGTTCAATCCGCTGATCCTGTCCAGTCGGTCTACAAAATGCACCCACATGTGTCTGCTTTCTTGAACTCCCCACTGCTCCAAATCCTTATAATCCTTGAATTAATGTAACAGCCACCTAAATCCTCTTTTTACATCCACTACATCCTCTCTAAACTCCTTTCTCCACATGAGGGGCCCGAGCGATCTTCTAAAAAAATCATTTAAAAGTGGTGGCAACACTGCCCTGTTTAAATACCCCAAAGGCTTAAGATAGAATCAGCTGTATGTTCTGGATTTCAAAGGCTGAAACAATACAAATAAATTTTTTAATTTGACCTTATCTTAAAACACTCTCCTCTTGAACTCCCTACACTTCCAGACAAGTAAGCTGGTTCTGGTTCTGTGCACGGGATGCCGCGCATCCGCACCCTCTGCCCACCGGGCTCGCCCATTCTCCCCATCCCGCAGGCAGCTCTCAGCCGTATTCTCTGGCCGTCCAACCTGGAGAAACTACTCGGCGTTTCCTTCACATCCCCTCTCCCATCTATTTCAGTCCCTGGCATAAAGAGTTTCCCACTACACTTAACTGAAAAAGACTCCAGATGCATCTCCTTGAAACCACTAAGAGCAGTGCACATCTTGAGAAGGAATCTGTTCTACATGCCCAGAAATGATTTAATGTACCAGGGAAAGAAAAGATCTGATACATTTTCTTTCCCTTGAGTGTCTCAGGGGGAGCTCGCTGTCAAGTATCAAATATTCCATTCACTTTCCAGGTGAAAGTCTTTATTCATTCAAATATCTGAAATAAAAATTTATTGCATATTTATTACATACCAACCACTGTTCAAGTAAATGAAGCGGACAAGGGTCATCACATTGTGGATCCTACATATTTGTCAGAGAGACAGATGATAGGCAAGCAGGAAAATATTCACTTTTATACCAAGAAAAACACCCTGGCAGATCTCTCCTCTGATACATACGAGCTTTGTGGTTGACAAGGTGACGGCAGGGTATGTTTAATCCAGTTGGGGAGGGCAAGAAAATAATTTTTCTCAGCACGAAATTAAGAAGATCCACTTTTTCTTGTTACTGTAGTGGGACTCAGGGGCCCAGTTAAATATGACTCCCAAAGCACACTTCATTCGCCGGGCCCTGAGCAAGGGCAGAGACCCGTCGTATGGACAATTTCTGCCATGTCTGAGGCATTTTTTAGAATGCTTTAAGGAGGCATATATTTCTTTTCTGAAACAATCACATTCTCAGGTGTTAGACTGATAACTGCTCTCAGTCTAATGACCCACAGTTGAATCTGCTCGTGGATTTTTTTGAAGAACGTCAAGGTTTAGGCACTTCATGCCTGTGGCCCCCCCCTCCCCCCACCAGACCGTGTCCGTCTGCCTTCTTGCTGCCAGTCAGCCTGAACTAGCATGTCCGGAATCCCGCCTGCCTTCGGAACAGGACAGGACACCCCCAAGGAAAACACTGCCTCCAGAAGATCCCTGCACCCCATGTCCATGCGGCACTGCTCACAACAGCCAAGAAGACATGGAAACAATCCAAGTGCCCACCAACGACGGCTGGAAGAAGATGTGGTGTGTGTACTGCAGTTACTCAGCCACAAAGAGAAGGAAATCCTGCCATTTGCAATGACATGGGTGGACCCTGACGGTGATTTATGCTATGTGACGTAAATCAGACTGAGAAAGACAAATATTGCATGACCTCACTTACACATGCAATCTAAGAATCAAATACAAAATACAAGCTCAGAGAGACAGAGGACGGGTTGGTGGTTTCCAGAGGCTGGAAGTGGGGGTGGGCCGCAGGGGTGAAGGGGAGTCACAAGGGACAGACTTCCAGTTACAAGAGAAGTCAGCCCGGGGACGTAAAGCACAGCATGCAACTACAGCATTTCCCACTCAGGTGTGAAAGGGGGGAAAAGGAGGAGGAGGACAGATGCACAGGTAGACAGGACGTCAGAGAGACATGGAGATAAAGAGATACAAATTCCAGGGCACATTAGAGAGTACTGAATAGGACTAGAATATTTCCTCTCCCTAAATCAGAAGCAGAGTGGTTCTGCAGCTGAGGCCCCCTCAGCGCACCAGGGGCACCCCCACAATGACGGGGATCCTCTACAGAGACGCTAATGGCAAGACTGCAGGTAACACTCAGAGTAAGATTACTCTGCAGAGCTCTATCAACAGATTTTACATTTCTATTTGTATTATAAAAATATTATTTTAAAAAGTTTAAATGTAGTGCATTTATTTCATTCATACAAAACCACTATCTACTGTAAGGATCACTTCAGAATTATTCCACCTAAATTCTGCACACTCATTTCACACTCACCCCACTGGGTTTCTTCTACTTCTCACTTATCCTGCCAGTTTTAACCGACATGTTAGAGGTTGCCTGCTGCCCCAGGAGATGTGGCCTCCTGGGGATGGGAGCCATTTTCTCTTCTTGTCCCTCATTACCTAGGAACCTTTACACCTATTTAAAAATACATGAACAAATGGGTAAATTAACTCCATCACTTTGAAAGTATTTCTCCTTTTCCAAAGCATTTCACACAGAGAATAAGCAGCCATGTTTTTTAAGATTTAAAATAGAGCGTTCTCTAAATCTATATTAAATGCACAGATGGGGCACAATTCATACATGTATTACTCAGGGTAAGATTCTGGCTACCCGAGAACTCAGATGGTAGATGTCCTGAGAGAGAGACTTGTATGGTGAGAGTGAAAAACTCTATTTGTTTCCAATACATAATACATTTGCTCCACATTTTTGTCTGTCAATAAATTACCATAGAATTCCTTTTGGAGCATACAGAATAGATGATGTAGCCAGTGGAAATTTAAGAAATAGTATGTATCAAAAAATTTTAGTCTTTTCCATTGCAGTAGATAAAATATGATGTTAACAACCAGAAATATGATTTTGACTGTTTCAAAGAATATCTGAGCATGCACAGATATAGTCACTATTTACATACAGTAGCTGTTTCTATATTTCATCTATTCCACAAAGGATTTGAAGTCTTTTGGGGAAATATAATAAAAAACAAAATCTCCTCCCCACCCAGAACTACTCTCCACAAAGGAAAAAGAGAAAGGAAACAGTTATTATCAGATAAGCGTTAAGCCAGGATGTGATACACGTCACCAGCAGTCTGCTAGGGAGCTGTGCGGTCAGAGGAAATCTCACTCCTCTGCACAGCCAGGCAGACACACCAATTATACACACGTTCTCAAGAAAAACGCTAACTAGTTCATCTTTAAAATCCCCTGGTAATTGGGGTGACCACCTGTGTTAACTAACTGGCTTTATCCAGAAGAAAACACAAACCTCCCACATTTTTATAACAGGAAGGAGTTCCACAGCTTGAAACCAGGTGCCCCCAGGTCTGCTTCCAAGCCTCCCAGGGAAACTGAAATAAGGGTGCTAACTCCTTCCTGATTGTATTTCAAAGAGGTGGTTCCCAGGTTCTTGAGGAAGACACACCTGGGTCACCAAGTGAGAAAAGGCCTATGAAAAGGATGTATATGTACTTCAAAGGGAGGACAAGGTCCTTACGAGTTTTCTACAGCAAATGCTCTAGAAAAAGGGAGAGGATGGAAATCTTTTCCTTATTTTCAACAGGGAGAATTAAGCCTCTTAGTTTTAGTGTGTTGTGTGATTTCGTGACGATACAAGGTTTAAATCAGGGAAGTGGCAGTTTTATTCCACTGCCCAGCAAGGGACACAGGCATTTGCCTACTTTACTGTAAGAAAGCACGGCATGATAATAGGGCAACCTTGGTAAACCACATTTCCAATGAGGGTTTTCTGCCCAAAAAGCCTGTTTCAGAGAGCATGTTGGTAAAGATCCTTAACCGAGCTAAATACTCTGAATCAGACGGCCTTGTGCCCGATGATCCTTGGTGGGCAGCCACGGGAAGAGCGGTGGAAGGAGGCGGGTGCTGGGTGCAGGGGCTCGTGGGAGAGCCGTGGAGGGCCCTGCAGAGGATGGGGACAGAGGTAGGACGCGCCTCTTGTTGCCCCAGGATCTAATCACGTCTGAGGGAAGGAAATAACGGGCCAGGAGTGGTAAGAGGACAGAATGGAGGTCATCATTAATTAAAAATTACCTTCAAATGCAGGGTCCCCAACCACGCACAGGCGGCCCAGGGTTCACGCCTCGATCCACACCCGCCCTTGCCCAGGTCAGCTCTGACTGCCGCCCCAGCTGTACAGAGTGACATCGTCCTCCCCTCCCTGCTGCACCAGGAAATAACTCAGCTGCTGCTGGGGGCCTGTAACTTAGGAATTACATTTACTAATCCCACCTGCCTTGGTAGTGGTTTTGACCCTGGGATGGTGAAAAGGCACGCTGGGATGACTACTTGGAAATGGACTGGAAGGGCAGGCCACTCCTATCACTGCTAAATTAGGCCCTTTAAAGAAAAGAGCCAGGAAACCAATCTGCTCTGGGAACCAGAGAGTAAGTTCCCTGTAGTCAGACCCTAATGCCTTGATCAACTGTATGTCAGACTATAAAGGACAGAAAAAGTGAACTCTATCATACTTGAAGAATCAGGCAGATTCAGTGATGTCTTTACATGGAAAATACTATTTATGGACACGATTTATTAGTGAACTAAACTTTTACGCTGAAGCCATTCTTAAGGTCTGAATACAAACTTTATGTAAAGAAGTTCTTTTACAGAAAAAAATAGACACACATACATAATTAACCCAAAGTTTTATAGCCAGGTGTCAAGGCTGATGCTGTACAGCTCTGTGTGGTCACATTATCTTCTACATTTCTGAGGCATTTGTTTTCCACTCGCTTTGAGACAAGTGGTGCCGGGGGAAAGTGCTTGGCTCTGCCCCCTCTTGGCAGCCGTGAGGCGCGGCGCGGAGCGCACGGCGCAGGCGCAGGCACAGGCACCCGGGGGCCACGTGGACATCGGCCCTGCGAGTGTCGGTGCCTCTGGGAACCTCCCAGCATACCTTTCGGTAGGAGGAATGTGCGTGTGCTGCTCCACTCGTACCTCACCTGCTGATCACGGTTTAATGTCCTGTGAAATGATGTCATGATGAGGACTAGAGGGAGGAAAAAAGTCTGTAACAGCAATTATAACGGAATTGACTAAATGTGGGTATTTGAAAATTACAAACTTGATCAATTCATAAGGCACACAACTGTCTAATCCACTGCACCTACAAACACCCTTATTTCTTGGATTTGCATCAGTTACTAGAATAGATTCTTCTTTGTGTCCCTAGAATTGCAGAATCACAGAAACTGTCCTTCTAAAGGTTTCTCCTGTGGCCCCGAGGAGAGCGTTGCTAGGCAGCAGACACTTGCTCCGCATCCATCCTTTCGAGGAGGACAGCTGCTCTAGCTGCCTCCATCCACATCTGGGTGCCAGACAAGCGCCTGAAGTGAGTCATTCTCTTGAGAACATTGGCCTCTGGGATTTTGGGGCAAGTCAGTTTAAATCAGGACACATAAAATAAGCCTTAATAACCTTGAAGGTATAAATATAGTTTTGTGAAGCACAGAGCTTGACAGAATTGGATAATCACACTGGAGAGAGAATTAAGTGTAGACAAGGAGAAGGTAGCAGATGCTAGCTGAACAAGTCATTTCAGCCATCATCTTATGATAACAGGTTTTGAAATATGGTCCTTGTGGCAAAGCCTAAGAAAGTTTTAGGTAGCTCTGAGGCTGAAGAGCAATGTCTGAGAGTACAGAAATTTTAATTGCTTTTAATATGATCTACATATACAAAATTCATTGCTGGGCCTTTTTTCAATTATGCATCTTTGCCTAAGCTGTCGTATTTGGCTATCAGTAATTTGGCATGATAATCCCATGCCCCACATCAAAACTGCTGGTACATCAATGAAGAAAATGTGTTGGCTATATGTTTCATATTAAAACAAAGTAGGGACAGAAAACTGGGATAATGAGAAACACTTGGTAGTTAACTTGTGTATCTCAAGAACTGGTATTTCTGGTTTCTGTCCATTTAACACATCAAGAGTAGAAAGACATTAATTAGAAGGCTCATATAAGAAATTTATTTTTAGCTTGAAGAATTGCCTAAGGCAAGTAATGTATAAATTAAGATTTATATCCCTGTGTTCAGAATTAAGAATCATTTCTCTCTTTGGTTGAGCTGTGCACCCCCAGAGAAGGTATGTTGGAATCCATAATCCCAGCACTTCAGAATGTGGCCTTTTTGGGAACAAGATCTTTACAGAAGTAATTAAGTTTAAAATGAGACATTAGGAGAATCCTAATTCAAACGACGGATATTTTTATACACAGGGAATCTGGACAGAGACGTGCACTACGTCAGGGCAGATCTCAGACCACACTTACACGTCTTCTTGCCAGCAGGCAAGCGACAATACCCCAGCAGCAGGATTCAGTTACATAATCATGAGACAAGCATCCAAACACAGGGAAGGTTAAGAGCCCTAAATTTGAAGGTTCATTCCAAAACTCTGTTTGTCAGGACATTAGCCACTAGCTACACACAGACACTGAGTATAAAAAAAGTAAAATACTGCACTACTAACTTGCATATTGACTGCATATGCAAATGACATGTTGAGGCAACAGGTTAAATACAATTATGTTAATTTTAATTTTACCTGTTTCTTTGCACTTTTATTTAGTGTAACTTTTAGCAGAAATGAAAACTTCACATGTGCCTCACAGTGCATGTATATCACAGAGCACTGGTGCTGGGTGACTCACATTACCAGCGATTTCCCTGGAAGTATTGCCTATGCGCTCCTCTAGCTGACAGGGCATGTCACACGTGTGGCCACATGCAAGGTGCACATGCACACCCTGCAGACTGGCTCTGCCAGCAGATGGGTCAGCTCTTCAGTCAGAGAAGCGGCTCTCTGCTGTACTGCTTCAGTCCCCTACTCTGACAGGCAATTGCTGACTAGCTCTGTGAACTCTAACCGCCCGAGGACCTGCACGTTGCCCCCAGCATCAGGCACAACCCCTAGGTCGGCCAGTTTCAGCTGCACAGTAGCTCCTCCCCTCCCGGGGCAACTGCCCCCTGAAACCAGCCAGAGGTCATTCTCATGCTTCTCCGGGCCATTCTGTTGCTGACCTGCACCTTGCCCTGTGCCTGCCAGCGACGCACATGCACAAAGCTTCCCCGTGCACCCAGGGGTCTGAATGCAGCCCTTCCCCAGCGCTGAGCCCTGGCTGTGATCTCACCACATCACAGCACCTGACTCGGCACCAGACTCACCTTCTTTTGTCTGCTCACCCATCAGTCTGCCTTCTAGGCTTGATCGGCATCGGCTCTGCCTTTCCACTGAATTCTGAGCCGTGACAGTGGGTCTCTGAACATGCACAGATTTCTCCCCCGGCTGCGGCTCCCTGCATGTACTGGCCCTGCAGACATTAACACTGTCCTTCCTTAGCACTTGGAGAAGATACTTGGGGAATAGTTTTCATGTCATTGCTTTTCAAACAACCATGTGAGCGGCCGTCGGCATCTTGAGAACACAATAAATAACAGCATAGATATTCAATGCTATAAATATTTGAAACTGCTGTATAAAACATGACCATCTTTGAGGCCTGCCTCACCCCTTGGCTTCATCTGAGCGCTGGCCCAGGGCCAAAGGCAGTCTTTTGCTCAATATTTCGGAAACACGCCCGGCTCTGACACTTGGTCTGTGTGCTTCCCATGGGACTGAGCTGAGAAAGGCCTATCCACTTTAGTCCTGGAATACTTTAAACCAAACGGTTGCCAGATCCAGCAGGCATTAAGCAGAAATGCATAGCAAGCCAGTTTTCTTCAAAGACATTTCTGCTGGACCCCAGCAGGTCTGCCACGCTGTAGGTCTTTCTCAGTCCACTCCCTCTGGAGTCAATTAAGTTATTTTCCCCTAAAAGTTTCTCTTCTTTCTCCCTGAGTTTGGTAGGTCACTGAAACATGCTTCCCACTCTTAAGTCCCGAGTTGATGACATGCTTCTGGAGTTTTGCGTCTCTGCGGAGTAACTATACTCGGTTTGCAGTAGTGAGCAGGGCTTTCCATTTTGATTCCTCTTTTTCATTAACATTTTCAATACTCCTCATGACTATTAATAGGGTTTGGAGTATTTAATATTAATCACCGGTAGCCCTGTTGGGTCAAACACAATAGAGATTCACAGTAAGTTTCCAACCTCACGGAGCAACAGAACCATCTTTCCTGACCACAACGACCACAGAATTCACCATGACAGAATGACGCAGGCGAGCACGTCCAAGGACTCACCGAGTGAGGGTGGGTGCTCGCTGTGTGTGCGCCCAGCTTGGGCCTGGTGGAGGCTGACCTCTGGAAACGGTGTCAGCCCCCCTCATTGACACCTGGGACAGTGCTGGAAAAGGTGACTGAAATGCACCCATTTCTGTCCCCTCACTTTTCCCAGAGCCATTTATTGTGATTTGTCCAGATCCTTAAAAATAGAAATGAACAGGATTTTCCAGGAAAACTTCTGGACTGTAATGGGCATTTGCAAACTCCTGGAGGATGTGCTCTTTCAAAACAAACATATATAGTCCAAGACAGAGGAAGGGAATGGGCGCAGGAAAACGGGATTCAGCCAGGTGGTGCTGGCTGCACACAGGCCCGGGGAGCAACGTTCACTGCTGAGGCAGGAGGACGGAGAATGCGTAGAAAGGCCGTGTGCAAAGGACGACGACAGAGCGGGAAGCGCGCCAGACGGACTCGTGGGTGCCCAGAGAGCAGCTGGGAATGTCCATGAGAACCAGGTAAGTACACAAGTCGTTGTGAGCACAGGAAAACCAATGCCAAAGGGAAGTCTGGATCACCAGACTCCACAGTGAAAAGTGCCACGGGTTTAACCTCACTGAAGGGGACATATGATTGCGCGAGGGATACAGAAAGCAAAGGGCACAGTGAAAAGCCTTTTAAAAAATAGTAAATCTGTAAACAGTAGTGTGGTCATTTTTTTTTAACAAATATGGAAGATTCAGGTAAAACTGTTTAATGCAGTTGCACCATGTGCCCTGGAGTGGTAAGAAACGAGGGGAAAAACTACAGTCATATTTGTGTTAAATGATAAATCTATTTACTACTAATTGAGTCCTTAGTATCAGACATGTATTAGGTTGATAAAAATAAAAACAAGAACTAGTGTTATTTAAATACATTGGCTCATCTAAATTCATAGGCAACATGTGTGGAAAATTTAGAGATTTCTTCACATTCTTAAAAACTTCCAGATGACTTTTTCTTTGAATAATTCACCTAAAGAAATATTTGTGAGGTCCTTTGACCCAACCACGCTACTGGGCACTGAGAACTTGAAATGGAAAAAGACGGTGTCCATGGGTGGCCCCAGCTGGGAGAAGACAGCCTGCTTCATAGGTTTAAATGAGGTAATACACCAAAGGCGGCCAGGAGAGACTGGCGAATGGGAACCTCCGACCTCACCGTGTCCTTCTCACGCTGAAGCCTTCCCTCTTCCTCTCTCCCTGGCTAACAGGAACAGAACAATGGATCAGTTCATTTTCAAAAGCCAGATCCGGGCTTTAAAAATACTTTCATATTAAACATATTCTCCATATTCTTTTGCGACACGTACTCCTATAAAACTGAAACACAGTATGGAAAAGTAAATGAGAACAATATGGCATATTCTTCTTGGCTTTACATAACAAATACACATGCTAATGAGAAGAAACCATTTCTTCGAGACAAATTTTTTTTCTTGGTGTTTGTCTCAGAGGCACTTTTTTTTTTAATTGAAGTATCACTGATCTACAATCTTATGATGGTTTCATATAAACAACAAGTGACTTCAACATTCACCCCACTTTCAAGTCCCTCCGCCCGAGGACACTGCAGTCACTGTCCATCAGTGCAGTGTAAGATGCAGTACAGTAACTACTTGTCTTCTCCATGCTATACAGCCTTCCCTGTGAACCCCCTACATTACGTGTGCTAATCATAATGCCTCTTAATCCCCTTCTCCCTCCCTCCCCACCCACCGTCCCCAACGCTTCCTCCCTTTTGTAACCACTAGTCCCTTCTCAGAGTCTGTGAGTCTGCTGCTGTTCTGTTCCTTCACTTTGCTTTGTTGTTACGCTCCACAAATGAGTGAAATCATTTGGTACTTGTCTTTCTCCACCTGGCTTATTTCACTGAGCATAATAGTCTCTAGCTCCATCCATGTTGTTGCAAATGGTACGATTTGTTTTCTTCTTACAGCTGAAAAATATTCCATTGTGTATATGTACCACATCTTCTTTATCCATTCATCTCTTGGTGGACACTTAGGTTGCTTCCATAATCTTGGCTATTGTAAATAGTGCTGCGATAAACATAAGGGCGCATACGTCTTTTTGAATCAGAGATCTTGTTTTCTTCGGATAAATTCCTAAGAGTGGAATTACTGGGTCAAATGGTATTTCTATTTTAGTTTTTTGAGGAACCTCCACACTGCTTTCCACAATGGTTGAACTTACATTCCCACCAACAGTGTAGGAGGGCTCCCCTTTCTCCACATCCTCGCCAGCATTTGTTGTTTCTTGTCTTTGGATGTTGGCCATCCTAACTAGTGTGAGGTGATATCTCACTGTGGTTTTAATTTGCATTTCCCTGATGATTAGCGATGTGGAGCATCTTTTCATGTACTTGTTGCCCATCTGTATTTCTTCTTTGGATAAGTATCTGTTCAGATTTTCTGCCCATTTTTTAATCAGGTTATATGTTTTTTGGGTGTTAAGGCTTGTAAGCTCTTTATATATTTTGGATGTTAACCCCTTGTTGGATATGTTGTTTACACATCTATTCTTCCATACTGTAGGTTGCCTTTTTGTTCTGCTGATGGTATTCTTTGCTGTACAGAAGCTTTTTAGTTTGATGTACTCCCATTGTTCATTTTTGCTTCTGTTTCCCTTGCCCATGGAGATGTGTTCAGGAAAATGTTGCTCATGTTTATATTCAAGAGATTTTTGTCTATGTTTTCTTCCAAGAATTTTATGGTTTCATGACTTACATTTGGGTTTTTGATCCATTTTATTTACTTTGTGTATGAAGTTAGACAATAATCCAGTTTCATTCTCTTGCATGTAGCCGTCTGGTTTTGCCAACACCAGTTGTTCAAGAGGCTGTCATTTCCCCATTGTATGTCCATGACTCCTTTATTGGATATTAATTGGCCATATGTGTGTGGGTTTATATCTGGGCTCTCTATTCTGTTCCATTGATCTATGAGTTTGTTCTTGTGCCAGTACCAAATTGTTTTGATTACTGTCACTTTGTAGTAGAGCTTGAAGTCGGGGAGCATAATGCCCCCAGCTTTGTTCTTCCTTCTCAGGATTGCTTTGGCTATTTGGGGTCTTTTGTGGTTCCATATGAATTTTAGAACTATTTGTTCTAGTCTGTTGAAGAATGCTGTTGGTATTTTGATAGGGATTGCATTCAATGTGTGGATTGCTTCAGGCTGGTGGTCATTTTGACAATATTAATTCTTCCTATCCATGAGCATGGGATAAATTTCCATTTATTGGTATCTTCTTTAATTTCTCTCATAAGTTTTTTGTAGTTTTCAGGGTATAAGTCTTTCACCTCCTTGGTTAGGTTTATTCCTAGGTATTTTATTCTTTTTGATGCAATTGCAAATGGTGTTGTTTTCATCATTTCTCTTTCTGCTAATTTTTTGTTAGTATATAGGAATGCAACAGATTTCTGTGTATTGATTTTGTATCCTGCAACTTTGCTGAATTCAGTTATTAGTTCTAGTTGTTTTTTGTTGGATTCTTTAGGATTTTCTATGTACAATATCATGTCATCTGCAAACAGTGACAGTTTAACTTCTTCCTTACCAATTTGGATGCCTTTTATTTCTTTGTGCTGTCTGATTGCCATGGCTAGGACCTCCAGTACTGTGCTGAATAAAAGTGGTGAGAGTGGGCATCCTTGTCTTGTTCTCTATCTCAGAGGAAAAGCTTTCAGCTTTTCGCTGTTAAGTATGATGTTGTCAGAAGCACTCTTTAAGCAGGAGAGATGTTGTCTGATGAGTATCTTCCAGAGCACCATACACCTTTAAGTTGCCCTTGCTCACAAATGCATCCATCACTAACACACATCCTCTCTTCATTACTATTTTTGGCCATCAGGACTTCCTTCCTCACTGTGTGAAGAACATGTGTATAAGCGAAATGCATTCTGTTACCCTGATCACTCTCAGTAGGGCTTTGCTTTGAGACCATGGCACACAGGTGTCACAGTGAATTCCAGGAGTGGAAGTGGCCACTGAGGTTCCTCAGTAGGATGGCTGTTCTTCAGTCCTGAACAGTCCAGCAAGCACATCTCTGAAAATTCCTTTGCAGACAGGTCACCACTGGAGGGACTTTGCAGGCAGAGGCAGAACAAACCTGTGACTGGGGAATGATGTGAGGCCTCAGTGCTTTGCAAGCTTTCTGGCTTCATGACTTTTTAATAGCATGTGGTGCATACAGGGCTGTATTGTGGCGATCAGGGAAAAAACTGGGTCTAAAATGCCGGTGCCCCTGCAGGGCAGCATATCCCAGTCTGAGCACAGATACTGCGGTCCCCCAGACCTGGGTTTTCACATGATTTCAGCCACTTTTCAGAGGACAGAGCCTCTGGCAAGTCACCCTCTTTCTGTCTCAGATTCTGCATTATGTGTGTATATTTAATGATGACAGGCCACTTTGCTGGCCACTATGGGGGCCCCATGACAATGGGTGTGGAGGGCACTGGGCTCTGTGATTGTCCCCTGTAACCAGGCCATATGCCCCAAATCCACACAGATTCAATTCTACTTGTGAAACACAGTCAAAGAAAGTGTGTGATTCTACCCAGAGTGTGAACCTGAAGAAAATGTCTGAATCATTGAAAATGAATTCTTCATCTCAACTAAGACCTCATTATTTCCCTCCGTTCTGCCTCCATTACTTTCTTTTTTGCCTTGAAGATGGTCAGATAGGCCAGGGGCCCCAGTGGGGTCCCTTGTGGCTCAGATACTGATGTCCTGGCTCCCTGGTGTGTGTGGAGGTCCTTCTGCCCTTTAGGACCCCTGGGCTCTGGGTTTCTCTGAAGCGGGACTGGCAGTGAGCATGTGTCTCCAGAATCGACTGCAAGATGCACATCTTCTGGTAGGCCTGGTGTGTGGGGCTTCCCCAGTTCCTGTGGAAGGTGCCTTCTGAGGGAATGAGGAAGTTCAAGGTGTATTTCTGAGATAAGGCTCAGACTGCACCCTGGCCATGATGCGTGGGCTAAAAACCCTACTCTATGGTTGTATTAATCCACAAAAGGACCACCTGTGCTCACCATGGCGTCTCCTCACCTAGCTGCTTATGAATCCAGTAAGGGAAAAATGACAAAAAGGGAGTAAATTTTTATTCATTGCTAACTATGTGTTAGACACTTGATATGGGTCACCTCAACTAAGTCCCACTCTCCTTTGAGATAATCACATTATTATCTGTCCCTGACACATGAAGCAACTGAGGCTGACCCCACACACTAGACACAGTGCGGTGGCAAACTGAGATGAAAACTCAGGTCCATGTGGGCTGGAGAGACCATGCTAGCCCTGAGCCCCCACACTAGCTCCACCAGCAATATTTATAAATTATTTCCAACCCAATATGACTTTTTCATTTCACACATTTAGGTGCACCTTTTAAAAATAAGTATTGAATTTGTTGGTTCACTCAGAATAGAACAGAGAAACAGAACAAATAAGAAAACTTCCTTGGGAAAACATTCCAGTTAGTCAAGGCTCTACCACTTCGACAGGAAGAGTCTGTACTAACATCTTCATGGTCAGACACAATATTCTTTTAAGCTTAACGATGCACAATGGCAATTTAAAAGAGGATATTAACAAAATGAATCATGTCTCATATATTTTAGGGACTCTGTGCCAATTGGTGGAAGAGACCTCCTTCTGTGTGGAGAAACCACTGTGTGATGTGCACTACTGCCTCGTTTCCAACCATTGTATTGTTTTCTGTGATTTCTTAAGCAGTATTATTAGCAAGTCAAGGTATTTTTATAGCAGAAATCCTGTGTGTGAAAACTGGATGGAAAAAAAGGCTGGAAAAGAGAGTATAATTTTAAATGAAGGCAGTTATGTTCCAACAGACGCTTGTAGTTAATGAACCGTAAACTATACTGAACTGCTGCCTGAAACCCCGCTTGATGAGAAGAGTGCATCCTGTTTAGTTCTGCTGCCCCTGTTCCTGGGACCAGGCCAAGGGCCGGTTTGCCCGGATGTTATACCCTAAAGTCTCTTTCTTTCTTTCTCTTTAATATGTCTTAAATTAAAAAGGAGGAAGAAAAACAAATTGAACCATGATTGTAAATGTTTTTATAAGCTCTTCTGGATTGATTTTTTTCACTTCTAAACAGTTATGTGCTTGCCTATGTTCAAGACTGTGCAGTTTATAAAAACTTACTATCTTTTCTTGAAATGCATAATACAAAGAAAATATCTTTTTAATTTTAGCTAAAAGAACATATAGAAAGGAAAATGTCTTTTTTCATGAGTAGTTTTTATTTCATAGGAAGTTATTTCCTGTCTCATCTTACCATATGGCAATCATATTATTATCATGTATCTCATTATTGCATCTCCTAATAAAATTTATTCCTCTTATTGATAACCAATATTTCAATGGTAATTTTCAAAAGCACTGATAAAGTCAACCTGTCATTTTTTATGGTAGCTTTGCACAAGGACTGGCTTATTACCCAAGTATTTCCAAATATGTATTTTTTAAAACCTTAACAGCCAACGATCCTTAAAGTGGCTCACAGGCAGGCACCCCAGGGTCACTCTAGACTTTCTGGGGGGCAGTGAGCTCAAGACACTTTTCATAATGAAACTAAAATATGGTTTCCCTTTCCACCTCCAAGCTTCCATGGTTACAGTGGAGTTTCCAAGGCTGTCAGATGTAGGACAGCAGGACAAATCAGACACCGACTGGAGATGACAGCTGTCTTCTATTAAACAGAAACTAAACGGAATTACAAAATTCCTTTGAATATATAGTTTTTATTAAATCTTTTTACAAACATATGATATTTATGGTAATACATAACACTAGATATGTACGTATATGCATATAACTACATACATAATACACAAAATATGTTTAAATTATCTTAGCTGAACTTTCAGTAAAATGAGTGTCAAAAGATACAAACAATGAAAAATTCTCTGAGGTCCTCAATAATTTTCAAACAATTTGAAAAAAACTGTTTCAATCTATTAGTAAATTAATTACATGAACAGAAAAACACTTGGTGTATTCTAAGATCTCAAAGATAACTTTACTATAAATCTCATCTCTTAGTCAGCCACTTTCAGCTTATCAAGTCTTTGAAATCTTGTTGTCTGCATTTAAGGCACCGGTAATTTGGATAAACCAGATTCCAAGAGCTCGAATCACCATTTGGCCAGTGGCTGGGGTACTGAACATGCACGCTTGTACCTCATTTAACATTTAAAATGTAGCTTGGTTACTTTTCATGTTTTAACTTTTTTTTAATATACTTTATTTTTAATATACTTACCAACAAATTACCTTAACAGATATAAAGGTATTAAGCATTTATATCAGGACAAGTCCAAGGGCTTGCTTCCTTATTAAACTTCAAAGTTTATCTGGTTATATTTGTTTAAAATATTTTCCTTTTTTGCTTTATAACTTCTCTCTGCATTTTTTATGGTCAATATTAATTAAACTGGCCAACTTTTCTTGGACAGTTTCAGGTACTTCTTTCCATCTGCACCCATAAGTGTCTGTGTTTGTCTCTTCTTGCTAAAATCAGTCGTCGTTTTCCTGGAGAGGGCACACAGTCTTCAAAGTCCCTGCTGGTTTAAAAATGTCTGCATTTTATTCTTCTCTCTTGAATAGTAGTTTAACTGGTTGTAAAATTCTAGTTTTTCAGTTATTTTTTCTATTCATTTTGAAGATAGTTTTCTTGATCAGAAATCTGCTTTTAATTTGCAATTCATTTGTTAATTTTGCATAATTGTTTATTTTTATTAATGATTTTCTGTTTATAGCCAACAGATTTATGTATGGATTTATTTTAAGGTATTCTGAAAGTATCACAATAATTATACCAGTATAGTAATTTAAATTTGAAATTTTTATGTAAGCACCTCATAAAACTGAACAAGAAAAAGAAATAAAAATAAAAATTCTCCCTCCACACTCTTTCCTTACAAGTCCATTTTTCATCAGCCTCAAGAACTATTTACTGATTTTGGAGTTACTCTGGAGGAAGGCTATTTGAGAACAAAAATAAACATATTTGTACAGTCAGTTTTATTTCTACACATAAATATAAGCATTCTGACTACACCATTCTTTCCTTTATCCAATTTACATTAAACTATATTGTGAATATTTTTGCATACCTGTAGAAATAGAACTGTTGTCTTTACTTTTTTAATTTTGAAATTTATTAATACGCTTACTTAAAATTATATTTTTTAAAACTTTTCTCCTCACCAGTAACATGCCTCCCTCTTACAACCTTAGTGAATCTTTCCATCATTTTCTTATTAAACTTTCTGTCCTACACCCATCCTGAAAGGGCACAAGGCACATCTGTGTGGCCCTTCCCAGGCCCAGTGGTTCCCACAGGGCAGCTTCTGCAACTTTCTATGGATGATCGTAACTCTCTTCTTCCTTTATTTATATTTAGAATTTAAAAAAATGCAATGTTTGTTTTTCACAGCAAGATGAAAAATACGCCTGACAGACTTCATCAGATTTTACCTTGAGGATATATAGGCTTTAACACGCTACAGCTCAGGACCTGTTTTGCACCACACTCAGAGGAAACTACTTTTATTTGTTGTCCATAAGATCACATAAAGCGCCTGGCCATCCCCTGAACCGTGAGACCTGTCGGAGTTGTCACAGCTGTCCCCATGTGTGGGAGTCACTCCTCCGGAGGTGTCCTGCTGGCACTCTGTGCACTGCTTTCCATGTGGACCTCCTGCTGGACCAGCTTGATGTGTGGGACTTACATTCGACCAGATTCCTTGTCAACTGATTATGGAAGATGAGACTCTCCTGGGATCTTCAGGAATCAGGAGAGAGGCAGAAAGCAGGGATATGTGTAGATTTTAAGGGTGCCGTACAAGGCAGAAAGCGGTGTCATGTTTAACTGGATAAAATTTATCCATTTAAATGGATTTCTCAGAAATTCTGAATCAAATAAATTACTTCAATTGCTGAAATGGTTCAGTAGAGTCTAGTGGTTGAATGAATTCTGTTCTAACTGGTGGCCTATATCAAATACAGCTGAGATTCTAAAATATCATTGGGCTAAGGTAGTGAATGGAATTTGAGCTTAAATAGATGGAAACACTGGGCAGGATCATCACATCCGAGGCCCACCTGGCCTTCCCAGCACCTGAAGGCGAGTGTGGGTGTCACTCCTTACAGCACACGTGCTGGTGCAGGGAACCCCCAGGCCTCGGAAGTAGGGAAATGACATCCCCTAGAAGGCATGGAGAAGATCCCCCTCTTTATGTACAAAGAGATATCAGGGGGACAGACATTCTCAACCCTGAAGGAGCAGACTTGAAAATCAGAAAAGAACAGAATGAAGTCCACAGCAGTTCATCTGCTTTTGAAGAGATCTTTCCCTAACAAACATGAGGCTGGCACACATCCCAGCAAAACTCCCAGTGAGCGCGGAGAAGATAAGGGCTTTCAGAGCCTGTAAGCAGAAGGGAGTGTCCCTGGGTGTGGTGACAGGAAGTTCAGTGGGTGACCGACCACTGCACCCCCAGGTGGACACGGATCCGCTCACACTCGCTCTCTACCTCTCTCCATCGGGCCCTAGCTCTGCGTCCTTCTGTGCGCCATTATCTAGATCAAACTTCTTAAATTATTTTCTCAAATATATATTAGTCTCTGTGAAAAATACTTTTTTTCTCTTACAAAAACTGTTCATGTGAATGCAATTTTATTAAAACCTATTCCAATGTCAATGTTTGATTTATACACACTTTTCCCCAAACACCATTATGTATACTTCATGTGTTGGCATAAATCATTTTGTAGGTCAAAGAAGTTTGAGACCTAATCTTATAATCTCTACTGCTCTAATAATATGTAAGTTCAATTTGAACTATTTTAAACTAGAATTGAATTTCTGTCAACTAATTCCTGAGATTTTAATATGACCTATAAATTGTCAAGTCCCAACAAGTATCAGCCATAGACATATGTAAAAAGAAAATGAAGAAAATGGTTTTAGTGGTACTAACAGTTAACTTGGCAATTATCACATGGTGATAGGAAATAATGTATTTCATTAAATTTTACTAGGTGTTTATTATGTTTTGTGGACATGAAATGATATTTTGCTTTGAAATGATCATATTGGAAATTATATGAAATCGACAAAAAATTAGGTATTTTCACTGTTCTATATATATTTTAAACAGGAAATCAAATTCAATTTCTATAAAAGCAGAAGATGGACTTTTTAAGACAGAACTTTCAAGTAAGATCACTCTTGTGTCAGCACAGAGAAATCTTACTTTAAGAGAATTCATTTTATGAGGTAAAGTCAAAGTGTGGTAATTACTTATTAACCCATGTGCAGTTATATTTGAAGCTACTGAGAGGGTTCCATTGTATTTGCAAATACTATATCCTCTGTACCAGCTGGTTTTTGGTGTAATTGTATGACTTATGTATGCTAAATAATTTCACATCAATTAAAACGCACACAAAGGGGGGAACAGTAAGTCAAGTGACCAAGATTTAAGGGGCTAAAATGATAACTTACACGGAACAGGTGAGGAGAGAGCCGATGCAGAAGACCACGAACAGGCTACTGGAAAGGAGATGGGCTTTTTCTGGCTGTGAAGGTCTATGTTAAGTAAAAGAGAACCCTGCTTGTCTCTATGAGCTGCATGGGATGCTGGGACGTGGGCTCAGATTGAGAATCAGTATTAGAGCAAATCAGTATGATTTCAGACCAAGAGGAGTGCATCCTGCTGAAGTGGTGGATTAGGACTGCAATGAATCATTTCTCAATGGTTTTCTCTGACATGCATCCAAAAATTGCCAGTGCTGGATAACACAGAATAAAAAGGTACAGGTTGGAGCCAAGACCTTGACATCAAAAGATGGATTTATTCAAGAAAAATAAGGCAAAGCAGAATAGATGTGAACTCAGACAATGTGAAGACAGTGTGTTCCAGCGAACATGGCAAAACTTGGCATCAGCTCTACTAGACAGAGATATGTCCACACCTCTTCAGAATTAAAGCGAGGGGCTCCCTGAGAATTAAGGTATGCTGTTGGCTCCCTTTGCGTGAAGCCCGTATCTGCAAACTTGCTCCCTGGCTGAATGTACGTGTGAGCCGCGTCTTTTTGCTGCGGATATTCCCAGCGGGGTGAAAATTCTGAGTGTCCCAGGTTCCCGGCTGAGGGGGAACAGGGCCGCCCTAGGCCCTCCTGTTCCAGCTCTGGACGTGCAGACAGGCGCCGCTCCTACAGTCTCCCCGGGGCCCTGCCCTTCCCACTGCGGCACTTTCTGCTGCTGGTCTCACTCCAGCACGGCCTTCCTGAGCAGTGCTCCAGACTCACTCCTGAGGCGCGGTGCGGTGCGGCGCCCCCAGCAAGCGGCCCCGAGCCTCCTGGGGAAATCATGAGGTGGGTGGGTTCCAGGAGGATGGCACTGGAGAGCTGCTGGGCCAGGCTCAGGGCTGAAGGATGACGAATGTGTATATCACAAAGGCGTCTTTAGCAGAATCACACAGAAAAGTAGCCTATGTACTGATCTGCCGGCAAAAATGCTGTGACCAGAGGCTCGCAGGAAGCTGCTGTTGTGTTTTCCGCAGAAACAGCGGTTTCAAATTTGCTAATTTAGTGAGTGTGGAGACCTCACAGAACACCAATGGTCCTGACTTGGAGATCATTAAATATTGTCCAAATAAAAATGATGATAGAGAATTTAAACCAACTTTAAGGATTTAACTTCTAATTAGTAAGAGAACCAGTAGCATGTCACAACTGACTCAAGAATTCAGTCAAGAGTCATATACAGGAAACCAGAAATGCTGACACAAACTTGCCTTCAGATGCAAACCTAGTCAATGCCCAATGGCTAAACATCACCTGCATTTCTACGAGCGAGTGAAGTCCACACTGCTCCCAGCTTTGTGCAGAGGGCTGTAGGAACAGCTCAACGGTGATGGAGACAGAGATAACCAACACATGTGCTAGACAGGACATAAGTAACCCTCTGACATCTTTACAGAAAGAAATTCTTTTGTGTGTGACAAAAATAACATTTTGTACAGAACCAGCATGCCAAAGAAAAGGGTTTTCATACATCAGTACTAAAAACTAGAAAACAGATTTTAAAAAAGTTCTTTCTCGGTAATAACAAAATGTATAGGGCGCTCCAGTAGACGGTGGTGACTAACAGAATATAAGCAAACCATTTTATAGAAGAGCCTGAAAATGATTACATAATATAGTTCTACTGATGAGAAGAGTCAATATCACAGATGTTCTGCATTCTCACAAAGTAAAATAAAAGTTCACAGATGTGTCAACCCTAAAATCCCATCAGGACAAACTGATGCTGAAATTCAGATGGGAAATTAATATGGGAAAAAACCAACACAGGCCAGGAGAAGCAGGGCAGCTGGGAGGACGAGGGGCTGTCCCTGACAATTACAGTGCAGGGGCAATGAGACAGTAGTGGGATGTGTGGTTGAATACACACTCAAGAATACATGAAACACAAGAGCATAAGCACATGAAGGGAAAGACTGGCAAGTACGAAAACCAAAACAGAAGAAAACCCTTTCTATGAGAAAAGGTGCAGCACCAGTGAGATATACAGTGTAGGCTGGAGGGGCATACTTGTAAAAAAAGACAAAAATAAGCACATAAATAAAATTTTAAATGGTAACAGAATGGATTGAAACCTCACGGGACAAGATAATTAGCCAAGAGCTCATTTTCAGAAAATTATGTAAATTAAAAGGACCACCTATTAGAAAAATGGGAAAAAGAGGTTCCCTAGCGCTTCACAGAAGGGTAAATCCAAATGCAAATTACCAATGGAAAAACTGACCCCAGTGAGGTGACACACACACCTACTGGCCTGGCAAATACACCAACATCTAATGATACTGAATGTCAGCAATTATACGGGACAGCAGAACCTTCATACCCTGCTGGCGGAGAATAAATCATACAACATAGTTCACAAAATGATGTCCAGTAAAGCCACACAAGCCATCTCCTAGGAATGCCAACCCCACGCCTGTGCCCTACAGGCTCTTGGACGCCGGGGTAGGACAGCTCACGGCTCCGTCACACAGGACACCCTACAATGACACCCGCCACAGCAGCCGGTGACTGAGCCCCTGCTCGATCACACCGGGACGGACACCAGGCACACGCGTGTGCCTTAAAGACACAATGCTGAGCGAGCAGCAGGGGCCACTACAGAGCACAGCACACATGATCACACCTATAAAGCACTAAATAAGGAAAAGAAAACTATATTACACAAATTGAAACAACAAGGAGATGCCACTACACACCTATTAGAATGGCCAAAATCCAGAACAAAGACAACTCCAAATGCCAGTGAGGCCGTGGGCAGCAGGGACTGTCCCCCCTGCTACTGGGGATGTGGACAGCATAGCACTTTGGAGGACAGTGTGGTGGTTCCCACAGGACTCAACACACTCGTACCTACCATCCCGCAGTCACGCTCCTCGGTATTTACCCAGAGGAAACATGTCCACACAAACCCGGCACCCGATTCATAATTGTCGGGACTTGAAGCAGCCCACATGCCCCTCAGTAGGTGATGGATAAATAAGCTGTGGTCCATCCACACAAGGGAGTATTAGTGAGCACTGCAAAGAAATGCGCTGTCTGGCCAGGAAGGACGTGGGGGAACCTAAATGCACATCACTGAGTGACAGCAGCCAGTGTGAAGAGGCCACATGCTGTGTGAGCCCAACTCTGTGACATCTGGAAAAGGCCCAACTATGGGGACAGTAAGTCAGGGGTCGGCAGGGGCACAGGTGGGGCCCAGAGGGTTTCGGGGCAGTGAGACTGCTCTGTGTGACACTAATGGGGGACACACATCATTACACATTTGTCTGAACCCACAGAATGATCCTGCTGTAGATGGTGGGCCATGACGTGTGGTGTAGGTTCCTGGATCATGACAAATGTGGCACCTGGTGGAGACGTGGGTAGTGGGGGAGGCTGTGCATGTGTGGAGGCAGGGGGCATTGGGAACTCTCTGAATCATCTGCTCCCTTTTGCTGTGAAGCTAACATTGCTCTACAAAGTGAAGCCTCTTTTAAAAGTAGCTTATATTGTTAGGGCTAATGAATCAGGCATACACACTAGATGGAAAAGATCAAGAGGTGGGACAACATTAAAATCAAGACAGCAGGGCCTCGTGTCGGGCAGCTGAGCTACTAGGAGGACCCTCACACCGCTGTGTGTTCTGAGCCCTCACCGGAGGGGCCTGGGTATTTGTTCTGCAATTCACTAAACTGGACATGTTATGTAATGCACTGATCTGCCATCTAGGTTTATCAGTATTCTCTGTGTTCATTATATATTACGTGAAGAATGAAAGAACTGCATGTGAATGCACACGAGCTGTGGACAGAGGGCCAGCTGTACGACCTCAGCGAGCTGCTCGCTGTGAGCCGACACAGAGCCCTCTCCTGAGGCATGGTCCTGCAAGGTCTAAATGTGCATGAGAAGTGAATGAAGGCACATTTTGTATTCTACAGTGGACATGACTCTGTTTGAAGTTGAAAGCAAAGTTTTTAACTGCAGTATACATGCGTCACCAAAACTAAACTGAGAAGTATCAACTACCAAGAAGTTACGAGAGAGGGGTATGTGTTTCCAATTAAAGTAATCTGAGTTGTCACTTTCAAGTTAAGGTCCTCGTGCTAAAGGAAGTTTTACATATTCATTGTGTCATTTTTAAAAGAAAAATATTGTATACTTTATATTTTGTCAATGTCCAAGATCAGTATGCATTTTTATTAAAGGACAATTCACCTGAGATTTTCAAGTAAAATTTCCACAAGTAAGGCCAAATGTCAAGTCCCAATAAAATCCCCTCATGCTAATTCATTAGCCACATTATAATACGTTTTCAGTATTTTGCAAGGGCTGTAGGTCAAGGTGCAGAACAGTTTACGTGGCCTGCTACACTGTACGCGAGAGAGGGGGAAGCTGAGACTACGTATCCACGTGTGTTTGTGATTTCATGAAGAATGATACACAAGCAGTGTGTGAGTGGCTGCCTGTCACAGCCCTGTTTGGGGGCCCCCAGGGCAGAGACACAGTTGGAAGGGCGATGCCTGGGTCATTTCCCATTATACATGCTGAGATTTGAACGTGAATGTGTAAGCTATTAAAATATTGCCCACATTAAAAGAGTTAAGACTTGGGAACTATTCCAGCATGACTCCCCTACAGCCTTGTTTTAAATGTTGGCCGGGCCAGTGGCCACCACGGGTGGGTCACAACTTTTTGACTGTGGGTACCACCCAGATCACAAGTGAGAGTGTGGGAGGAGAAACCCCAGCTGGGGACAACACCGAGGTGACTCACAGCAGGCATCTCCTCAGAGACACAGGGCGTGAGATCGGGGCGTCCCGGCTGTCAGCAGCCCCTATGGGGTAACGTGGGGCCCACCAGCTTACAGGCTCTGGGCTCCGCCTGGGCACCCACTCAAGTCACCCACTGCATGCCCTCTGCTCACACATCTTAGTAGGAGGGGCCTGTGTCTCCTACTTGTCATACTGCCGGAACAGCAGTCCTTCTCCACACCTCCCTCCTCCCTTTTCATGACTTCCAAACCACCTGGACTCACCCAAATAAATGAGGACACAGAAAGCCCTCAGTGTGTTATGCAGCACACAGGATGTGGGAAATAGTGTTTGCTATTGATGGCATTGTGTTCCCTAGGACACAGAATTTTACTCAGGTGCCCTATAGTTCCTTTGAACTTCATTGCATTGATACATACTAGTAATTGTTTCTTTCTCCAAAAAAAAAGTTTTCAGAGTTAAGAAACTAAAAGAAACAAAGTAACAATTTTTGCTATTATTTTGAAGATCATTTTTACTTGTTTGACATACCAAGAAAGCAGCTGAACATGTAATGCTTTCAATTTTCAAACTCATGCATTTGCGATATGAAGCTTTACTATAACACAATTTTCATTTTTCTTCCTTTATTTTAATGCAAACGTGCAGATTTGGGAAGAGTGATGTGTTGCCTAGGTTTAGGCTTACAAACAACTACAGAGCAGAAAGGATCCTGGCCAGATGTTCCAGTTTGCCTGATTTTTGACTAAAGAATGGTTTGTTTTCTCAGTAATGTTCTCTGTCTCGATAAAGGGATATTTAGAGTATGAGTCAACGTGTTAGTCAAAAATACTGAAACTTCAACTTTTAAAAATATATTTATGATGAGTCTTAATTTATTCTACTTCTAAGCCCTCATAAATATCATTTATCTTCCCTTTTTGGCATTTGAAGATTGGAAATAAACATACAAATTAAAAAGGCACATTTTGCCATATAAAAATAGCTTTTAGAAGCAGTGAAATTCTCCAAATGTGCTTTCTCATTGTAATAATAAAATTTTAAAGTGGCTGTATAACAAATCTCAATTCCTCAAGACTACTTGGCCCTACACATTAGTCATTGTATGTGAGAAAAGTGGAATAATTGTGAGATGAAACAGAAGTGTAATTTTGGGCCCAAATGTGATTTTGATTTCTCAATTTTATGTTGATTATTCTCATTTCAATCCTGCTTATATTGTTCCAATGTCTTCTCTCCTATTGGGAATTCAGAATGATTAAGCATACCTACACAGGAGCTCAAACATCAAGGCACTTTAGGCAAGGAAGTATGAAGTGGGCGTTGATGAAGGAAGAACAAAAAATATTAAATTTTTGCTCTGGATTAAGTTGTTTTAAGCCATGAGTTTTGCTATTGGCTCATGTATTTTAGAAATACAGACACACATGTAACTCTGACTCTTTTTGTATATATATTTGAAAGCTGTAAAGGAATATTTCTGTTTATCTGTAGCACAGTCATCATGATAGGCCAATCATTTAATAACTAAGTCAACATTTGGGACTTAAAAGTCTAGCTTCATATGAAAATCAGAGTGACATTTTCAAAGAGAAAGCCATCTGTATCTTTCATAACTAAAAGATAATAAATTATAGTTTAAAATAGCCATTCTTGATCCTGAGTGAAGAATACATACCTAAACATACATACATATGTGTGTGTGTGTATATACACAAACACACACACACATACACACACATATAGAAATTTATAAATACATTTGGTTACTGAAATAAGATTTTTTGCTAATTAATTATTTCATAAAATATTTGATAAGATTCCCATATGACAAGACCCTGTGAAGGTACTGGGGTAATGAAAAAGACTTCTCCATTTAAAAGTCATATTTAAAAGTTGATTTTCCAGTTGTAGGTTCTTCACCAAGTAGCTTAATGTGGAACCCATTTTTCTCCATCTGAGAAATTAGGGCATTTGCCAATTTGTTTATAATCTATCAGATTCCTGATATCTAAGCAATTCAGTTAAAAATACATATGGCTGAAAATTTTGGTTTCTGAGCCATGGCAGTTCCCTTAGCCGATCCTAGATTTTTCCAGTTGGAAATGTGTCCCGAGGCCGGAGTAGTCATGGGGCCTGATGACCGAGAACTTGGGTCAGCCCAGAAGTGAGCCTTTCAAGCAGCCACGATCACAAACTGCACACACGGAGAGGGAAATGGGGCACAGCAGACTCACAAACACACTGAGTATTTCACTGGAACACAGCATTCCAGGGAGTCAGGGGAAATGCCGTGCTTGCTGATTTCCCCAAGAGAGCAGTACAGAGGTCTGGTGTACTCGGGGGGACGAGGCTCAGCGGGCCGACGCAGCACTGGCCGGCGCGGTGCTAAGCAGAATCTGGGAAGAGAGAGGAGGAGCAAAGGAAGCTGCCTCCGGCAGCGTGAATATGCTATGGCTCAGTGGTGAATTAAATGCCACATTTGTATGAGATGCAGCAATCCTAGAGGTGCTAATAAAGTAGCTCTTTTATCTACACATCTCTCCAAGGACCATCCGTCTGTCCATCACGCATCTTCTTGATAAGGAAGCTGCAGAGATGGTGTCTTTTGTGCTTCTTGAGGCCCAGAGTGCAGACTATCCCCTGCTGAGGGAAGAGCGCCATCGGGCGCCCACCGCGGTCAACCCCGAGCCCTGGCCAGCCCAGTGTAGGGCAGCATGGCCGAGGGTCACCTGTTGCACGTCCAGCCGGCTCTCCAGTGAAAACAGAATTAAAAGAGGAACGGTCAGCTTCTAGCGGTGGTCTGTCAGGATGGCCATCCACAGCTGTCTGGAACGGGTGAGTATTCAAATGCGTCTGCTGGATGCAGTACTTGTGTAACTATAGAGATGAGAGACCTCAATGATGGCATTTCAGGAAGACTGTATCTTAGGCTGTTTTACCGGAAATTCCATTCTTTTCTGGAACCAAGAGAAAATGGCCCCTGGCTCCCACCACCTCGGTGCTCAGCATTTCTACCACTAGGAGATCAGACGGACACCACTGTGTGCGCGCACCGGCCGACAGGGTTCACGGCTCTGGGTGCTTGGCATGCTCAGTCCTGCCGTGCAGACGTGTCTCCAGGGAACTCCCGGCTTTCACGCACAGGCGGCACCGCACTCCCCGCACCCCGGGTCTCTGGCTGCCAGGCCCCACGGAAGTCGCAGCACGCGGGGCTGAGCAGGTCACTGGGCCCGTGCTGGGCAGGGGCGTGCAAGCCTCAGCAAAGCTGGCAGAGAGCAGGGGTCTCCACCGGCCCAGCCAGCAGGGGTGACCGTTTGCCACACATCACCCAACACACATTTTCATCGAACTGAAATCTGACAAGGCTGTTTGGAAGCTTTCAGACCAAAATATATTTCTATAACCTTCAGAGGCGTAATACTGACATGACTCCAAAATAAAATAATCTCCTTTCTTGGTGGCTGAGTCATGGCTACAGTATAAAGTCGATAGAGCAAGTATCGCTAAGAAACGTAACTTTCCGTTGATTTGCTCAGGAATGGACTTGGCACCTGCGCACACACCGCCTGGCAAAGAGCCTTCCTTCGCTTTCAGAAGCGAAACGTCCTAGCGGAGCAGTGCAGGATTAATCCTTAGCTCCACATTAGACACCAGAACAAGCTTTTGAAAAGAGAAATGTGACACAAATGTAACTTTACATAAAGGAATTTGGGGATAAAATCCATGACATAAGTGATTTTAATAAGAAATGCTATGACAAGATTTTTTAAAGTTTTCCTCGGTGTTATTCTTCCTTCGCCACGTTACTCAGTTAACACTTGATTTTAGAGACGCCTTTACTAGTTTCTTCCACAGTCTCCAAATCATTTCACAAAACGTGACAGAACACCTGCACTCACCAACTGTATTTTTATTGACTTCATTTCTCCTTCTCTCCAGAACTCAAGCACCTTTTTCTCTATTTAAAATTTTTGCTCAAAATGAAAAACACTCTTGAATGAGTTTTTCAAAGCTCTAAAATCTGGGAAAATCAGACAACAGTAGTTTTAGGGTATCCACAATTTAAAGTTTTTATCAAAATTTGTTTTAATGCAACTTTGAATAGTTTCCAGTGTTTTACTGGGTAAACATGACACAATGGCCTTTTCGATCTTTGATCCAGTGACTTTACTATTCCATATTCTGAAGACCCAAACCAACACTCCCTCAGCTGTACTTGCTGCATGGAGGCAAGTTGGACCTACACTAAAAAGCAGAATGAAATCAGATGAGAGCAAAGAGGAAAGAAACTGCACATTTTGATGACTAACCAGAATAACCACCATTTTATGAAAGAACGTGTGTGCCATCTGGCTTGAGCGCTAGCTCCGCAGTCACTAGCTGCACCCTCCACGTCATGCTCCCTGGGGTTTGGTGCCCCTGTGTGCAACATGCACAGGATTATTCCTACACACAGGGTTTATTTCACGATTATATAAATGCATCCAATTAAGTTTCTGTGTGTCAAGGACCATCTTAAAATAAACAGATGCTGTCTTTTTATAAAATACATTACTGAGGATCATCAGACTCTGGTCTTTCTTATATTTTCATGTCTACAGGCCCCTAAAAGGTGGTGGCTTTCTTGAGAGCAGTGGCCATCTATTTTTGTTAGTGTTTTGTTTGTGTAGACTTATCACACAAGGAGATATATCACAGCAGCTAGATGCGGAAACAGTGTTTTTAAATAAATAATTGGATAACTGAAAACCTTTTAAATAATGATTTGACTGAGATACTTTACTGAAGCTTTTTTAAATTCAGAGAAGTGCACAAAATCTCCACAGATCAAGGCCAAGGAGGCAAACTATGGAAGACTCCAGAGAAGGTATTTTAAATGAGCATTTCTTTGGAACAGAATGAAAACCCTTGCTCCTCAGCCCCTTGCATGAATCAATGAGGTGGCAAATATGAAAGAACCTACCCAAAGCCACATCATTGCTGGTGAGAACACTGTGAGTTTAAGGCAGGAGAGTCTATAACTTACAGCCTGGACATTGAAAGATCATGAAGAGGGTCATGATCTGGGCAAGTATTATGGTCTAGACAAATATAAACCAACCAAGAATTGGGTAGGTGTAAGACCTGAACTCAGATTAATCAAGTTAACAAGATGAACTGGGTTTTTAAAATAAAAAATGGATTCTTTAAGATAAATAAAAGAGAGAAATATTCTAGAATTATTTAGTACTTCAGTGGTCCCAGAAATACACAGTTCTACTTAAAACCCAGTTGTTAAAATTAAGAAGCATCAAAGATATTTTAATATCTGTCCTCATATAACTTGATATTTACTTCTCTATTCAACATAAGCAAAACTCTGTCTTCATTTTAAGAGTCAGGTCAGGGAAATAAAGCAAGTATATATATTATTTTTAAAGACGATCCAGACTAACTGCTTGGTCCCAAACAATCCGCAGTAAACAAATGTTGCCTTAATCATCCTGATGGAGATGACAGACACGGAACCCGAGGCAAAGATCCCCTAACTCCTCACTGCCTAGGGACCCCCAACCTAGGGCAAGTCTGTTCCAAACACAGAAGGGTTTCCTGTTTTCTGAAGAGTCAAGAGCTGGTGCCGGCGCCAGTAGTTCTTTGACAAAATGCAGGTCATAAAGGTCTGGCCTGTCCCTCGCAGTGGTGCCTGTATTTGATAAACAGAACCTGACTGAATCCCTGGACAAAGGAGAAAATGAAGGACCTACAGATTTCTCATCTGCCTGCAGTGATGCCATGAACTACTCGGTGAGCCTAGATTTTTGCAAAGATAAAATTGCAAAATCTTTCCTGTCATCACTACAAAAGCCAAGGGGTCTTACCTTCTGTGTTGAGAATTTTGAAAATGTTTGAGGGTAAAAAATACGTTCCAGGGATGCATAAGCTTGGGAAAGCTTCACGGCTGGACTTTACAGCGAAGGAGAAGACTGGGATTTGTGCTGAAAAACTCGCAAGGAAGGCACTGGAAAAAACGGCCTGCCTCCAGCTGTCTGCAGGACATGGCGGCTGCTCCAACATCACTGCTCGTTTCTATCTCCAACCTCAGAGTTTAAACTCGCATTCAAACTCTAAGCAATGATTACGGCAGTGCTAACTCCACGATGCTCTGACAAACTGCACATTAGTCAACACCTTGTCATATCAAAAGACAAGTGTTCTCATCATATCAGGCATTTCAGTCCAAGGAAACTCAGTGTAGTTTTGCAGCAGAGAGATGCAGGTGAGTATCTCTGTTTGAATCCTACTTGTATCAACCCAGAACAAACACTGTGACATCGGCAAGGCGCTGAGCATTTTACTGACACCATCGCTGCCAGGTCTGTTTCCTTAAGTACAGTGTACACTGACTTGGTAAGACACTTAATTCTTGCAATAATCAGGCTCTCCAGGAAGCTTTAAGGTAGTGGCATCACCAAAGGCCGGCAGTCTAATTCTGAATATCCAGGCAATAAAAGTGAGGTTTCTCTTTTATTTATTTTTTATTTTTTTTTAAGGTGAATACCCTTTTTTCTTTATTATCATTAATTTACAATTACATGTGCAATATTACGATTATTAAGCTACCCCTTCATCAGGTCCCCCCCACCAACCCCATTACAGTCACTGTCCATCAGCGTAGTGAGATGCTACAGAATCACTACTTGTCTTCTCTGAGTTGTACTGCCCTCCCCGTGCCCTCCCAACATTACATCTGCTAATCGTAATGCCCCTTTTTCCCTCTTATCCCTACCTTCCCGCCCATTTTCCCCAGTCTCTTTCCCTTTGGTAACTATTAGTCCGTTCCTGGGTTCTGTGAGTCTGCTGCTGTTTTGTTCCTTCAGTTTTATTCTTTGTTCTTATACTCCACATATGAGTGAAATCATTTGATACTTGTCTTTTTCGGCTTGGCTTATTTCACTGAGCATGATATCATCTAGCTCCATCCATGTTGTTGCAAATGGTAGGATTTGTTTTCTTCTTATGGCTGAATAATATTCCATTGTGTATATTTACCACTTCTTCTTTATCCATTCATCTACTGATGGACACTTAGGTTGCTTCCATTTCTTGGCTATTGTAAATAGTGCTGCAATAAACATAGGGGTGCATCTGTCCTTTTCAAATTGGGCTGCTGCATTCTTAGGGTAAATTCCTAGGAGTGGAATTCCTGGGTCAAATGGTATTTCTATTTTGAGTTTTTTGAGGAACCTCCATACTGCTTTCCACAATGGTTGAACTAATTTGCAGTCCCACCAGCAGTGTAGGAGGGTTCCCTTTTCTCCACATCCTCGCCAACATTTGTTGTTGTTTGTGTTTTGGATGTTGGCCATCCTCACTGGTGTGAGGTGATATCTCATTGTGGTTTTAATCTGCATTTCTCTGATGATTAGCGATGTGGAGCATCTTTTCATGTGCCTGTTGGCATTCAGAATTTCTTCTTTGGAGAAGTGTCTATTCATGTCTTCTGCCCATTTCTTAATTGGATTATTTGCTTTCTGTTTGTTAAGGTGCATGAGTTCTTTATATATTTTGGATGTCAACCCTTTATCAGATACGTTTTTTATGAATATATTCTCCCATACTGTAGGATGTCTTTTTGTTCTACTGATGGTGTCCTTTGCTGTACAGAAGCTTTTCAGCTTGATATAGTCCCACTTGTTCATTTTTGCTTTTGTTTCCCTTGCCCGGGGAGATATGTTCATGAAGAAGTTGCTCATGTTTATGTCCAAGAGATTTTGCCTATGTTTTTTTCTAAGAGTTTTATGGTTTCATGACTTACATTCAGGTCTTTGATCCACCTTGAGTTTACCTTTGTGTATGGGGCTAGACAGTAGTCCAGTTTCATTCTCTTACATGTAGCTGTCCAGTTTTTCCAACACCAGCTGCTGAAGAGGCTGTCATCTCCCCATTGTATATCCAAGGCACTTTTATCAAATATTAATTGACTGTATATGTTTGGGTTAATGTTTGGATTTTCTATTCTGTTCCACTGGTCTGTGGGTCTGTTTTTGTGCCAATACCAAATTGTCTTGATTACTGTGGCTTTGTAGTAGAGCTTGAAGTCAGGGAGTGTAATTCCCCTGTTTTATTCCTCCTTCTCAGGATTGATTTGGCTATTCGGGGTCTTTTGTGGTTCCATATGAATTTTAGAATTATTTGTTCCAGTTCATTGAAGAAAGCTGTTAGTAGTTTGATAGGGATTGCATTGAATCTGTAGATTGCTTTAGGTAGTATAGCCATTTTGACAATATTTATTCTTCCAAGCCAAGAGCATGGGATGCATTTCCATTTGTTAGTGTCCTTTTTAATTTCTCTTAGGAATGTCTTGTAGTTTTCAGGGTACAGGTCTTTCACTTCCTTCGTTAGGTTTATTCCTAGGTATTTTATTCTTTTTGATGCAATTGTGAATGGAATTGTTTTTCTGATTTCTCTTTCTGTTAGTTCATCATTAGTGTATAGGAAAGCAACAGATTTCTGTGTGTTAATTTTGTATCCTGCAACATTGCTGAATTCAGATATTAGTTCTAGTAGTTTTGGAATGGAATCTTTAGGGTTTTTTATGTACAGTATCATGTCATCTGCAAATAGTGACAATTTGAGTTCTTCTTTACCAATCTGGATGCCTTGTATGTCTTTGTTTTGTCTGATTGCCGTGGATAGGACCTCCAGGACTATGTTGAATAACAGTGGAGAGAGTGGGCATCCTTGTCTTGTTCCCAATCTTAGATGAAAAGCTTTCAGCGTCTCGCCGTTAAGTATGATGTTAGCTGAGGGTTTGTCATATATAGCCTTTATGATGTTGAGGTACTTGCCCTCTATACCCATTTTGTTGAGAGTTTTAATCAGGAATGGATGCTGAATTTTGTCAAATGCTTTTTCAGCATCTATGGAGATGATCATGTGGTTTTTGTTCTTCTTTTTGTTGATGTGGTGGATGATGTTGATGGATTTTCGAATGTTGTACCATACTTGCATCCCTGGGATGAATCCCACTTGATCATGGTGTATGATCCTCTTGATGTATTTTTGAATTCGCTTTGCTAATGTTTTATTGAGTATTTTTGCATCTACGTTCATCAGGGATATTGGTCTGTAATTTTCTTTTTTGGTGATGTCTTTGCCCGGTTTTGGTATTAGAGTGATGCTGGCTTCATAGAATGAGTTTGGAAGTATTCCCTCCTCTTCTATTTTTTGGAAAACTTTAAGGAGAATCGGTGTTATTTCTTCTCTATACGTCTGGTAGGATTCACAGGTGAATCCATCAGGCCCAGCGGTTTTGTTCTTGGGTAGTTTTTTGATTACCAATTCGATTTCGTCACTGGTGATTGGTCTGTTTAGTTTTTCTGTTTCTTGCTTGGTCAGTCTTGGAAGGTTGTATTTTTCTAAGAAGTTGTCCATTTCTTCTATGTTTTCCAGATTGTTAGCATATAGATTCTCATAATATTCTCTTATGATTCTTTGTATTTCTGTGGGGTCCGTCGTGATTTTTCCTTTCTCATTTCTGATTGTGTTTATGTGTGTAGATTCTCTTTTTCTCTTAATGAGTCTGGCTAGGGGTTTATCTATTTTGTTTATTTTTTCAAAGAACCAGCTCTTGGTTTTATTGATTTTTTCTATTGTTTTATTCTTCTCAATTTTATTTATTTCTTCTCTAATCTTTATTATGTCCCTCCTTCTGGTGACTTTGGGCCTCATTTGTTCTTCTTTTTCCAATTTCAGTAATTGTGTCTTTGGACTATTCATTTGGGAATGTTCTTCCTTCTTTAAATAGGCCTGGATTGCAATATACTTTCCTCTTAGAACTGCCTTTGCTGCGTCCCACAGAAGTTGTGGCTTTGTGTTGTTGTTGTCATTAGTCTCCATATATTCTTTGATTTCTGTTTTGATTTGGTCGTTAACCCATTGATTAATTAGGAGAGTGTTGTTAAGTCTCCATGTATTTGTGAGCCTTTTTGATTTCTTTCTAAAATTTATTTCTAGTTTTATACCTTGGTGATCTGAGAAGTTGGTTGGTAGGATTTCAATATTTTTGAAATTACTGAGGTTCTTTTTGTGGCCTAGTATGTGGTCTATTCTGGAAAATGTTCCATGTGCACTTGAGAAGAATGTGTATCCTGTTGCTTTTGGGTGTAGAGTTCTGTAGATGTCTGTTAGGTCCATCTGTTCTAGTGTGTTGTTCAGTGCCTCTGTGTCTTTACTTATTTACTGTCTGGTTGATCTGTCCTCTGGAGTGAGTGGTGTGTTGAAGTCTCCTAAGATGAATGCATTGCTGTCTATTTCCTCCTTTAATTCTGTTAGTATTTGTCTCACATATGCTGGCGCTCCTGTGTTGGGTGCATATATATTTATAATGGTTATATCTTCTTGTTGGACTGACCCCTTTATCAATATGTAATGTCCTTCTTTATCTTTTGCTACTTTCTTCGTTTTGAAGTCTATTTTGTCTGATACAAGAACTGCAACACCGGCTTTTTTCTCTTTGTTGTTTGCATGAAATATCTTTTTCCATCCCTTCACTTTTAGTCTGTGTATATCTTTGGATTTGAGGTGAGTTTCTTGTAGGCAGCATATAGATGGGTCTTCCTTTTTTATCCATTCTGTTACTCTGTGTCTTTTGATTGGTGCATTCAGTCCATTTACATTTAGGGTGATTGTTGATAGGTATGTACTTATTGCCATTGCTGGCTTTAGATTCGTGGTTACCAAGGGCTCAAGGGTTGCTTCTTTACTATCTAACAATCTAACTTAACTTTCTTGTTAAGTTATTGTAAACACAGTCTGATGTTTCTTTCTTTCTCTCCCTTCTTATTCCTCCTCCTCCATTCTTTCTATAATAGGTGTTTTATTCTTTGCCTTTAGTTGGTATTTGGATGGTCTGCTTTCTTCGCTATGATTTTTTTTCTCTGGTGACATCTTTTTAGCCTTAGGTGTGCTTCCATCTAGAGCAGTCCATTAAAGATATCCTGTAGTGGTGGTTTATGAGAGGCAAACTCTCTCAACTTTCGTTTATCTGGAAATTGTTTAATCCCTCCATCATATTTAAATGATAATCGTGCTGGATACAATATTCTTGGTTCGAGGCCCTTCTGTTTCATAACGTTAAATATATCATGCCATTCTCTTCTGGCCTGTAAGGTTTCTGTTGAGAAGTCTGATGATAGTCTGATGGGTTTTCCTTTGTAGGTGATCTTTTTCTCTCTCTAGCTGCCTTTAATACCCTGTCTTTATCTTTGATCTTTGCCATCTTAATTATTATGTGTCTTGGTGTTGTCTTCCTTGGGTCCCTTGTGTTGGGAGATCTATGAGCTTCGGTGGACTGCGAGACTACTTCCTTCCCCAGCGAGGGAAAGTTTTCAGCAATTATTTCTTCAAAGACACTTTCTATCCCTTTTTCTCTCTCTTCTTCCTCTGGTACTCCTATAATGCGAATATTGTTCCGTTTGGATTGGTCACACAGTTCTCTTAATATTCTTTCATTCCTAGAAATCCTTTTATCTCTCTCTGCCTCAGCTGCTCTGTACTCCTGTTCTCTGTTTTCTATTCCATTAACAGTCTCTTGCATCTCATCCATTCTGCTCTTAAGCCCGTCGATCGCTTGTCTGATTTCTGTATTGTCTTTCCTCAGTTCCCTCACTTCCTCCCTCAGCTCTTGCACATTTCTCTGTAGGTCCATCAGCATGGTTATGACTTTTATTCTGAATTCTTTTTCAGGAGGCTGTGCATTTCCATCCCTTCAGACTCCCTCTCTGGGGTTGTCTGGTTGATTTTGGTCTGAACCATATTCCTCTGTCTTTTCATGGCTGTATAATTTGGTCACTGATAGTTGCCGCGTATGTCAGCTGGGCTCTTTAAGACTTTAAAAAGAGAAAAAATAAAGAGAAAACAAAAAGAGAAATAAGAAAAAAAAGAAAGAAAAAAGAAAAAAAAGAAAAAAAGAAAGAAAAGAAAAAACAAAACAAAACAAAACAAAACAAAAAAAACGAAAAAAATGCCCACCGGACGTAGATTCTGTGGGAATGCTCTAGGTGGCGCTATTGCCCCACTATTCCACAGCTGTGACTGTGCCACTCCACAGGGCCCTTTATTGCTCTGGCAGGGGTGGGAACGAATAGGAGGCTGTTGATCTCAGTGAGAAGTGTTAAGTATGGCTACGCTTCCTCAGTCGCCAGCTAAGGCGTCTGAAACTCCCCAGGACTCCCAGCCTGCTGGGCTGAGTGTGCTGGGGTGATCCGGCTCCTCCACTGGGCTCCTGTCTCTTTAAGACCGCTGAAGAAAGTGCGTGCTTTTTTTCTTTTTCCTTCCCGGGATCCGGCTGCAAGCACCCTGGCGCGTTCCCCGCTCAGACTCTGCCCCTCTGTCTCCCCAATCTCCGCTGCACTGCGCGATGTGGGTCAGCGCTCCCTGCGCAGATCCCCGGGGCTGGCTACTTCGCGGGGTGTGCTTCCACTCCCTCCCGGCTCTGAATCCTCTCCTCCCGCCGGTGCGCTGGGGTGGGGGAGGGCTCGGGTCCCGCCGGGTCGCGGCTCCGTATCTTATCCGCCTCTTGGGGTGCCGAGTCCTCTCGGGTGTAGCTGCACGCTGTGCGCTTTCCTGTGTATTCTCGTCTCTCTTTTAGGAATAGATGTATTTTCTGTGTTTTCGTAGATAAATATAGTGTTGGGAGGAGATTTCTGTCGCCCTACTCACACCGCCATCTTGTGAGGTTTCTCTTAATGGTGCCTATTTAAATCTACATAAAACAACCAATATTAACAGTCAAGTATAAAGTTGGGTCCCAAATATGTATATTATGCTTGCAGCAGATACCTGGTAGTTTTCAGGGGCTAACTTGACAAAAATATAGATTTTCTTATTTTTGACAAGACAGGAGGGAATGTGATTAAGCAAAAAACAAACAAAAAAAACTTTGGCAACAAACAATTTAAGGCATTAGAAATTCTCCAATTTGACAAACTGCGTTTTAATGGGAGCCAGCATATGAGAAAAACATGCTGGTAATTATTCCTGATCACAGGCGCTCCAGCTGCTGACACCTGTGAATCCTCCCGGCTACGCTCATTCTGTTACCCAGGGAGACCTCGGCCTTCCTGTCAAACATTCTGGAGAGCACTGCCGCGTTTGTGTGTTGTTGGGGGACAGATTGTTTTTCAATGAATCAGAACAAATGAACCCTTTGCTCCAAATGAAATACATATTCCAGTATGATTATTAGCTAATGTCCTATTTACTATAAGGCAGTTAAAATACTTGATCAGAAATACACAGGAAACAAGGTTTTCCCCCCTAAACACTGACCAAGTAACTACAGTCAGCTCAGATGGATAGATCCACTCCACCAAGGTACTGCCTGTTCCCAGTTCCCACCAGACACTGTATGTTGACAGAAGGGGCTGTTCTGGAGTTGTTATTTTCACATGCCAGGTGGACAGATGCTGGACTCAGAATAGCTTCTTTTTTATTTAAAGTCTCCATGAGACAGGGGCCATGAGCTTAGACAGAATAGTGTGAGGGCCTCTGGAAAAAGCAAGGCAGGATATTTACAGTCAGAGCATTGTAACTACATGTAAAGAAACCCCCTACCAAAACTCTGTGTTGAACATTAAGCTCTAGAGTTATTCTTCAGTGGGATCAGTTAATATTCCCCAGATAAAGAAGAGTAGCACACGTTTTATTATGCTAATCATTTGTAATCATGTGTAAGATTCATTTTGGCATGCTAAAAGGCCCAGGCCTATGTGCTGTCTTCCCTACTTCAGATCTGATGAGGTGGTTTTGCAAACTGGGCAACTAATTTAACATGCAGACCCAGCTGTAAACAACATAGTAAAAGGCAGGAAGGATTCCACTTTAAAGATAAGATTGCATTTTAACACCCAGGTAGTTTAAGAAGCAAGATTCTTCACTTACTCTTTAGCAAACAGACAATACCTCAGCCCACCTTGGGGACTGGGCAGGCAGCGTTTTGATATGCTCCTAGACCAAGACTCCAGTATCCCAGGGAGAAATCAGAGTAGTAAATTTCTTGTGTTAAGTTAATTTTTAATATTCAGGGACAACTTAACAAGTCCACACCCCTAAGCCTTTATCCAGTTCCCCAAAATCCTCAACTGTCCATAAAACCCCTAGACAACGCACCACTACTGACTCACTTGTCCCCTTCTGGTGTGAGCCAGGAGCTCTATTCTCTCACTGTATCTCTAAATAAAAGCCTCTCCCTGGCTCTCCTACCTTGACTGTTTGCTAAGTTCATTCTTTTACTCCACAAACAAGAACCCCGGCATCATCCATGGAGGTATAATGGATACACAAAACCCCGTGCATATTTACTGCAGCACAGAGCCTGGCTCTGGGTCTGCACTGGGGAAACCACAGCCACCCTAAGGTAACAATGTATCCATCACCTTCAAAAGCTCCTCCTCCCGTAACTTTTTAAAGACTCTCTTTTGTGAAGCTTCCAGGGCAAGGCAGGACTTTCCCGCTTTCCAAGTGGCAACATCATGTCAAGAGAAAGCCTCTGAACCAGGTCCCACCTGCCAACACAAGTCCCAGCAGGGCCCGCCCCTCTTCCACTCCCCCGGCCCAGCTCCAATGTGCTGCGCTGCTCCAGGGCCCTGCGCACAGCCCCCAGCCCCCACTCTAATGCCTCCATCAATGCTGCTGCACCAAGAAACTCCTAATTCTGGTGGACACAGTTCAATCTTCACTCATGGCTAGGTCACATAATATTAATACTGTGTCATATTATTGATGCTAATAAATATATCATGAACTATTTCATTACTATGTACATATTTGGAGTGTGTGTGAGACAAAATGAGGATTAAACATCTGTGAATCCAGACACCCAATTACAAATGGAATATTACCAATACCTTTAGATACTTAACTCTATGTGCCTTACACCATTCCTCCTGTTTTAAACATATATTGGCTGTGACTCGCCCCATATTGTAAACACTCACAGGTTGTAACAATTCTTCTTTACCCCAAATGCCTAATACATGGCTGTCACTCAAAAAACACCTGCTGGTTTATTTGCAACTGAGACACCCATCAGATTTAAGGATTACATAGTTAATTCCTGCTTAATATTTCAGGGCACACAGTGACCATTATCTAAACACAGTTTAATGTTAATAACCTCCCCTTCCCAAGGGATACCACTGGTCAGCATGGCTTTACGAACGTGAGTGTAGCGTCTCTACTATAAAAACCGTGCATGTTTCCAGTATCTCCCACAATGGATGGCAGATTCTTCACGGCCCTCCCTCCTGGGCAGCTGCCCGCCTCCCCCTGCCAGGCACTCACACCTCTACCACGGTCTCTTCAGGGCACACAAACGCTCTGAGAGCAAATACCTCCTTGGGACTCTGCCCCTCCCTGTGTCCTTCCACCAGGTTCCCTGCAGTATGCTTCCCTCCAAGGAAGGTCATCTCTGACACCCAGTCTACATGGAGCCGAGGTTTAACACTCACTCCGTTATGCTATCTATTTTTTTAAATAATTTATTATCATTAATCTATAATTACATGTGCAATATTATGGTTATTAAACTACCCCCCTCATTAGGTTCCCCCCACCAACCCCATTACAGTCACTGTCCAATAGCATAGTAAGATGCTATAGAATCACTACTTGTCTTCTCTGAGTTGTACAGCCCTCCCCGCACCCCGCCCCCCCAACATTACGCCTGCTAATCGTAATGCCTCTTTTCCCCCCTTATTGCTCCCTTCCCACACATCTTCCTCAGTTCCTTTCCCTTTGGTAACTATTAGTCCGTTCTTGGGTTCTGTGAGTCTGCTGCTGTTTTGTTCCTTCAGTTTTTTTCTTTGTTCTTATACTCCACATATGAGTGAAAACATTTGATACTTGTCTTTTTCGGCTTGGCTTATTTCACTGAGCATAATACCGTCTAGCTCCATCCATGTTGTTGCAAATGGTAAGATTTGTTTTCTTCTTATGGCTGAATAATATTCCATTGTGTATATGTACCACTTCTTCTTTGTCCATTCATCTACTGATGAACACTTAGTTGCTTCCATTTCTTGGCTATTGTAAATAGTGCTGCGATAAACATAGGGATGCATCTGTCTTTTCGAAATTGGGCTGCTGCATTCTTAGGGTAAATTCCTAGGAGTGGGATTCCTGGGTCAAATGGTATTTCTATTTTGAGTTTTTTGAGGAACCTCCATACTGCTTTCCACAATGGTTGAACTAATTTGCAGTCCCACCAGCAGTGTAGGAGGGTTCAGTTTTCTCCACATCCTCACCAACATTTGTGGTTGTTTGTGTTTTGGATGTTGGCCATCCTCACTGCTGTGAGGTGATATCTCATTGTGGTCTTAATTTGCATTTCTCTGATGACTAGCGATGTGGAGCATCTTTTCATGTGCCTGTTGGCCATCTGAATTGCTTCTTTGAGGTAGTCTCTATTCATGTCCTCTGCCCATTTCTTAATTGGATTATTTGCTTTTTGTTTGTTGAGGTGCGTGAGTTCTTTATATATTTTGGATGTCAACCCCTTATCGGATACGTCATTTATGAACATATTCTCCCATACTGTAGGATGTCTTTTTGTTCTACTGATCTTGTCCTTTGGTGTACAGAAGCTTTTCAGCTTGATATAGTCCCACTTGTTCATTTTTGCTTTTGTTTCTCTTGCCCGGGGAGATATGTTCATGAAGAAGTCACTCATGTTTATGTCCAAGAGATTTTTGCCTATGTTTTATTCTAAGAGTTTATGGTTGCACGACTTACATTCAGGTCTTTGATCCATTTTGAGTTTACTTTTGTGTATGGGGTCAGACAGTAGTCCAGTTTCATTCTCTTACATGTAGCTGTCCAGTTTTGCCAACACAAGCTGCTGAAGGGGCTGTCATCTCCCCATTGTATATGCAAGGCTCCTTTATCAAATACTAATTGACTGTATATGCTTGGGTTTATATCTGGGCTCTTTATTCTGTTCCACTGGTCTATTGGTCTGTTTTTGTGCCAATACCAAATTGTCTTGATTAGTGTGGCTTTGTAGTAGAACTTGAAGTCAGGGAGCGTAATTCCCCCTGGTTTATTCCTCCTTCTCAGGATTGCTTTGGCTATTCAAGGTCTTTTGTGGTTCCATATAAATTTTAGAATTATTTGTTCCAGTTCATTGAAGTAAGCTGTTAGTATTTTGATAGGGTTTGCGTTGAATCTATAGATTGCTTTAGGTAGTATAGCCATTTTGACAATATTTATTATTCCTAGCCAAGAGCATGATATGAATTTCCATTTGTTAGTGTCCTATTTAATTTCTCTTAGAGGAGTGTCTGTAGTTTTCAGGGTATAGGTCTTTCACTCCCTACGTTGTAGTTTTGGAGTGGATTCTTTAGGGTTTTTTATGTCCAATATCATGTCATCAGCAAACAGGGACAGTTTAACTTCTTCCTTACCAATCTGTATGCCTTTTATTTCTTTGTGCTGTCTGATTGCTAGGGCTGGGACCTCCAGTACTATGTTGAATAGAAGTGGGGAGAGTGGGCATCCTTGTCTTGTTCCTGATCTTAAAGGGAAAGCTTTCAGCTCCTCACTGTCAAGTATAATGTTGGCTGTGGGTTTGTCATATGAGGCCCTTTTGATGTTGAGGTACTTGCCCTCTATACCCATTTTGTTGAAAGTTTTTATCATGAATGGATCTCGAATTTTGTCAAATGCTTTTTCAGCATCTACAGAGATGATCGTGTGGTTTTTGTCCTTTTTGTCGACGTTGTGGATGATGTTGATGGATTTTCGAATATTGAACCATCCTTGCATCCCTGGAATAAATCCTACTTGATCATGATGGATGATCCTTTCGATGTATTTTTGAATTCAGTTTGCTAATATTTTGTTGAGTATTTTTGCATCTATGTTCATCAGGGATATTGGTCTGTAATTTTCTTTTTTTGTGTTGTCTTTGTCAGGTTTTGGTATTAGAGTGATGCTGGCCTCAGAGAATGAGTTTAGAAGTGTTCCCTCTTCTTCTACTCCTTGGAACACTTTAAGGAGGATGGGTCTTAGGTCTTCACTAAATGTATGATAAAATTAAGAGGTGAGGCCATCTGGTCCAGGAGTACCAAGGCTCTTTTTGTGGCATACCATAAGATCTATTCTTGAAAATATTCCATGTGCACTTGAGAAGAATGTGCATTCTGCCAGTTTTGGGTGTTCTGTAGATGTCTGTTAAGTACATCTGTTTTATTGTGTTGTTCAGTCCCTCTGTCTCCTTATTTTGTGTCTGGTTGATCTGTCCTTCAGAGTGAGTGTAGTGTTCAAGTCTCCTAAAATGAATGCATTGCATTCTATTTCTCCTTTTAATTCTGTTAATATTTGTTTCACATATGTAGATGCTCCTCTATTGGGCATAAAGATATTTATAATGGTTATATCTTCTTGTTGGATTGACCTTTTTATCATTATATAATGTCCTTCCTTGTCTCTTGTGATTTTCTTTGTTTTGAAGTCCACTTTGTGTGATCCAAGTACTGCAACTAATGCTTTTTTCTCACTATTAGTTGCATGAAATATCTTTTTCCATCCCTTCACTTTTAGTCTGTGTATCTTTTTGGGTTTAAAGTGCGTCTCTTGTAGGCAGCATATAGATGGGTCTTGTTTTTTTATCCATTCAGTGACCCTATGTCTTTTGATTGGAGCATTCAGACCATTTACATTTAGGGTGATTATTAATAGGTATGTAGTTATTTCCATTGCAGAGTTTAGAATTGTGGTTAACTAAGGTTCAAGGTTAACTTCCTTACTGTGTAGGAGTCTAACTTAACTCACTTAATATGCTATTACAAACACAATCTAAGGTTCTTTTTTTTTTCCTCCTTTTTCTTCCTCCTCCATTCTTTATATATTAGGTATCATATTCTGTACTCTTTGTCTAACCCTTGAATGAGTTTGGGGATAGTTTATTTAATTTTGCATTTGCTTAGTAATTAGCTGTTCTACTTTCTTTACTGTGGTTTTATTACCTCTGGTGACAGCTTAAGCCTTAGGAAAACTTCCATGTATAGCGGTCCTTCCAAAGTACCTGTAGAGACGGTTTGTGGGAGGTAAATTCTCTCAGCTTTTACTTATCGGGAAATTGTTTAATCCCTCCTTCAAATTTAAATGATAATCTTGCCGGATAAAGCATTCTTAGTTCAAGGCTCTTCTGCTTTATTGCATTAATTACATCATGCCACTCCCTTCTGGCTTGTAAGGATTCTTCTGAGAAGTCTGATGAAAGCCTGATGGGCTTTCCTTTGTATGTGATCTTATTTCTCTCTGTGGCTGCTTTTTTTTAAATATAATTTATTTTATTATCATTAATTTACAATTACAAGTGCAATATTACGATTATTAAACTACCCCTTCATCAGGTCCCCCCCACCAACCCCATTACAGTCACTGTCCATCAGCGTAGTGAGATGCTGTAGAATCACTACTTGTCTTCTCTGAGTTGTACTGCCCTCCCCGTGCCCCCCCAACATTACATCTGCTAATCGTAATGCCCCTTTTTCCCTCTTATCCCTCCCTTCCCGCCCATTTTCCCCAGTCCCTTTCCCTTTGGTAACTATTAGTCCGTTCTTGGGTTCTGTGAGTCTGCTGCTGTTTTGTTCCTTCAGTTTTTTTCTTTGTTCTTATACTCCACATATGAGTGAAATCATTTGATACTTGTCTTTTTCGGCTTGGCTTATTTCACTGAGCATAATACCCTCTAGCTCCATCCATGTTGTTGCAAATGGTAGGATTTGTTTTTCTTCTTATGGCTGAATAATATTCCATTGTGTATATGTACCACATCTTCTTTATCCATTCATCTACTGATGGACACTTAGGTTGCTTCCATTTCTTGGCTATTGTAAATAGTGCTGCGATAAACATAGCGGTGCATCTGTCTTTTTCAAACTGGGCTGCTGCATTCTTAGGGTAAATTCCTAGGAGAGGAATTCCTGGGTCAAATGGTATTTCTATTTTGAGTTTTTTGAGGAACCTCCATACTGCTTTCCACAATGGTTGAACTAATTTGCAGTCCCACCAGCAGTGTAGGAGGGTTCCCTTTTCTCCACATCCTCGCCAACATTTGTTGTTGTTTGTGTTTTGGATGTTGGCCATCCTCACTGGTGTGAGGTGATATCTCATTGTGGTTTTAATCTGCATTTCTCTGATGATTAGCGATGTGGAGCATCTTTTCATGTGCCTGTTGGCCATCTGAATTTCTTCTTTGGAGAAGTGTCTATTCATGTCCTCTGCCCATTTCTTAATTGGATTATTTGCTTTCTGTTTGTTAAGGTGCATGAGTTCTTTATATATTTTGCATGTCAACCCTTTATCAGATACGTTTTTATGAATATATTCTCCCATACTGTAGGATGTCTTTTTGTTCTACTGATGGTGTCCTTTGCTGTACAGAAGCTTTGCAGCTTGATATAGTCCCACTTGTTCATTTTTGCTTTTGTTTCCCTTGCCCGGGGAGATATGTTCATGAAGAAGTTGCTCATGTTTATGTCCAAGAGATTTTTGCCTATGTTTTTTTCTAAGAGTTTTATGGTTTCATGACTTACATTCAGGTCTTTGATCCACCTTGAGTTTACCTTTCTGTATGGGGCTAGACAGTAGTCCAGTTTCATTCTCTTACATGTAGCTGTCCAGTTTTTCCAACACCAGCTGCTGAACAGGCTGTCATCTCCCCATTGTATATCCAAGGCAATTTATCAAATGTTAATTGACTGTATATGTTTGGGTTAATGTTTGGATTTTCTATTCTGTTCCACTGGTCTGTGGTTCTGTTTTTGTGCCAATACCAAATTGTCTTGATTACTGTGGCTTTGTAGTAGAGCTTGAAGTCAGGGAGTGTAATTCCCCATTTTATTCCTCCTTCTCAGGATTGATTTGGCTATTCGGGGTCTTTTGTGGTTCCATATGAATTTTAGAATTATTTGTTCCAGTTCATTGAAGAAATCTGTTGGTAGTTTGATAGGGATTGCATTGAATCTGTAGACTGCTTTAGGTAGTATAGCCATTTTGACAATATTTATTCTTCCTAGCCAAGAGCATGGGATGCATTTCCATTTGTTAGTGTCCTCTTTAATTTCTCTTAGGAGTGTCTTGTAGTTTTCAGAGTACAGGTCTTTCACTTCCTTCGTTAGGTTTATTCCTAGGTATTTTATTCTTTTTGATGCAATTGTGAATGGAATTGTTTTTCTGATTTCTCTTTCTGTTAGTTCATCATTAGTGTATAGGAAAGCAACAGATTTCTGTGTGTTAATTTTGTATCCTGCAAATTTGTTGAATTCAGATATTAGTTCTAGTAGTTTTGGAATGGAATCTTCAGGGTGTTTTATGTACAGTATCATGTCATCTACAAATAGTGACAATTTGACTTCTTCTTTACCAATCCAGATGCCTTGTATGTCTTTGTTTTGTCTGATTGCTGTGGCTAGGTCCTCCAGGACTATGTTGAATAACAGTGGAGAGAGTGGGCATCCCTGTGTTGTTCCCGATCTTAGATAAAAAGCTTTCAGCGTCTCGCCGTTAAGTATGATGTTAGCTGTGGGTTTGTCATATACAGCCTTTATGATGTTGAGGTACTTGCACTCTATACCCATTTTGTTGAGAGTTTTAATCAGGAATGGATGCTGAATTTTGTCAAATGCTTTTTCAGCATCTATGGAGATGATCATGTGGTTTTTGCTCTTCTTTTTGTTGATGTGGTGGATGATGTTGATGGATTTTCGAATGTTGTACCATACTTGCTTCCCTGGGATGAAACCCACTTGATCATGGTGTATGATCCTCTTGATATATTTTTGAATTCCGTTTGCTAATATTTTGTTGAGTATTTTTGCACCTACGTTCATCAGGGATATTGGTCTGTAATTTTCTTTTTTGGTGAGGTCTTTTCCAGGTTTTGGTATTAGAGTGATGCTGGCTTCATAGAATGAATTTGGAAGTATTCCCTCCTCTTCCATTTTTCGGAAAACTTTAAGGAGAATGGGTGTTATTTCCTCTCTATATGTCTGGTAGAATTCAGAGGTGAATCCATCAGGCCCAGGGGTTTTGTTCTTGGGTAGGTTTTTGATTACCGATTCGATTTCGTCACTGGTGATTGGTCTGTTTAGTTTTTCTGTTTCTTGCTTGGTCAGTCTTGGAAGGTTGTATTTTTCTAAGAAGTTGTCCATTTCTTCTATATTTTC
>JAVSCE010009410.1:0-146445 GCA_032199065.1 Smutsia gigantea | reverse complement strand
GGATAGATCTTATGTTAGGCTACAGAACAAGTCTTCAATAAATTTAAGAAGATTAAATCATATCAAGCACCTTTTCTGACCACAATGGTATGAAACTAGAGATTAATTATGAGAAGAAAACTGGAAAATGTACACATATAATTAAACAACATGCTACCACACAACCAAGGAGTCAAAAAAAATCAAAAGGTGAATAAAAAAAATACCTTGAGACAAATGAAAATGGAAATACAACACACCAAAACTTTATGGGATGCAATAAAGGCAGTCCCAAGAGGTAAATTCATAGTGAAATAAATGGTGAAAATAGTGAAAAAATAAATATCTCAAATAAATAATTTTACACTTCAAGGAACTAAAAAAAGAACAAATTAATCCCAATGTAAGTAGAAGGAAGGAAATAACAAAAGATCACAACAGAAATAAATGAAAATTAGAGACTAAAAACACAAAACAAAAGATCAATGGACATAAGAGCTGGTTTTTTGAAAAGATAAAGAAAATCATACAAACAATTAGCCTCGCCAAGAAAAAAGAGTGCACTCAAAATCAGAAATGAGAGAGAAGTTACAACTGATACCACAGAAATACAAAGGATCAAAGAGACTACTATAAGCAGTTATGTGCCAACAAACCAGACAATCTAGAAGAAATGGATACATTCCTAGAAACATAAAACCTACCAGGACTGAATCATGAAGAATGTAAAATCTGAACAGACCAGTTACTATTAAGTAGTTTGAATTAGAAATCAGAAACCTCCCAACCAACAAAAGTCCAGGACCATATGGCTTCACTAGTTTCTACCAAACATTTAAAGAAGAATTAATATCAATCCTTTCCAAATTCTCCCTAAAAATAGAAGAGAAGGGAATACTTCCAAACTCACTTTTGGGGCTAGCATTACCAGGATACCAAAACAGGACCAGGACTCTCCAAGAAAAGAAGATTATAGACCAATGTTCCTAATAAACATAGATGCAAATATTCTCAACAAACTATTGGCAAACTGAATTCAACAATACACTAAAAGGATCATATACTATGATCAAGTAAGATTTATTCCAAGGATGCAAATGTGGTTCAACATAATATGTAAATATAATACAGTGCAAAAGATGACATGCAAGAATGTCAGATAATCATTCATGGGAAAAAGGATTAATAATAGTTATCCATGGAATAATATATAAGAGTAAAAATAAATGAACCAGAGTTACTCATATCAATATAGATGATTGCTGAGTAAATTTGAGCAAGTACAGAATAATATATGCAGTATAATACCATGTAAATACTTAATATGTTCTAAAGTATAAGGAAATAAAAATCTCAACCACCAAATTCAGAATACTAGTAACTTGGGTGTGAAGAGAATGGGCTAGGAGGATGATCTGATCAAGAAAAAGTACACAAGATACTTCAAGTTTATTTCTCAAACAAAGGTAGGCAATAAATACTGCATCATTTTTTGTCCATATTTTTTTATATCTGAATTATTTCATAATAACAATCTTAATTCCTCTTCTTAAAGCAGAACATAAGATCATCTCATGCCCCTGCTCAAACCACTCAGTTGAAATTCAAACTGCTTCCCAGTGACTATGGGGCCCTACAGATCTGGCTTATGCATTTTTCTCCAAAATTCTCTCCTACTAACTTCCTTTATTTTGCTCACTTTGCTCCAGCTACACTGACCATCTTATTGTTACAAAATTTGCCAAATTTATTCCAACCTCAGGGCTTCAACTTGTATCACCACTGTCTATTACACTTCCCTCACCAGAGTATTGTGGTATTATTATGTGTTAATTTATTATCTGAGTATTTGAGGACAGATCTGGGCATGGAAAGAAAGGAAAGGGCCACTTCTCAGAAGATTCCAAGACATTATTCCAAGATATATTGTACTTCCCATATTTTCAAGTCTGGATTTTCCCTACTCTCAGGAAGGGTTAACCTTCCCCGATGAACAAGTTATTAAAAGGGAAAAAGTAGGGCAGAATGGTCTCCTGTGTTTTAGAGGTTGAAAAGAAAGCAGGTCCTAGGGTGGTAACCCTGGGTAAAAGCAACAGTGGTCAAATATTTTATTAGGCCCAACTTTTTCTAGGCAGAAAATCTCTTGGACAGTAAGGCTTCGGAGGAATAGAACTGCTGGGGTGAGCACTGAAAAGGTTGAAGAATTGAGGGCTAGGGTAGAGGTCAGTCTGAGCTGAACAGAATACAAGAAGAGAAGGTTCACTTTCTGAAGTATCCTCCAGAGAGGAACCCCTTATAACAAAGCTGAGGAAAGTCTGGCTTTACTGCCGTGCAGACCTCATCACTGGACTGGACTTCTGCAGCAGGGCTGTGTGGCAGTCAGGAGCAAAGGCAGGTGTATCAGGCATGGTCTGACAAACTCAAGCACCCCTCAGTACCTGAGAGTGAAGGCTTAGTGGGTGCCTGCTTTGTATTTTATAGGCCTCTGAGTTACTTAGATAATCAAGGGAAAGATGTTAGCATTTTGTACTGGCTTTTCTCCCAGAAAAGAGTATGGTATTCAAGCTGGTTCTAAGTGTGCACCAAAAAAGTGCACCCCATGTGAGGAGCCAGGATAAATAACCAATTGATTGAAACACCTATGGTGCAACAAGGTCAGAGATCCCATTCTTGTTAACATATCCTTTAAGCAGCTTCCCCTTTGCCTTTGTTATCATTTACATGTCTTACTACTAAATTTGAATTGGGTGGAGACACTATTTCTAAATAAGGGAATACTTATTTATTCCCTTGTTTAATCATCATTATGAATTTGTGCTGTAATTAGCTTAAGGGTTACACAGAACCTTGGTCTCCTTTAATGAGAACATGAATACCTACTGTGTTCACACTGTCAGTTGTCGGCAAATGATTAGCTTGTCCTGCTGATGGGCCCCACTGTCTTTACAGGACTGTTATTATCTTAATCAAAGTCAAAGATTCATGAATGAACCAATAAAATTTTAAATGTATTGTTATCCAACCTGGTAAACTTGATAATCCTTGCTAAAAGATTAAGTATTTGGTGGTCTACTTCTCTGTAAACAAATATTGTCAAACTTAGATTAAAAAGCATTTATAAGACTTCTGGAGCAATTTGCATTTGAATTGAAACGTGTGCACTCTTGGCAGCTGGAACAATGGACAAAAGTCAGTTTCCTCTAGGGAAAAAAATAGAAAATTGCTTACCAAGTATACATCAGCATGAATAGATGATAGTTAAAGTTCTAGCTGATTATAAGCACTATTTTTTTTTATAGAGCACCTTTTTGTTTTTATTGTTAGGCTAAAACATCATATAATTAGGTTTTCAAAGATATACCCTGTGCTGTAATTTTCATGTCACTATGCATAAATCTACATGTTGCACCCAAGTGGTCATAATATGAGATATGTTATTCTCAGCCTAATATTTTATATCAGACAGTGATGTAGAAAGTGGTACCTACAATTTACCCTTGTTGAAAAAGAAAATGCAGAAAGGAGATTAGTGTGGAGTCTTCTCTTCTAGAATTTAACATGTTCACAGCAATTCTTCCCTACACGATGGGTTAGTTTGCCAGATTTTAATCTCTAAAACCAGGAATGACCTTCAGCTAAACTCAAAGGAGGAAACCACGGTGCACTCTATTATACTTAATACCTTCCTAACAAAGAACATAGGAATACTTCACCATATTAAAGGCTTCATGGATTTAGAGACTTTTCTTCAGTACAGGAGCTACAACTCTCCACCTCTCAGCTCAAGGTCAGAAAAAATAATATAACAGAATTCCTCAAGATTTCATTTCTGCTTACCTTTTCCCTTAATTTTTGAGCAGAATGACTTTTTATTTTAAAGTCATGGCTTGTAAAGAAGTAATACAGAGCTGACTCAGAGAAAAATGGATAACTAAAAATTTGTAGGAGTAATTAAAATTGTGTAATTTTAAATATTTGAGACTTCGCTTATGACATGATCAATAGCTTACAGTCTGCATTTCAGGGGCTTTATAAAATAAGATGGTGTTACAGTCATCCAACTTTTCTGTGAGTTAAATTCAGCTTGGATAAGTTGCAAAAGTATAAATGAAAATCTTGATTTCTTGGCTTCTGAAAGAAGTTCTAATCTAAAATATTGATTAAACAAATTTTAGTGTGTTTTCCCTTAAAAAAATATTTTGTTCATTAAAAATTCTAATATAAAACCAAGAGCTTTTATTTCTGTGGATTTCAATCTTGTGGAAAAAAACCATGAGAGCAAAATTGAATGCAAATGAGAATCCCCTGGGTGCCAAACTTTTCCTAGAATTTGCGATAACATTAAAATATTTCTTTCTTCCCTTTCTGCTTTTCTTTTCTTTTTTTGTTTTTGTTTTTTAATATAATTTATTTTATTATCATTAATTTACAATTACATGTGCAATATTATGATTATTAAACTACCCCTTCATCACGTCCCCCCCACCAACCCCATTACAGTCACTGTCCATCAGCGTAGTGAGATGCATTAGAATCACTACTTGTCTGCTCTGAGTTGTACTGCCCTCCCCGTAACCCCCCAACATTACATCTGCTAATCGTAATGCCCCTTTTTCCCTCTTATCCCTCCCTTCCCGCCCATTTTCCCCAGTCCCTTTCCCTTTGGTAACTATTGGTCCGTTCTTGGGTTCTGTGAGTCTGCTGCTGTTTTGTTCCTTCAGTTTTTTTCTTTGTTCTTATACTCCACATATGAGTGAAATCATTTGATACTTGTCTTTTTCGGCTTGGCTTATTTCACTGAGCATAATACCCTCTAGCTCCATCCATGTTGTTGCAAATGGTAGGATTTGTTTTCTTCTTATGGCTGAATAATATTCCATTGTGTATATGTACCACATCTTCTTTATCCATTCATCTACTGATGGACACTTAGGTTGCTTCCATTTCTTGGCTATTGTAAATAGTGCTGCAATAAACATAGGGGTGCATCTGTCCTTTTCAAATTGGGCTGCTGCATTCTTAGGGTAAATTCCTAGGAGTGGAATTCCTGGGTCAAATGGTATTTCTATTTTGAGTTTTTTGAGGAACCTCCATACTGCTTTCCACAATGGTTGAACTAATTTGCATTCCCACCAGCAGTGTAGGAGGGCTCCCTTTTCTCCACATCCTCATCAACATTTGTTGTTGTTTGTGTTTTGGATGTTGCCCATCCTCACTGGTGTGAGGTGATATCTCATTGTGGCTTTAATCTGCATTTTTCTGATGATTAGCGATGTGTAGCATCTTTTCATGTGCCTGTTGGCCATCTGAATTTCTTCTTTGGAGAAGGGTCTATTCATGTCCTCTGCCCATTTCTTAATTGGATTATTTGCTTTCTGTTTGTTAAGGTGCATGAGTTCTTTATATATTTTGGATGTCAACCCTTTATCAGATACGTTTTTTATGAATATATTCTCCCATACTGTAGGATGTCTTTTTGTTCTAGTGATGGTGTCCTTTGCTGTACAGAAGCTTTTCAGCTTGATATAGTCCCACTTGTTCATTTTTGCTTTTGTTTCCCTTGCCCGGGGAGATATGTTCATGAAGAAGTTGCTCATGTTTATGTCCAAGAGATTTTTGCCTATGTTTTTTTCTAAGAGTTTTATGGTTTCATGACTTACATTCAAGTCTTTGATCCACCTTGAGTTTACCTTTGTGTATGGGGCTAGACAGTAGTCCAGTTTCATTCTCTTACATGTAGCTGTCCAGTTTTTCCAACACCAGCTGCTGAAGAGGCTGTCATCTCCCCATTGTATATCCAAGGCACTTTTATCAAATATTAATTGACTGTATATGTTTGGGTTAATGTTTGGATTTTCTATTCTGTTCCACTGGTCTGTGGGTCTGTTTTTGTGCCAATACCAAATTGTCTTGATTACTGTGGCTTTGTAGTAGAGCTTGAAGTCAGGGAGTGTAATTCCCCCTGTTTTATTCCTCCTTCTCAGGATTGCTTTGGCTATTCGGGGTCTTTTGTGGTTCCATATGAATTTTAGAATTATTTGTTCCAGTTCATTGAAGAAAGCTGTTGGTAGTTTGATAGGGATTGCATTGAATCTGTAGATTGCTTTAGGTAGTATAGCCATTTTGACAATATTTATTCTTCCTAGCCAAGAGCATGGGATGCATTTCCATTTGTTAGTGTCCTCTTTAATTTCTCTTAGGAGTGTCTTGTAGTTTTCAGAGTACAGGTCTTTCACTTCCTTCGTTAGGTTTATTCCTAGGTATTTTATTCTTTTTGATGCAATTGTGAATGGAATTGTTTTTCTGATTTCTCTTTCTGTTAGTTCATCATTAGTGTATAGGAAAGCAACAGATTTCTGTGTGTTAATTTTGTATCCTGCAACTTTGCTGAATTCAGATATTAGCTCTAGTAGTTTTGGAATGGAGTCTTTAGGGTTTTTTATGTACAGTATCATGTCATCTGCAAATAGTGACAATTTGACTTCTTCTTTACCAATCTGGATGCCTTGTATGTCTTTGTTTTGTCTGATTGCTGTGGCTAGGACCTCCAGTACTATGTTGAATAACAGTGGAGAGAGTGGGCATCCCTGTCTTGTTCCCGATCTTAGATGAAAAGCTTTCAGCGTCTCACTGTTAAGTATGATGTTAGCTGTGGGTTTGTCATATATAGCCTTTATGATGTTGAGGTACTTGCCCTCTATACCAATTTTGTTGAGAGTTTTAATCAGGAATGGATGCTGAATTTTGTCAAATGCTTTTTCAGCATCTATGGAGATGATCATGTGGTTTTTGTTCTTCTTTTTGTTGATGTGGTGGATGATGTTGATGGATTTTCGAATGTTGTACCATCCTTGCATCCCTGGGATGAATCCCACTTGATCATGGTGTATGATCCTCTTGATGTATTTTTGAATTCGGTTTGCTAATATTTTGTTGAGTATTTTTGCATCTACGTTCATCAGGGATATTGGTCTGTAATTTTCTTTTTTGGTGAGGTCTTTGCCGGTTTTGGTATTAGAGTGATGCTGGCTTCATAGAATGAGTTTGGAAGTATTCCCTCCTCTTCTATTTTTTGGAAAACTTTAAGGAGAATGCGTGTTATTTCTTCTCTATATGTCTGGTAGAATTCAGAGGTGAATCCATCAGGCCCGGGGGTTTTGTTCTTGGGTAGTTTTTTGATTACCAATTCGATTTCATCGCTGGTGATTGGTCTGTTTAGTTTTTCTGTTTCTTGCTTGGTCAGTCTTGGAAGGTTGTATTTTTCTAAGAAGTTGTCCATTTCTTCTATGTTTTCCAGCTTGTTAGCATATAGATTCTCATAATATTCTCTTATGATTCTTTGTATTTCTGTGGGGTCTGTCGTGATTTTTCCTTTCTCATTTCTGATTGTGTTTATGTGTGTAGATTCTCTTTTACTCTTAATGAGTTTGGCTAGGGGTTTGTCTATTTTCTTTATTTTTTAAAGAAACAGCTCTTGGTTTTATTGATTTTTTTCTATTGTTTTATTCTTCTCAATTTTATTTATTTCTTCTCTAATCTTTATTATGTCCCTCTTTCTGGTGACTTTGGGCCTCATTTGTTCTTCTTTTTCCAATTTCAGTAATTGTGTCTTTAGACTATTCATTTGGAAATGCTGTTCCTTCTTTAAATAGGCCTGGATTGCAATATACTTTCCTCTTAGAAATGCCTTTGCTGCGTCCCACAGAAGTTGTGGCTTTGTGTTGTTCTTATCATTAGTCTCCATATATTCTTTCATTCTGTTTTGATTTGGTCGTTAACCCATTGATTAGTTAGTAGAACGTTGTTAAGTCTCCATGTATTTGTGAGCTTTTTTGATTTCTTTCTAAAATTTATTTCTAATTTTATACCTTGGTGATCTGAGAAGTTGGTTGGTAGGATTTCAATATTTTTGAAATTACTGAGGTTCTTTTTGTGGCCTAGTATTTGGTCTATTCTGGAAAATGTTCCATGTGCACTTGAGAAGAATGTGTATCCTGTTGCTTTTGGGTGTAGAGTTCTGTAGATGTCTGTTAGGTCCATCTGTTCTAGTGTGTTGTTCAGTGCCTCTGTGTCTTTACTTATTTTCTGTCTGGTTGATCTGTCCTCTGGAGTGAGTGGTGTGTTGAAGTCTCCTATGATGAATGCATTGCTGTCTATTTCCTCCTTTAATTCTGTTAGTATTTGTCTCACATATGCTGGCGCTCCTGTGTTGGGTGCATATATATTTATAATGGTTATATCTTCTTGTTGGACTGACCCCTTTATCATTATGTAATGTCCTTCTTTATCTTTTGCTACTTTCTTCGTTTTGAAGTCTATTTTGTCTGATACAAGTACTGCAACACCTGCTTTTTTCTCCTTGTTGTTTGCATGAAATATCTTTTTCCATCCCTTCACTTTTAGTCTGTGTATATCTTTGGATTTGAGGTGAGTTTCTTGTAGGCAGCATATAGATGGGTCTTGCTTTTTTATCCATTCTGTTACTCTGTGTCTTTTGATTGGTGCATTCAGTCCATTTACATTTAGGGTGATTATTGATAGGTATGTACTTATTGCCATTGCTGTCTTTAGATTCGTGGTTACCAAGGGTTCAAGGGTTGCTTCTTTACTATCTAACAATCTAACTTAACTTTCTTGTTAAGTTATTGTAAACACAGTCTGATGTTTCTTTCTTTCTCTCCCTTCTTATTCCTCCTCCTCCATTCTTTCTATAATAGGTGTTTTATTCTTTGCCTTTAGTTAGTATTTGGATGGTCTGCTTTCTTTGCTATGATTTTATTTTCTCTGGTGACATCTTTTTAGCCTTAGGTGTGCTTCCATCTAGAGCAGTCCATTTAAGATATCCTGTAGTGGTGGTTTATGAGAGGCAAACTCTCTCAACTTTCGTTTGTCTGAAAATTGTTTAATCCCTCCATCATATTTAAATGATAATCGTGCTGGATACAATATTCTTGGTTCGAGGCCCTTCTGTTTCATAACGTTAAATATATCATGCCATTCTCTTCTGGCCTGTAAGGTTTCTTTTGAGAAGTCTGATGATAGTCTGATGGGTTTTCCTTTGTAGGTGATCTTTTTTCTCTCTCTAGTTGCCTTTAATACCCTGTCTTTATCTTTGATCTTTGCCATCTTAATTATTATGTGTCTTGGTGTTGTCTTCCTTGGGTCCCTTGTGTTGGGAGATCTATGAGCTTCGGTGGACTGCAAGACTACTTCCTTCCCCAGCGAGGGAAAGTTTTCAGCAATTATTTCTTCAAAGACACTTTCTATCCCTTTTTCTCTCTCTTCTTCCTCTGGTACTCCTATAATGCGAATATTGTTCCGTTTGGATTGGTCACACAGTTCTCTTAATATTCTTTCATTCCTAGAAATCCTTTTATCTCTCTCTGCCTCAGCTGCTCTGTACTCCTGTTGTCTGTTTTCTATTCCATTAACAGTCTCTTGCATCTCATCCATTCTGCTGTTAAGCCCGTCGATCGCTTGTCTGATTTCTGTATTGTCTTTCCTCAGTTCCCTCACTTCCTCCCTCAGCTCTTGCACATTTCTCTGTAGGTCCATCAGCATGGTTATGACTTTTATTCTGAATTCTTTTTCAGGAAGGCTGTGCATTTCCATCCCTTCAGACTCCCTCTCTGGGGTTGTCTGGTTGATTTTGGTCTGAACCATATTCCTCTGTCTTTTCATGGCTATATAATTGGTCACTGATAGTTGCCACGTATGTCAGCTGGGCTCTTTAAGACCGCCTCTTGGGGTGCCGAGTGCTCTCGGGTGTAACTGCACGCTGTGCGCTTTCCTGTGTGTTCTCGTCTCTCTTTTGGGAATAGTTGTATTTTCTGTGTTTTCGTAGATAAATATAGTGTTGGGAGGAGATTTCTGCCGCCCTGCTCACACCGCCATCTTCCCGGAAGTCCTATAAGCACTATTTTAAAAGTCTCATTTCTGCACATTCTCTGAAGCATTATCAGTATTCAAGCTTTTTCATAAACTACACATGTGTGGCGATGGGAAGGCAAAAATAATTTGATGTCCTGCTGGTTCATATTCAAGTTTGATACGAATGGGAGTATGGAAACTTTATGGCAGTGAAGATAATTTGCTGATTCTATCATACCTGTCTTGGTTAGTATGAGTCTTGATATTAACAATTTCAGCTTACTTTAAGATACGTAAGTTCATTAGAAGACAGCATGAAAGTTCCAAATCTTGTGTTATAAGTAACAGTAGGGATCACAGTGACTCCACAGCTCACTTTAAAGGTTCATGTGGCTACCTGACCAATAGACTTGAACACTTATATAGCCACCCAGCCCTAAAGATAAGGAGAAAACCACAATGCCTTTGGATTTTGCTTTATAATATTATTTTAAAATATAAGAGAATGTTTTTATAATGTTTATCAGATGTATAATAATGCTACCACAGCAGCAATAAATAAATAAGGTAGAAATCAATTTGTAACATATAGTCAGCATCATGATGTAGGGATTGTGTTGGCCACAACATGCAAACAGGGCAGGAGAGACGTGCCATAGTTACATTCTGACTCGGAGCACCTCTTCTGCACCCAAGAAAAACTACACTCTGAGCTGCCATTTGTAATTTAGGTTGGCACCAATCAAATTGGAAGCACATGAATATACATGATTATTTCTGAGCAATAGGTGAATATTTGGTTTCCAGCTTGCTCAAAGGAGTTGTCTAATTATTTGTCCCTTCCTGCTGCTCCGCCTTTCCCCTAGTTTTGTGTTTGCATCTGCTGAAGAATCAAAGAGAGGGGACACTAAAATTCCACCTCCCAAACTTAGAGCAGGCTAGGCTCACATTTTTCTTCTTTTAATGGATTTAACTTTTTCATTCTTTTTTTTTTTAAACTGTGGTCCTTCCCTCTTAAATATCAACTTTAACATTTTACATTTTGTCACCATTCCTCCCAGAGGAGACTGGTATATTTATAATAGGATATGGAAACAACAGAGAAAAGTACTGAGTTTTAGCTGAGTGTCCAGGGAGTCCACTAGTATTTACTGAGCACCTGCTCAGTAAATTGCCTCAATAATGAGCATTGTGTAAAACAGGGTTATTTTACAGCTGTACTAGGAAAGCTCTGTGCTATGTCTGTGGATGCCTGAAATCTGGAACTAATCCTTGGCTAAGATAAGGATGAGATATATTAGTGATTTATAATTTGGTGTTAAAAGTCCAAAAGACTTCTGAAAACTTTGCTTGGGCATACTTGAAATCAAGATACTTTGTGCATATCTTGGTGGTTCATAATCTGAAAATAAAGTGCATTCTATGTGACTGAGAAAGGATTCTAGATCTGGACCTCCTTGATGATTGCCTGTAGTGTCTTCTTCTATTAAACTGTATCATTTATATTTAACAAACATTTATGTGAATACACCTTGAGAAATCTTGTACATCTTCCAGTTATCTGATCATTTGTCATCAATGCAAGCCCACACTTTGCAAGGTTCTTTTAAGGAGAGAGAGGGAAAAAGAAAACCCTAGAACTTCTTTTCTAATCCATGACGTTTGAAATAGTCACTTGTGTTTGAACACTGGCATCAAAATATTTTTACTCATTAAGAAAAGGGTGATACTGTTTAGGGACTATCTTTACCTCTCATTTTGCAATGTAACCACTGTATCATGATTTTTTAAATTGAAAATCCAAACACATGAATGACAGCATATGTATTTGAAAATAGTGTGTATATACGTGACATATGTAACCTAGCAGTTTCTGGGATCAGAATCATGGTTTCTAACATTTACAAGTTGTGGAATCTTAGTCATTTCATGTTGTCTATTTGCCTTAGTTTCTTTATCTTTAAAATGTGGATTGTAGTAGACTAAATCAGTCCATACACATCTCACAAGTGGTCAGGTAGTGTTAGCTACTATTATTGCTATTGTTAGTATTGATTCTATTATTCTATATTTTTATAAGGTATCAAATAGACTAAAGTATGTAGTAAAGTAATTAGAACTAGTCTCCATATTAGAGATTTTGTATATGAGAAGTCTTAAATCTGATAATTCTAACTTTTAAAATATTTGTATTCAACAATTTTAAGTTCATTATTGTAATAATAACAGCACAGAAGTAAGCATGTGAGTATGTCCTTTGTTGTGATATCTTTGTTCCTTGATCCTGTAGAATTCTATTTGACAAAGAATGCTGTGAATGCTAAAGTATTGTATAGAAGTTATTGTTACCATCAACTGGAGCTTAGCTATTGCTTTCAGTGTAAAATGGTTCTCTTGTTAGGAGTAGTTCTCTTCTACAGCATATCACTGAGTAGAGCACAGATGTGTGCATGGTACTGAAACTACTGTGTGTGATAATCCCTGAGACTAGACTGGTTCAACATTGTAATGCTTCGATTTCTTGATAAATCAATCTCCAAGGTTCAGTCATTCACACTGTGAGGCTACTTACCTGTTCAAAGTACATCACTTTTGTCCTCCAGTTTTCATATTGACTTCCTGTCACAGTTTGTATTGATTTTAAAGTTTTATTGTTGATGTTTAAAGCACTTAATGGTCTGATACCTCTTTATATTAATGATTTGCTTATCCCCAGGGGACAAGAATAAATTTTGAGATCTGCTAGCTGGATGTCAGTCTTAAATATCACCTTGAGATTCAGAGAGCAAAGGCTTTTTGTCTTTTGTTCATATTCTTTTTGAGATAAGACATTAGAAAATGACACATCTTTTCTAAAGGTCAGTGGGGCATCATGGAAAAATAAGATATGGAGACCTTTGATTTATCAAAATAATGCATGTTTTCAAGCTCTCAAATAAGACTCATAGGAGATCAAATCCTCCAGTGACACTATAATAAAAATATGTAATCTATGAAATGTGGAAATGATTCAAATAACATTCTATTATTTTAAAAACTTGGAAAATAAATGCTATGTTCTTGAGTGAAAGATTATTTTACTTGTTCTTCTCATCTATGACTAAAAATTATAATTTTATTTTTAAAGTCAGTATCTCAAGATGCAATATTTTACATTCTAAGATATTTATGGTAAATTTCATGAGTGGAAAACTGCTTCAAAATATTTTACAATCAATCACAAATAGCCTTTTGGATTAAATGTTTAATTACAAAGACTAGTTTATACTATGCATTTGTGTTAGATAACTTTGGTTAGAGCAATCTAGTTATTGGAAAGGAAATAACTTTCATGTGTGTGTAAGTGTTAAAATATAATATAGAAAATTAACTGTTTAGGATCACACATAGTCTATAAAAGGAGTGTTAATTCATGACATAGGCAAACCAATTTTTATGTGCTAGTATAATCTATAAAAGAAATACCTTTCATCTATCACCCAGCAACTTACTTATTTGTCTACTAGTTGGCTTTGAATCTCAGTCCAATGCCTTTCTGTCACTTGCCATATTGATTATATTGCCCTTATATTGATACTTGATAACCCAGTATACATCAAACCCTCTGAACATATAAAGTATAAGGAAGTATTTTGAAAATGTTGACTGTAAGATAAATGTGACATATCACCATAATTTTACTATTATTATTTCCTGTGAAGGATACTTTCCCTAAAAAAAGTGACCTGGCTAACTTCAGAAGGTCTCCTTCCTTCTCTGCCATCTCTCTTATAACTTTCTTTGTGTAGCTATGTAATGCAATTATTTCTTGTAGATATGGCAAAGGAAAGACTTTTTAAACTTTCTATATATTGTGAAAATAAAATAAAATATTCAGTTCTTTATAGTATAAAATTTATTCTCCGTAACTGTGCAATACTCCTTCCTAAGGTTCAGATTTTGTCTAAAGACTTTTCATAACAGCATATGACTTTGATTTAGTACTTTTTAGAAATAGATAAGGAATTTAAATCTCAGACTTGAGATGTTCTCTAATTTGTATAGTCTACTGTAAGACCCTACAGTAGAAACAGGTTTCATTGTTTCCCATCTTAATTTCTGACCTATGAATAAAGTTTGCATTTGCTATTAATATAATAGAAAGTATCATTTTAGCTCATACCATTAGTTCCCCAACCTCTTAGTTGTAATTTCTTTCTTATGAAAGTCAGTTTCTTGGGAATTGTCTAGACATATGGCCTCTCCTGGGAAAATTTTTTGGGTTTCCATAACTGCACCGAACCAATGTTTAGGTCTTTGATAACTATCCACCAAATTAGGAGCAACTGTTTTTTTCTAAGATATCATTTAGTGATCAGTTGTATCTATACATGTAGTTGTTAAGAGCCTTAAACCTACTTGGTTCTTAGATAGGAACTCTAGATAGTTCTTAGATAGGAACATTAAGTTCATTACACAAATAATGGATAACTCGTTTTATTAAACATATGGGTTAAACTGCACACCCATTTATTGCTATTTCTAAAGAAAAGTATCCAACTGTTAAAATACATCAGCCCACAGACTGGTAGATGCTCTTGTACTGTAAGAGTGGGAGGGGCTAACTTCTGTTACTTTCACAAATTGGTTGTCATCTATTTCCAATTTTGTCTTCACTGATGGCTGTGCTAATTGAAAAAAAACTGTTATGACTTGTCTTAATAATCTTAATAAGCATTGCTTTCTCAATACCCTGAAGTCAGTTATTAATATTACAGGTTTTGTTCTTGACCCACACAGTCTCTTGGAAGATGAAAATGCAAGTTGGCCTGTGGTCCTCAGCTTCCTGCTCCCCACTTACAGCCTCATTTATCACCCCCACTGCAGGGTTCTGCACTGCTGGTTTCAATGTTAAAAATAGTACATTGTCAATTTTTTAGCTCATTTATTCAACAATGATGAAAAAGCTCTGAATTGGCTACGCCTGTTTTTAAGGCTCTCAAAAAGTTGATTTGTATGTTGAAAAACCAGATAAGAATATTGCAAGGATTAGTTTGGAGGGAATGTAAATGACCATCCTGTAGGATACTCCAAGACAAATCTTTTCTGTGCCTGCCTATCTCATCTCTGCTCCTCCTGTTTTTCCTTTTTTATTTTCCCCAATTGTCAATTGTCTTAGTCTTGGGGGGCTGCTCTAAGACAATGCCATACTGGTTGGCTTAAACAACAAATATTTACTTCTTGCAGTTCTGGAGACAGGGAAGTCCAACATTAAGGAGCCAGCAGACTTGGTGTCTGGTGAGAGTCTACTTCCCAGATCATGGCTCTCTTCTTGCTGTGTACTCACATGGAGGAAATGGGAAGAAAGCTCTCTGGAATTCTCTTGTAAGAGCACTAATCTAATTCATGTGGGATCCACTTTCCCGACCTAATCACCATCCAAAGGCCCCAGATGATAATACCATCATTTAGGGAGTTAGGATTTCCACCTATGAATTGTGAAGGAGACATAAGCATTCAGTCCATTATACCAATTCAATTCAATCTGAATTCACTGAGTTTTACTCAGCTCCAAGCACTAGTCTAGGAACTGAACATATGATGTTTGGGAGAATATGGTCCTAGGTCTTATTAAGCACACAGTGCCATAATTTCCAAAAGTAAGTTATATTTTGTCCCTTGGAGTGGGCAGCTGGGAAGTGTCTAGGGAGGAGTCCACATGTGCAGGTGCACAGAAGCAGGGAAGATCATGGCCCATTAAGGGAACAAAAGGCAAGGTGTTCCAGAGGCAGGTGATGAATGACTCTGGAATTAGAGGTGGGGCCACCTTCCATCTGGGCTTTGTTTAATCTCCACCTTGAGGAGCTTTTGGTTTTCTGACTGATCACCAGTCTATTATCACTATGCCAATGGGGTTTGTGGCCTATCTTGATATATGACTAAGACCAAAATGAAAATTTCACTGTGTATAAGCTACTATGGAAGCTAATGACCTTATTACTACTTGTAATTCCATTTATGGGTGGGGGTAATGCTTGGATATCACTTTAATGTCCCAAACTGAGGAAATTGTGAAGTTAATCCTGGTACCACTGTAAGACAGAATACTGTGAAATAACTTAAAAATAATTATTGTGACATTAAGGAAAGAGGCACTAGGATATTGCATTGCTCAATTACTCCTCACAAATGGCTAATCATGGTTTAAAATTTAGTTGTTTTAACTCTTAGTCCAATTCTCCCTATCACTAAGCCATAAATATGAATTTTTCCCATGAATGAGAAAATGTACTTTAGTAGAATGTTTTCATTTATTCATTCCAGACACCCTAATTAAATAACTGTTACATACTCACATTTTTATTATTCAATATATAACATCTCAGAAAATAAAGTAGCAAAAGATTTGCCTGATATTGGTGTAAGGACATTATTAAACCTGTTTTAAATCTTGGTGCCGTCAGGATATGTTTACATCCTCTGATTATATTTTCATTAGAGAATTCTGCATTTGTCACCACGAGAACTAAACATGGTAACATTTTTCTGGAAAAGCTACCAACCTTATTAAAATAAAAGATTCAAGTACATTAGAAAGCTAAGAAAAACCCATGGTTAATTACTTACAAGAAACCCAAAACTTAGATCCAACACCCAAACTAAAGTAATTTGATGCAGGAATTCATGAGAAGAAAAAAAGCATGATTAATCTGTATGGAATGCATGTATATCTGGAACTACACTTGATACGCCTTTGTCATTTTTTGAGCGTTAATAAAAATAGAAAAAGAAAGTTTTTTTTTTTTTTTTTTTTTGCCAATCAGTTTCCTTCTTCTGGCATAAGACTTAGAACACTTCACAGGCATGTTCATTCTTTAGACCACTGAGGAGCCATTAAATGAATTATTTCCGCTATGCACTTAATGGCACTACAGATTTAAATCATGAAAGCATGTTCCCGTTAGCCTGAATTATTTCCAGGAAATATTTTATGGTATCTTGATAAAATCCTGCCATTATTTTTGTTTCTGCTAGATAAGTTAATGAAGGAGCCACTTTAGAAAATCAGCTTTTCTTATTTTCTACCTTGTCACCAATGTCCTTTTTTTTTTTTATAATTTACTTTGGTATCATTAATCTACAATTACATGTGCAATATTATGGTTATTAAACTACCCCCTTCATCAAGTCCCCCCCACCAACCCCATTACAGTCACTGTCCATCAGCGTAGTGAGATGCTATAAAATCACTACTTGTCTTCTCTGAGTTGTACAGCCCTTCCCGTGTCCCCCAACATTACACCTGCGAATCGTAATACCCCTTTTTCGCCCTTATCCCTCCCTTCCCACCCATCTTCCCCAGTTCCTTTCCCTTTGGTAACTATTACTCCGTTCTTGGGTTCTGTGAGTCTGCTGCTGTTTTGTTCCTTCAGTTTTTTTCTTTGTTCTTATACTCCACATATGAGTGAAATCATTTCATACTCGTCTTTTTCAGCTTGGCTTATTTCACTGAGCATAATACCCTCAAGCTCCATCCATGTTGTTGCAAATGGTTAGATTTGTTTTTTTCTTATGGCTGAATAATATTCCATTGTGTATATGTACCACCTCTTCTTTATCCATTCATCTACTGATGGACACTTAGGTTGCTTCCATTTCTTGGCTATTGTAAATAGTGCTGCGATAAACATAGGGGTGCATCTGTCTTTTTCAAACTGGGCTGCTGCATTCTTAGGGTAAATTCCTAGGAATGGAATTCCTGGGTCAAATGGTATTTCTATTTTGAGTTTTTTGAGGAACCTCCATACTGCTTTCCACAATGGTTGAACTAATTTGCATTCCCACCAGCAGTGTAGGAGGGCTCCCTTTTCTCCACATCCTCATCAACATTTGTTGTTGTTTGTGTTTTGGATGTTGCCCATCCTCACTGGTGTGAGGTGATATCTCATTGTGGCTTTAATCTGCATTTTTCTGATGATTAGCGATGTGTAGCATCTTTTCATGTGCCTGTTGGCCATCTGAATTTCTTCTTTGGAGAAGTGTCTATTCATGTCCTCTGCCCATTTCTTAATTGGATTATTTACTTTTTGTTTGTTAAGGTGTGTGAGTTCTTTATATATTTTGGATGTCAACCCTTTATCAGATACGTCATTTATGAATATATTCTCCCATACTGTAGGATGTCTTTTTGTTCTACTGATGGTGTCCTTTGCTGTACAGAAGCTTTTCAGCTTGATATAGTCCCACTTGTTCATTTTTGCTTTTGTTTCCCTTGCCCGGGGAGATATGTTCATGAAGAAGTCACTCATGTTTATGTCCAATAGATATTTGCCTATGTTTTTTCTAAGAGTTTTATGGTTTCATTACTTACATTCAGGTCTTTGATCCACCTTGAGTTTACCTTTGTGTATGGGGCTAGACAGTAGTCCAGTTTCATTCTCTTACATGTAGCTGTCCAGTTTTTTCAACACCAGCTGCTGAAGAGGCAGTCATCTCCCCATTGTATATCCAAGGCTCCTTTGTCAAATATTAATTGACTGTATATGTTTGGGTTAATGTTTGGATTTTCTATTCTGTTCCACTGGTCTGTGGGTCTGTATTTGTGCCAATACCAAATTGTCTTGATTACTGTAGCTTTGTAGTAGAGCTTGAAGTCAGGGAGCATAATTCCCCCTGTTCTATTCCTCCTTCTCAGGATTGTTTTGGCTATTCAGGGTCTTTTGCGCTTCCATATGAATTTTAAAATTATTTGTTCCAGTTCATTGAAGAAAGCTGTTGGTAGTTTGATAGGGATTGCATTGAATCTGTAGATTGCTTTAGGTAGTATAGCCATTTTGACAATATTTATTCTTCCTAGCCAAGAGCAGGGGATGAATTTCCATTTGTAAGTGTCCTCTCTAATCTTTCTTAGGAGTGGCTTGTAGTTTCCAGAGTATAGGTCTTTCACTTCCTTCATTAGGTTTATTCCTAGGTATTTTATTCTTTTTGATTCAGTTGGAATTGCTTTTCTGATTTCCCTTTCTGTTAGTTCATCATTAGTGTATAGGAAAGCAACAGATTTCTGTGTGTTAATTTTGTATCCTGCAACTTTGCTGAATTCAGATATTAGTTCTAGTAGTTTTGGAGTGGAGTCTTTAGGTTTTCTTATGTACAATATCATGTCATCTGCAAATAGTGACAATTTGATTTCTTTACCAATCTGGATGCCTTGTATGTCTTTGTTTTGTCTGATTGCCGTGGCTAGGACCTCCAGTACTATGTTTAATAACAGTGGAGAGAGTGGGCATCCGTCTTGTTTCCGATCTTAGATGAAAAGCTTTCAGCGTCTCGCTGTTAAGTATGATGTTAGCTGTGGGTCTGTCATATATGGCCTTTGTGATGTTGAGGTACTTGCCCTCTATACCCATTTTATTGAGAGTTTTAATCATGAATGGATGCTGAATTTTATCAAATGCTTTTTCAGCATCTATGGAGATGATCATGTGGTTTTTGTTCTTCTTTTTGTTGATGTGGTGGATTATGTTGATGGATTTTCGAATGTTGTACCATCCGTGCATCCCTGGGATGAATCCCACTTGATCATGGTGTATGATCCTCTTGATGTATTTTTGAATTCGGTTTGCTAATATTTTGTTGAGTATTTTTGCATCTACATTCATCAGGAATATTGTTCTGTAATTTTCTTTTTTGGTGAGGTCTTTGCCCGGTTTTGGTATTAGAGTGATGCTGGCTTCATAGAATGAGTTTGGAAGTATTCCCTCCTCTTCCATTTTCTGAAAAACTTTAAGGAGAATGGGTGTTATTTCTCCTCTATATGTCTGGTAGAATTCAGAGGTGAATCCATTAGGTCCGGACGTTTTGTTCTTGGGTAGTTTTTTTATTACCAATTCAATTTCGTTGCTGGTGATTGGTCTGTTTAGTTTTCCTGTTTCTTGCTTGGTCAGTCTTGGAAGGTTGTATTTTTCTAAGAAGTTGTCCATTTCTTCTAGGCTTTCCAGCTTGTTAGCATATAGATTCTCATAATATTCTCTTATAATTCTTTGTATTTTTGTGGAGTCCATCGCTACTTTTCCTTTCTCATTTCTGATTCTGTTTGTGTGTGTCGATTCTCTTTTTCTCTTTATGAGTCTGGCTAGGTGTTGATCTATTTTGTTTATTTTTTCAAAGAACCAGCTCTTGGTTTCATTGATTTTTTTCTATTGTTTTATTCTTCTCAATTTTATTTATTTCTTCTCTGATCTTTATTATGTCCCTCCTTCTGGTGACTTTGGGCCTCATTTATTCTTCTTTTTTCAATTCCAGTAATTGTGTCTTTAGGCTATTCATTTGGGAATGTTCTTCCTTCTTTAAATAGGCCTGGATTGCCATATACTTTCCTCTTAGGACAGCCTTTGCTGTGTCCCACAGAAGTTCTGGCTTTGTGTTGTTGTTGTCATTAGTCTCCATATATTGTTTGATTTCTGTTTTGATTTTGTCATTAACCCATTGATTAATTAGGATAATGTTGTTAAGTCTCCATGTATTTGTGAGCCTTTTTGATTTCTTTCTAAAGTTTATTTCTAGTTTTATACCTTTGTGATCTGAGAATTTGGTTGGTAGAATTTCAATATTTTTGAATTTATTGAGGTTCTCTTTGTGGCCTAATATGTGGTCTATTCTGGAAAATGTTCCATATGCACTTGAGAAGAATGTGTATCCTGTGCTTTTGGGTGTAGATTTCTGTACATGCCTGTTAGGGCCATCTGTTCTAGTGTGTTGTTCAGTGCCTCTGTGTCTTTACTAATTTTCTGTCTGGTTGATCTTTCCTTTGGAGTGAGTGGTGTGTTGAAGTCTCCTAAAATGAATGCATTGTTTTCTATTTCCTCCTTTAATTCTGTTAGTATTTGTCTCACATATGCTGGCGCTCCTGTGTTGGGTGCATATATATTTCAAATGGTTATATACTCTTGTTGGAATGACCCTTTTATCATTATGTAATGTCCTTTGTTATCTCTTGCTACTTTCTTCGTTTTGAAGTCTATTTTGTCTGATACAAGTACTGAAACACCTGTTTTTTCCTCCTTGTTGTTTGCATGAAATATCTTTTTCCATTCCTTCACTTTTAGTCTGTGTATATCTTTGGTTTGAGGTGAGTCTCTTGTAAGCAGCATATAGATGGGTCTTGCTTTTTTATGCATTCTGTTACTCTGTGTCTTTTGATTGGTGCATTCAGTCCATTTACATTTAGGGTGATTATCGATAGATATGTACTTATTGCCATTGATGGCTTTAGAGTCATGGTTACCAAAGTTTCAAGGGTTGCTTCTTTACTATCTAACAGTTTAACTTATCTTTTTTGTTAAGTTATTGTAAACACCGTCTGATGTTTCTTTATTTCTCTCCCTTCTAATTCTTCCTCCTTCATTCTTCATATACTAGGTGTTTTATTCTTTGCCTTTAGTTAGTATTTGGATGGTCTGCTTTCTTTGCTATGATTTTATTTTCTCTGGTGACATCTTTTTAGCCTTAGGAGTGCTTCCCTCTAGAGCAGTCCATTTAAGATATCCCGTAGAGGTGGTTTATGAGAGGCAAAGTCTCTCAACTTTCACTTGTCTGGAAATTGTTTAATCCCTCCGTCATATTTAAATGATAATCATGCTGGATACAATATTCTTGGTTCATGGCCCTTCTGTTTCATTACGTTAAAAAGATAATGCCATTCTCTTTTGGCCTGTAAGGTTTGTGTTGAGAAGTCTGATGATAGTGTGATGGGTTTTCCTTTGTAGGTGATCTTTTTTCTCTCTCTAGCTGCCTTTAATACTCTGTCTTTATCTTTGATCTTTGCCATCTTAATTATTATGTGTCTTGGTGTTGTCTTCCTTGGGTCCCTTGTGTTGGGAGATCTGTGGGCTTCCGTGGACTGCCGGACTATTTCCTTCCCCAACATGGGGACGTTTTCAGCAATTATTTCTTCAAAGACACTTTTTATCCCTTTTTCTCTTTCTTCTTCCTCTGGTACTCCTATAATGCGAATATTGTTCCGTTTGGATTGGTCACACTGTTCTCTTAATATTCTTTCATTCCTACACATCCTTTTATCTCTCTCTGCCTCAGCTTCTCTGTATTTGTGTTCTCTGATTTCTATTTCATTAGCGGTCTCTTTCATCACGTCCAGTCTGCTGCTAAGCCCTTCGATCGCTTGTCTCAATTCTGCATTGTCTTTCCTCCCTTCCCTCACTTCCTCCCTCAGCTCTTGCATATTTCTCTGTAGATCTATCAGTATAGTTATGACTTTTGTTCTGAATTCTTTTTCAGGAAGTTTGTGCATTTCCATTCCTTCAGGTTCCCTCTCTGGTTCTGTTTGGGTCTGGGTGAGTTTTGTTCGTACCATATTCCTGTCTTTTCATGGCGATAGAAGTGGTCGCTGGTAGGTGCCACGTATGTCAGCTGGGATCTTTAAGACTTTTAAAAAGAAAAAAAGAAAGAAAGAAGAGAGAAAAAAAAAAAGAAAGAAGGAAAAGAAAGAAAAGAAACCAGAAAGAAAAAAAAAATGCCCACCGGGAGTAGATTCTGAGGATGCTGTAGGTGGCGCTGTTGCTCCACTATTCTGCAGCCGTGACCATGCCACTCCGCAGGTCCCTTTTTAGCTCTGCCAGGGCGGGAACAAATGTGAGGCTGTTGATCTCTGTAGGAAGTCTGAGTGCGGCTACTGTTTCCCTGTCACCAGCCAAGGGGTCTGAAATTCTCCAGGACTTCCAGCCTGCTAGGCTGAGTTTGCCGGGGCGATCCTGGGCCCTTGTCACTTTAAGACCGCTAAAAAAAGAGCGCATGCTTTTCTTTTGTCCCGGGAGCCGGCTGCGAGGACCCAGTGCGTTCCCAAGCTCACATCCTGCACTCTCTGTCTCTCCAATCTCTGAAACACTGTGCAATATGTATCAACGCTCCCAGCGCAGATCACCAGGGCTGGTTATTTCACGGGCCTGTACTTCCACTCCCTCCTGGCTCTGAATCCTCTCCTCCCACTGGTGCACTGGAGTCAGGGAGTTCTCGGGTTCCGCCAGGTCGCGGCTCCGTATCTTACCTGCCTTGCGGGGTGCCGAGACCTCTCAGGTGTAGCTGCAGGCTGTGTGGTGTCCTGTATCTTCTGGTCTCTTTTTTAGGAATAGTTGTATTTGTTGTATTTTCATAAATACATATGGTTTTGGGAGGAGATTTCCCCCACCCTGCTCACGCCGCCATCTTCCCGGAAGTCAATCCTGTCACCCATGTCTTTTAACCACAGTAAACTTAAGGTTTTTGCATAAAAATTTCCAACAGCCCAGTGATGTTTGTCAGAAAGTCATATATATGGCTGTTTTATTAAAACAGCTTTATAGAGGTTCTAACTGACAAGCAATACACTACACATATGTAGACTGCATAGTTCAATGTTTTGATGTATGTATACAACCATAAACCTAACACTGTAATCAAGAAAATGAACCTATTAATCCTACCTGAAAGTTTTCTCAGGCTTCCTTGTAATTTCTTCTTTGTACCCTGTTCCTTTTCCTCAAGCAACCAGTGATTTACTTCCTGTTACTAGAAGTTTGTCTGCATCCCCTAGAATTGTATGTAACCAGAATCATACAATATACACTCTTTTGGTCTGGTTTCTTTCCCTCAACATAATTATTTTGAGATTTATCTATGTTTTTGTGTGTGTTAATAATTAACTGCTTTTTATTGCTGAAAAGTCTTCCATTGCATGGATATAATGCAATTTACTTATCTCTTCACCTGTTGATGACATCTGGGTTGCTTCCAGTTTGGGGCTATTAACAAGTAAATATCTACGGACACTCGTGTACAATTCTTCATATGGAAATACACTTTTATTTCTCTGGGGTAAATACCTATGAGTGTAATAAGTATGTCACATGGTAGATACATATTTGAACTAAAAAGTCAGTCAAAAGGAGAAATAAAGTTTACAACCCGTTTATTGCTTACAAACTGCAGTCTGGGTCTGTCTCTTTCCTGCTCAGGCAGAAGTAAGCGATACCTCCCCCTAACCTCTCAGATTCAGATAAGCCCTCAGTGGCCCAGGTAATTACCCACTGATATGGAGATGAACTACCATTCTCCACCCCTTAGGAATGCCTGTTGAAATGCAGATGCACTAAAGCCAAGCAAGATATTCTGGAAATACTACAATTTTACCCACTACAGAGCATGAGATAAAGCTGATGACAGACGGAGAGAACACCTTTTCCTTCACTTGTAGTTACTTTCCTTCAGAGCTTGTAACTAGATTTACCATCAAGACTAAAATTTCTTGGTCTTAAAATTTTGGCTTTTATTTACACATATTTTATTTAAAAATGATATGTTTTTCATGATAAAATCATCTTTTTCTCTTCCAGAAAGAAAAACTCTTTTTACATGGTGAATTACTAATATGTGAAATCAAATGACTACAAAACAGTTTGTGGTTCTAAAATGTTTTCAAGTATAGTTTCTATCAATAAGGAGAAGAGGTATTTTTCTGGGATATTCCAAATTATGTGTTATATGAAAAATTATATATGTTTTCTGGATAAGCTTTCCTATGGAGTTGTATAAAAATGTCATAAAATGACATTTGTGGTGGTTACAGTGTATTACTAGTTTTTTTTTTTCCATGCTTCAGTTCTACCATGTCAGAAAGAATCTCATGGTAAAACTGACATCCAATTTATGTGGAAAGTAGGTGTGTCAAATTCAGTTCTCTTTGCAGATATTTGTCCTCAATCAGCATGAAAAATTAATTTCTTTCCTTTGTTTTAATGTGTCATAATAAAAACAAATGTTAAATTCCCAAGGAAAATGAAAATGAACAGCACATCATGATTGCCAATCCTGTCTATAGAAACAAGAACTTTAAATGTACTGTTAACTGTTAAGAGTTGCAGTAATTTCATCGAGTTTGTTGCTTCTGAGGGCATTCTTAAAAATTGATAAAGTGTACCAACTACCATTGATTCAGTGTAGCAGTAGAACTAGTACTACTAGTGCTAGCAAAACAATTACTACGTACCAAGCAATGTGCTAAAACCTTTATCAAATCTTCATCAGTAGAAGATGATTCTCAGGCTCTGGGTTATGTAATTTTCACAGGGTCACAAAGCTTGTAGGTGGTGGAACCTGGAATTGAATTAATACCTCTCTGACTCCAAATTAAATGCTCTTTCCCCAAGCACAGAGTCTAAATGCACTGAAGGCATTTGATATCATTGAACTGAATAACTGTCTGCAGATGTCTTTCTGCAGTGTGATACTGAAGAAGAATATATAATTATTTGTTGATTTCTCCCTTTCCCTCATTGATAGCTCCCTATGTTTCCTACAATCTATTCTCCACACAGCATTGAAGTGACTTTTTAATAAGTTAGATCACATCACTCTCCTGCTTTAAACCCTCCAACTCTTATTTGTTTCTTAAAATAATAATAATATCCAATACATAATAGAATAAAATAATAATCTCCAATACTCTATATCTTCAAATCTCAGTTACCCCCTAAATATCATTCAGCTTCCCTTCTTCTTCTCATCCTGTGTTCACCATGCTTCAACCTTACCAATCTTCTTTTTGTACTTCTGAAGATACTAAGTTCATTTTTTTATATATACTTGTTCCTTCCATCCCTCATGCTGGAACATTCTTTTTCATTTTTCCAAGTCTGGCCCCTTCTCAACATTTACATTATACAAAAACCTGCCCTATGTACAAAGAAACCTATTTAAACTACATCACTAGAATTATTTTTCTATCATATAACTCTGCTTTTCCCCTTTCTTATTAGATAACACTAACTGATCTGAATTTTCTTATTAGACTAGACTTAGATGCTAGACTTCTTACATATAGACTTCTTTGTTTCACATTAGTTTATTTGTAACTTGTTTTTCTAAAGTCTATCTACTAGAAAATGAGCTCCATTAAGGCAAGAATTTGTCTTATTGATAGAACAGCTTTGGCCATATAATAGGCTCATAATAAATAATAATTTAATAGATGTATTAATATATGAAGGAAAATATTTTGCATGATGGAAACTGAAGGCACAATACTACCCAAGTTAACATAAGAAATTAGATTTACACTGGATATCAAGTGAATGGATTTCTTAATTTCTTAAGCATAATGGTCTTTATTAATAAAGGAGGTCTTAATCAGAATTTAAGTAGACTTTTTTCATCATATATATAAAATTAATTACAAAGTTTAAATATGCATTTAAAAGCCTATCTTAAGTTGAGACACACTCTACACAAAATAAAACCAAAAATTTTAGGAGTATTGTTTGATGAATTTGGTATATGCATGCACCCGCACACAACCCACATATATCTAAACAGATATCATTTCCATCCCTCCTCCAGAAAGTTTCCTTATGGCCCTTGATTAGCGATACCACCCCTCCCTAACCACTATTCTGACTTCTACCCAAGGATCAGTTTTGTCTGTTCCTGAACCTCATATCAATTGAATGGTCTGTATTCACTTAATGTTAGTTTCTTTAGCTCATCATAGTGGTTCTGAGATTCACCCATTTTGAGGAATACATAAAAAGCTCATGTTTCTTTTCCTTCTTTTTCTATATAGTATATTATTTTATGACTATATCACCATTAAAAAAATTCTCCCATTGATGAACATCTGAGGTATTAACAGTTCTGCCCTGTATGACCAAATCATACTGCTATTAAATAAACCATTATGGATATTATCATAGAAGTCTTTTCTGTGAAGCTAGGCACACATTTGTCATGGATGTATAACTAGGAGTGGAATTCTTGATTAAATGGATTCTTAATTTTATTAGAAACTGCAAGAGGGTTTTCCAAAAGGGTTGTTCTGTGTTTCACATTCACATTATATGAAAGCCCCAGTCGCTCTACAGCTTCAGCAATATTTCATATTGTCAATCTCTCATATCTCATGGTGGTTTCAATTTGCAATTACTGTTGAATAATCATTTCACTGAGCACTTCATTGTGTATTTATTGGCCATCTAGCTATTTTTTCTTGTTATGTGATTGGTCCTGGTTTTTGCCCATTTTTTTATTGGGCTTTAAATCTGTCCAATAAATTCTTAAAATAAGTACTATATTTTTCAGTTCTATAACATCCATTTTCTTTGTTACAAGTTTCTCTGTTTAAGTTCTTTCCATCCATTTTGTCCAGATTATTCTAAATTTAATATATTCATGGTATTTACTTACAGTTTTTGCTAATTCTAATTTCTGAGTTAAATGTGGATTTTCTTCTATTGACTGATTTTTTTTTCCTCTTGAGTGTGGGTCAAGTTTTTTTCCCCATAGCTTTTAAGTTTATGCTAGATATAGTACTTAAAATAACCATAGGGATTGCAATAAATAGCACTTTCCTTCAATGAGGGCGTCTCTGTCAGGCAGCTAGCATTTCATTTCAATCAGGAACTAAACTGGATTGAAGCTGAGTTGCAGCTTTAGTTTTTATTCCCTTCTGATTTAAAATGCGTTGAGTCCTGGACCTATGTGTACCACAGGCCCATCATTTTAGAAGGACTTCGGGATCGAAATATCAGGAGCCTGTGGGGGTCTGTTTCTGCTTTCCAGCTCTGCCTCCAATGTCCAATGCTGAGGCCAATACAGCAATCAATACCCCCGAGCTCCCACGGGTGGAATTAGGTGATGGGTGGGCAAAATTAGCTCTGGATTTTGGACTCTTAGTGCTTGCAATCATCTGTTGTGCAAGTCACCATATTTTATTCAACAAGAACACAAAACTATGAATTACGGAGTCGGACTGACTGGATTCAAACTCCAGCTTTTCAACTGACCAAGTGTGTAACTTCAGAGAAGTTACTTAGTGAACTGTTTCCCTATGCAAATTGGAATAAAATTATCTACACCACAAGTTGTTATAATTCTAGTTAACTTTCTGCAAATAAAGTGGGACAGTGCATCACACAGAGTGTTATGAAAGTATTATTTTTATTACTATTGATATTGGCATTAATCCTAGGTAGGATATGAAAATATAAAGATGAATCAAATATTTCCCTATCCTGGAAGAATGTACGGTGTTCTGTGAAATAAACAGGGAAGCTCCAACACAATGTCACAATGTATATATTATTGGTTTATAAGCCTCACTAAACAATGTCCCTTGGCTGCTCTCAGAAGTGACTAATTCTAAAGTTTGTCTTAAAATATTAGTTAGAACTTCCCAATGGTATTGGGGAATAAATGAGAAATAAATAAGGGCATTCCAAGAAGACAAAATACAATATTCAAAGTCATTCATTAAAAAAAAAATCTTGGGTGTCCTGGGAGACAAGCTTTGTGAGATGAGAATGTAGGTCAGTGTATGTAGCACATTAGAAGATAGATGAGCCTGGGTTGGATCATGAAAATTATATGTTGTGGCAATTTTTATATTTCAATATAGTTTGAGGGTGACTCTGGAGTGTAGAGGACAGAATAGACAATATGAGAGACCAAACACCTAGGGATCATGTAAGAGACAGTTGTAGTATTTCAGTCGGTCAATGGAGAATGTTGGTACAGGTCATGCCAGTGAGAATAAGTGGCGAATAAATAAATGAGATCTTGTTGGAGACTTAGGGCCTGATGACCAATTTGACATGGTATGTGATGGAGACAGGGTGATTTAGGACAATGTGTTGGCATTTGTGCTAAAAAAAGAAAAATGTCAAAGGTGTTCAGAGATACTTTTGGGTTTTAAGTTGGGTCCTGAAGGACAGGTAGATTTCTAAAGCCAGACATGGTGGAAAGGAGCATGCATTTCAGGGACCAAGATTCTTTTCAACCCCACTTTTCAATTCCTCTCAATTATATAAGAGAAATTTTGTCTTAGTTTCAGCAGCAAGAAGGAAGAATTTAAGACAACCTCTCAAAATTCAAATATTCATTCTGGCACTTCAAGAACCAAAGACAATGTGTCTTTGAGTCATCTTCATTGTAAATGCAGAACCCAGAACATTGTTTTCACCCATCTGGAAGAAAATGTACCTATATAGCAAGATGGAAGGATATAAATTTCATATTCCATCTCTTATGAGCTAAATTTATACTTATCAATGTAAGGATTATACATTTATGCATTTTAATCATCTTTTAAAAAATATTTTATGGAGTAAGCCAAAATCAATCACACATTTGTAAAAAAGCTGAAGCAACTCTAGGATGTTTACTGCAAGTATATGGCACCTGGGGGATACTTCTTATAGTCTTTATAGGCTTTTATGCCTTGGGTGTCTTAGTAACTTGACATTCAATTTTCTTTTTCACTTTTGGTTTTAAAAAGAGACAATGAAATGGCTTTTACATATGAAGCCACTGAGATTTAAAATGTTTAATAGCAATCATTTTAAAAGAAAAATAAGGTGGTATATTTGGCACTGATTTATGAATAGATGTTTATGGCTTTCTTGAAGTTTTTTTTGAAAAGTTATGTAGAATGTCTATTTACATCATTCTTCCATTGATCATTCTTGATATTTTTATAACCCATGATAACTACTGTGTAGTAGTCAACTTGTTCTAACATATGCCTTCTATAAAATGTCAGCTTACATGTCAAGTTTATAAAAATAGTAATTTGTTTTAGAAAATGCATTATTTCTGAAACATATGTAAATCTATAATAGCACTCTTCTCTTTGGTGAGTAGACTTCCTAGAGAGTAAGTAGGCACAGGTATAGGAGTTAGGATTCAAGTACAACATAGGAGGTCTCTTTATAGTCTGATTAACAGTGCTTTTGGGAAAAGAATTGCTCTATATCTCCTAAGTTCAACATTAAGTTTATTTCATAAAGCAGCATGAATAAACCCTCAACTCTTAGTGAAATAAATGTGCCCTTTGAGAAAGCATATGCTCACATATCACTTGTAGCTCACTTAAACACTTGGAGGGCTGAAAATATTTCCACAGTCCAAACTCAGATGCATTAAAAATGGTCTTCAGAATGAAGTTAATGGGACATCTGATTCACCCAGTTGGCTTTATAAGAATGCAAATTCCTGGGTTCCCTCCAGATTTAGTGAATGAAATGGCAGTAGGTGGGGGCCTTGGAATCTGATTTTTATTAAACTCCCCAGGTGCTTCATATGCCTTCTGACGACAAAAATTTGACATACCTCTCACGTTTATTTGGTGTCTAGAATAACATTTGAGCTTAAAAATGTGAAAAAAAAACAGATGTGATTTTGGGTGAAAATGTTGGAAAATTGTACGATATGTGATATCTTGAGTATTTAGGAACTGGGAACTTATATATCTATGCAAGGTCCACATGCTGGAGGCTCTCTACATAATTCGTAAACATAATCCTAACCCCAGTCTTATGGCATTATTATATCAGTTTTATGGACAAGAGAACAGGCTTAACGATGTTAAATTAACTTTTTCAGAGTTATACAGGCAATAGCTGGAAAATAAATAAATAAATAAACCTAGTTACATCAAACTTTAAAGCTCTTTCTGCTGTACCAGTCTGCTGGTTTGGATGGGGTGGACGATGGGAAAGACCAAACACTTTTTTGAAACAAACTCATGTTAGATTATAGACATTTCCTCTCTCTGTTAATAGAACAAACTGATAAGGAAGAAATTCTTATACAAGTTCACTGAAGAAACGCAAAGTGGTTAGGTAATTTGCTGGTCAACACACACCCATTCCTACATTTATTTACTTACATATTAAATGGCTACAAAGGATTAGACATGAGGTGAACAAAGCTGACACTCTGTGTGTCCTCAGGGAGCTCACAGACAAGCTTTAGAGACAAACAGGTAAATCGGTTTATACCATAATGTTTGATAAGTGCTACAAGAGCAAATAATAACAGGGGAAATCTAATTTAGTTTTGGGACTCAAATAGGCCTATCCAGAGAAGTGACGTTTGAGTTGAGATAAAAGGATGACTAAGATTAGTAGAGCGAGAGGAAACACATTCAGGTAGAGGGAATATCATGTGAAAAGCCTGGGAAGCAGAAAAAGATCTTCATCCTTTAGGAATTGGAAGTACAGTCCAGCCAGCAAAGAGGACAAAGAGTGAATGGTATAATATGATGTATTCAGTGCCCAGATCACTGAGGCCTCTCATGGTAAAATGTAAGACTCTTGGCAATTTTCCTCTGTAGCAATGGAGGTGGAGAAAGAGAAAAAGAGTCCAATTTATTGGGGGAGGACATAAGGACAAAGCCATGTTTTAAATGATTTCCTGTCTTTTGCAACTGGATGGAGACAGAATAGAGGGACATATGTTGAGAGAAGAAGGAACACTAAAGAGGAGCAGGTTGAAAAACAGAAGGAGGATTTGGATAAAACTATATAGACATGAGCTTTTTGAGCACAAAGGTGGTATTTGATGCATGGCAACGAAGTAGCTCACCCAGAAGACAGTGTCAAATGAGAAACAAAGACAACCTTTGAGGTTTAGCAGGAAAGGAACGAGGAAGTGAGACTGAGCAGGAGAGAGAGAAAGGAAATCACAAGATTGATGGTATTATGGGAACCAAAAAAAGAAAGAACTTCAGGGAGGGGATGGTCGGTTGTGCTGAGCGTGTCTGAGAGGGCCAACAAGGAGTGACAGATTTTCTCTATAGGAATCGTGCTCAGGCCCCTTCTATTTTTGAAAATTTTGGTGCCAAGAGTATATAGTAAATCAGGTTAAATTTAGACATTTGGAGTTAGGGGAGGATAGTTTTTAGAGACAGAATATAGAGAACTTGTTCATATAATAATGGGAAGGGTACAAAAAGTGGGAAGACTGATGATCTTGAAAGATTGCAGGTAACTGAAGGATATATGTTTTTGAGAAGATGGGGACAAGTGGAGGACCCTTGGCAGAAGAAAAACACTTTTTCTGCTCATAGGAGAGAATAATAAATGGTGATGACAGTTAACGCTAATTGTTTTTGCTATAGGCTATACCCTTTTCTGATTATGTGTGTGTTATTATATGAATATATAATATTCATATATAGTAAGTGAATATATGATATGTTTTTCTTCCTAAAAACTTTGTAGGGTTGGTTATTACCATTTTATAGATGGGCACAAAAGTTATAAGCAACTTGCCCATGTCCCACAGCTAGTAGGTGATGAAATGGGATTTGGCCCTGAGTCTAAGCTTAGAACTACAGACTTGCTGGTAGGAAGGTGAGTCCCTTCCTGTCTGACAACTTCCTCTTTCATGATGCATAAGGCAAAATCATCAACTGAAGGGTGCAGGGAGGGTGGTGGTGAAGGAGATAAAGGAAGATACTCTTTTTTTCTTTTTATTATTTGTATCCAAGTATACCTGGCATACACTATAATTAGTTTCAGGTGTACAACATAGTGACTCACCATTTATGTACATTACAAAATGCTCACCATCATAAGTGTAGTTACCATCTGTCACCATACATGTGTGAAATAGTGCTTAGAGACAGTGGGGCAGTGGACTTACAGGAGCATGGTGAAATTTTCATGTGGTAGTAAGTACTCATTTGAGTTTAATGAGAAAACATTTATAGTGACACCAGTCTACCTGGGTTTGTGATTGAATCTCTTCCATACTATGCTGTACAAATATAGGTAAAGTAGGTCGATGGCTGGGTTCATTGAGGGTTAGAGTGTTTCTGTTTTTATTTTGCTTTGGCAAGGAATTTGAAGGTATTTGCAAAGGAAGAGCAAATCAGGAGTGCAAACCCAAATCCATCTACATTTTATCCAGCTCCACTGCATTGCCACAAGAATTAATGGATTACTATAGGTAAGCAAAAATTTAATTAGCTTGCATCAAACTGTGATTATGTAAGATTAAAACTGGAAAAAAGAAGGTATCTAAAGGGAGGGAACAAAAAAATATTACATAGCTAGTTACCTGTAATATAATAATATGGCCTGTTTGGAGAAGCACTAGAGATTCTTCCTATTTATAATAGTATGTTCTGGATGTACCTACATTTGGAGAACCTTCCAAAATTGCTAGTAGTAATATTATGCGCCAGGCACATTGATAAGAGTTCCCGTATTTCCTCCAAAGCATTTAACTTTTAAAGCAAAGTACATTTTTCCTATATGTTTGCTGCATTTTCCCTTAAATTATTTGTTTCCTTAAAACTATTTCCCATATCTACTTCATTCTTGTTAATGGACACTAGCAAAGTTACAATTTAATGGAATTAATGTTGATTAAAATAGATTTTCTATCATTTATAAAGGAAAGACATGATACATAATTGCTCATAAAATTTAAGCAGCAGGGGTGTGTAAATTGATTCCTTTAAGAGAAATGTGCTGTTTTAAGGTCACTATTTCATGCATGCATCATTCATTACCCATGGTGACACTATATTGCCTATTCAGAGTTATCTCAAAGCCAGAAACAAATAAAGAGCTGGGCCTAAGCTGGTGAGAAGTGCGGGTTATTAACATTTCTACAGATTCTTGCAAGTAAAGTTTCACTAAATGGATCCACCTGGGAATGGTCTTGAATAGATAATTTCCTCCACAAATCTTTCATTGTAGGATCAAGGATTATGAATTTCACAGCCATAGACACTGTTAAATTTATTTTATTCCAATCTCAGATACACATATTTATTCCTGAGTTTTATGCAAAATCAGCTACCACATATTATGTGAAAATATTGGTTCATGCCCCTATCTTAATTACAAAGTAGAATCAGAAATCAATATATGAAATTTTGGAAAGAACCTACCTAGTAAACACTGGAATTTACTGACATATCAAAACTCACTGTGATGAAAAGCAGTCCTTTTACTGAAATTTACATGTGTCTATCAAAAGTAGTGGCTATAATTTATAAACCCTAAAATATGTTGACAATATAAATGTTATGGAAATTAAGATCTTTTTCATGTCAACTGGTTTTGACAAAGACTGGTCAGAATGAGGGCAGGAGCTCATTAGTATTAGGATGGACAAAATCAAGGGACTCTACAGCCGGGACCCAGGTGGTATATAGTAGGGACTTCAGAATGGCCCTTTCTAGGTGGTTCCTGGATGCCCAGCAAATAAAGCAGAGCAAAACCAAAAAGTGAGGTGCCAGGAGGCCAAAGTAGTACGCAATAGCCCCCCTAAGGTAAAGTCAGTAATTCATTTACTCAATATATGGTGCCTGCCTACCATATACCAGGCCAGGGCAATCGTTTTGAGGCTTGAGGTAGAACAATGACAAAATCCATGCCACATGGACCTTACATTCCAGTGAAAGGGAGAGACAATAAATAATAGACAGTAAATAAGTAGCTGTTGGAAAGTGATAAATGCCAGGGACAAATACAATGAAACAAAACAAAAAGCCAAGGTGAGGCAAGAGGGATCAGAGCTGTGGAGTTTAGACGAGGTGACAACTTTAAGTAGGTTGATTGGTGGCATCAAGACGATGTCACCCCCTTCAAGGCAAAACCTCCAAGGAAGTGATAGAATTAGCTATGCAGATCTTTGGAGGAAGACAAGGCTCTCTGTGCAAAGGCTCCTAACTGACTTGATCATAAGAAAAGGTCAGCGTGTCTCAGGAAAGTGAGTCAAGGGAGGGTATCTGGACACAGAGTCACAGAGGCACAGGCAGGGCTGTCTCTCTGTGGTTTTCTTCTCTATACTGTTTATGTCTTTTTCCATTTTCCCTAGTTGTAAAAGGAACAGACTGGCATGAGAGGCTATATCTCAAATAAATTGAAAAAGAGTGGAAGGAAGTGGAAGTCTGATTCTGTAGGATGGGTAGACAGTAGGACCATGTGAATGGCCTCATGTTCCCCGACAGAGAGTTAAGAGAAAGAGTTGGACAGACTTAGGTGGAATCCTGCCTCTCTCACTAACTAGCTGTCTGACCTAAAGAGTGACTTAACTTTCCTGAACCTCGATCTGTGTGATACAACGGACATCATGACACCTTTTCCCTGAAACTACCAGGAGACAATGTGTGGGAACTGTTGGGCACAGAGCCTGGAATAAAATAGGCATTTGGGACAAGTTGTCTTGCCTTTTCTATTTTGAGCCCCTAGCACTAATGTTTCAGCTCAGAAGTTATTACCTTTTTCTGGAAATAACTTCTGCATTTGAGTAAAAGAACTATAATTCTGACATATATAAAAAAACTACTGAAATCATTATACAGAATAAACTGGACACAGAGATAAGTAAAGCACTTTAAACTTTCTCCTACTGCACATTCAAACCTGTTTTGTGAAACTTTTTTTTTCTTTGCCATTCCTCATTGAATAAAACCTAGGCTTTTTCTGATCCCTTTTAGCACATACCCGAGTTAGCTGTATTAACTGCAATGGAAAATAGGGGCCTGGTAGTCTGGTCATTATTTCATGCCTACAGTCCTGCCCCCTTACCCCATTTGGGTGCCTCTGAAAGACAGGAGAAATGAGGGGCATGTAAGTTCTTACTTGACCAGGATTGTCCTAAGGTGACATTAGTGTTCTATGGGTCTGGTAGAAGCTTAAAACCGACACTTTTCTTGTGGAGTGATTTTGGGGGTTCTCCAGAGACTGCAGTACTGGGAATCTCCTCTTTGCTGATCTCTTAAAATGAATTACTTTATCTGTTTCAACTAGACATTCATACGTTCTGCTCAGACCTGAGGTACCCAGTAGTACACTCCCAGCTACTCTCTGCCAGGGTCACCTCTTACCTCCATGTGGCCCTTTTGGAAAGATCTAAGACATCCCCAGTTTGCCTTGCTTGCTCAAGTGGTCCACTTTTGTGCCACAAAGCCGTCATGCATCCTTTATCCCAACAAACTCTGGGCATGCAGGTCACCTTCAACATCTTACTCAGCTCTCAGAGCAGCTGAAACTCTCAAACTAGATTTTTCAGATTTGAGTCCAACATCAATGAATACATCATTCATTGTGTACATCACACAAGGTCTCTTGAAGCACATTTTTCCAGGCTTAAAATAAGGTTTCAAATGCCTCCACTTTACTCTAATGAGGGTAGGATGGAACTCACAGCCCACAGCTGACTTCCTCTGAACACATCTTCTAATAACCAATATTTTAGCTTCTATATTCTAGACCCTGAGGAAGCAAGGATCAAAAACCAGTGTTTTGCCATCTCCTTTGTAAGTCCTGCATACATAGAAATTCTGATTAAATTTAAATATCCCCCAGAAATTCTGTGGACTTAGCCAAACTGAGACTGAAACTGTTCCATTTAGCATCTTGTAATACTCTCTTCTCAGGAAACAAAATAGTGTGTTACAGAATGAAAATTCCTGAGATAAAACATCTTCTCAACTATCCATGCAGCAAGTATGAACAAATGTCAAAAAAGAAAAATCTCAGCTCCTGCAAAGGCTGGGAGACTGTCTACCGAGGCACGAGGTAGGAGAATTGCAAATGCATTGTTCCTGTCATATATATTTAGTATTTGTTTCAAATACTAAAGTCACACCTAACCCTTCTCATCAACATAATTTATGCTTTTATGAATATACATATTTAACATTCCAGGTGATGTAATAATTTTCTTAAGGCACTGATTTTTTTTATTGTTCCAGTGTTGAACTATTTGACAGTGGGTCTTTCCCCCACAATGTTCAATATTACTACATTTGAATGAATATTTTCTTTTCAAAATAATGACCAAGATAAACAAACTTTCCTCTGCTGAAGATAGAGTTCATCTCTTTATTTTTTGAATGACCAAATGTCACTTGGATTAAATCTAATGGATGATTTGTAACTGAATGATTTATGATTATGTGGTGATCAAACTGGAAAATAACATTTGTGGGGAAACATATTAAAGATATGACTTGAATGGGATGAGACTGGTTTCTCATGTACACTGAAAGGACTCTACAAGAGGCATACAAATAGTAATAAAGAAAAGAGCAGCATCGCTAAGGAGAGCCATTGCCTTCCAGGACGACTACTTGGTAGAACACAGCATGAACTTAGATATTTCTGAAAAGATTAATATCACTTTTTACTTTCTCAGCTCATATGTAATATATGAAAAACTAAAACAAAGATACTTGAATATTACTGACATTGAAAACTTTATACTTCAGAATATCATCTTTATTTTCAGTCTACACTGATTTTAGAAAGAAATGTGATCAATCAAAAAAATACGTGATTAATTCCTTAGAGCACATATGCTCATATGCTTTATTTCTGGCTCTCACTCATTTATGGTACTCAAAAGACATATTACAATTAGGTGAAACTCAGAAATATCCTCTAACCTACTTCTTTTCTTACAATCTTAAATATGCATGCTACTCAGAGTCGAACCTACTAGCATATTTTTTGAATGTTAAATTCAGAAAATAGATAAGTGTCATCTAATGAATGTGGAATATCTATATTAGATACTCTCTTAAAGAGGGGTAAATTAATCAGTTTGCTCTTGGACAACATTAGCAATGTTTTCTTTGTTTTCCCCCAAAATGAAGAGCAGTGTAGCACTACTTAGACGCAACCAATGTTGTTACTTAAAAATACTCACTGTATTATTTTATTCAGCAAAATGAAGGGTGAAATCCCCATTCTTAGAAGCCCGCCATAGTATTTATGAAAAGTGGGCTCAAACAAAAGAAGTGAATTTTTCAACTATTTCAACTGGCCTGGACTCTAACAAATAATATAAAACAAATGATATATGTTCAGCAACAAAGACAGAAAACTTATCCACTCCTACTGTAAAATAGCTATATTTCAGGTTTATTAGACTGAATTCAATTAGTTTCCCTTATGGTCTACATGTGAGAAATTAAATGACTTCCCTTCTGTGAATGTATTTCCCACATAATTTCTAATATTTGAAATATATTACAAAAGTTAGTTGAATCTATGACTTCTTCTTATAAACTTATGACTAGATTGCTTTAAAATTAATTGAAATTGGAAGGAAAAGTTACCCAGGAAGACTGTAATAAAATAAGACACAAATAAGCTTCTCAAACATAGCTATTTGGTGTTTGCTTACTGTGAATAAAAGAGGGGTAATGAAAACCTCTGAATCCATTTCTTTCCTCTAAGGACTACAAGAATAGAGAAAATTAAGAAAACTGCCATTTAAAAACAGTCTTTGCATTTAAAATATACTTATTATTCATATATTATTGTAAAGCCATCGTTGTGGACACTACAGTAAAGTCACCAACATCCACCCCATTCCGAATTATTCTTCTGAGCCTAGCATGGTCATTTCTTTCTTTTTTTCCTCACCAATAATTGGTTCAAAAATGGATCAAGGGAAATGGAGGCAGAGCTGACATCTCAAATGCCAACTCTGGAGGACATACCCTACAAAGGACTTTGATTACATAATATGGTACGTCATTAACTTACTTATTTGTTCATTGCCTCCATCCGCACTAGAATGAAGAGCTATGAAGAGCTATGAAGAAGACATTCTTCTTTTCACAGTTGATCTCCAAAGCCTAGGTCAGTGGCTGGTACATGGTAAGTACTCAATATATTTGTCAAATATATAAGTAAAGAAAAAACCTTGTTACTTTAAGGAGAGCTTGAACTTCAGTCATTTACTACTGATGCACTACTTTTACCTAACCGATGTTTAAATGCCAGTTTTGACAATTGACCAATCATGTCATTCCTAGCATTTTTTTAATCCTCCAGTGCCAGATCTGGTCCAGGATAATGTATTGTGTTTAATTACCAAGGTCCTTTAATCTATATAATTCTTCGATCTTTCTTTGTCTTTCATGACGTTGACATTTTTAAAGGATCCTTTTCTTATTTTTATAATAGGGTGCTCCTCATTTTTTATTTGTCTCATGTTTCCATACGATCAGACTTAGGTAAAGCATTTTGATCTGGAAAACTACAAAAGTGATGTTATGTCCTTCTCAGAGTATCAAATCTGGAGGCTCTGCTGCTATTACTGATCACCTGTTCAAGATATTATCCAATTTCTCTACTTTATAGTTCCTATTTCTCCCTGTGATGAATAAACAATTTGTTGGGAGACATTTTAAGATCATATACATATTTCACTTCTCATCACAAAGAGCTTCCAAAGTGTAGGATAGATCAAGTAGCAAAATATGGGATTCAGGATGTCCCGATACTTTTCATCAACAACATTAGATATTAGAAGGAAAAGCTCTCAAGCTTCTGAGAAAAAAAAAAATTACCTAGAATTCTAAAAAAAGTACCCAGACTGAAAAAAAAATCAATGATGTATAAGGTAAAATAAAAACATTTTTAGACATCCAAGAATAACAATGACAGTCCAAGCATCTTTTCTTAGGTAATCACTGGAGAACATTCTTCATTCAGCAAAATGAGGGGTGAAATCCCCAGATAGTAAGGGATGGTCAGGATCCAAGAGAGGAAATCAGTGAAAGGAAGTTCCCGCAGAGCATCTGGTCACTAAGTCTAGGGACCCACCTCTGAAAATCAGAGCAGAAGGCGCAGGAGGAAGGGCTGGAGGTCTCTAGGAAGTAAACCCAGATGAGAGATTATCTGATGTGTTTGAATAATTTGGAGGAAATTCTTGATAAGATAGTTCACAAATTTGCAGCAGCATAAACACCTGTAATGATTACATAGAAAACTAAACCAACGGAAAAATGATGTAACTGTAAGATAAATAAAAATTGAGCAAGAAGGGAGATCCAAGGAGTGAACAGTTTATACATTGTCTTAATAACGTAAATTCTGACTATTGCTCTAACCAAAAGGAAAAAAATAAACTGACACAAATATTATGAAGGAGAGAGGAAGTGAAATTGGAGGAAGTGTAGTACAGACCTATCTTATCAACTGTCATAAAAGGAAGGCCATAATGAGAAAAAAAATTAAATTGAAAAAGAGGAAACTATTTATTTAGATAGACGGATATAAGTACCAGAAGAATTAGATAGAAGACTTGAAAGTAGTTGCTCCTGGCTAATAATATTTGTAAATAGGGAGGGACAGTCCAGTAGATAATTTTTAATATTGATATTTATATTTATATTAGTATTATAAACATACTAATAATCACTGATTTTAACCTTGGGTAGATATATTTTCATTTAAAAATTAATTTTTAAGAATAATAATATGCATCTCATGCATATATAACCAGAAACTCATTTCAGTTATTATTTATAGAGGATGATAAAAATTTCAATATGGTTTGCCCTTTATAAGGCATTTTCATCCTTGGAATTTTAAATGAGTATAAAATTGTGATTAAATGAAAGACAATTAAGGATTTCAGTGACACTAGCTTCAGGTAAAATAAACACCTTTTTTTAATTTTACATAGGATTTGTGATCTAATTGAATTTAAGGCAACTACTCTGGCATTTATGAACTGAACTGAATATCCACTCCTTTATATATTCTTTGGATAGAAATTTGAGTAAATGGGCACATACACAACAATAAAGGATGGAACATATGTGTGATACAGACTGTTAGTTTATGCCAATGCTCTTTTTCCTCTTCTTTTTAGTAATAAGAATCCCAATTTGGTCTATTTCCCCAGGTGGGGTTGGGGGTGTGTTATAAACTTCAGCCTACCTTAAAGCTATATATAGCCAAGCAATTAAGTGTTGGTTAGTGAGATATAAGTAGAAATATTTCTATAACTTCTGTGAGATCTCATCTCTTCTTTGCCCCCTTTTCATTCCTGCATCTTGGAATGGGAAGGGACATGTGATGGTCAGTGTTCATGGATCCATCTTAGACCACAAAGCTGAGGGCTGCATCAGCGATGAAATGCAAAACACTGGAAGTGTACATCATGGTGCCCCTATGCCAGTCATGGACTGCTTTTATGTGAAAGAATATAATTATCTCTTGCTTAAGCTGGGTTTCTTGGTCTTACCTGATATATAGTATGAGATTGTTTTTCTTTCTCCTAAGATTTCAAGTACTCAAATTTTCATGTAGAATTAAAAGGTACAGAAATACTAGTATTATAGTAATACAGTGTGTAGGACTTGGGTCTTGCATTTTCTGTTAAGTAAATCACAACTAACTTTCTGATAAAATATGTTATAAACACAAGTTCATCTTGAATGAAAGTTATTAGTATGGCTTAAGAAGCAATGGAATTATTGTGAAGTGTCAATAAATAGGGTAATAAAGAAAGCTTGATGGGAATAGGAGTTATATTTGTTAGTAGTATTATTGCTTGAGGTTATAATTACTTACGAAGTAAGAAAATGAAACAGACTATATGCAGGAATACATTTAACTAAAATCCAGCAGTATCAGTTAACAGGTTTACTGAGAATATTGCTGCTGTCAACTTCTATTGGCATTTGCAGGCCAAATAAAAAATTTAGGACTATTGTACTAATGGAAAGCACAGATGGAAATTGTAGTTTATTAAAATCTAATCTTAAAATAAGTAGCTATTTTATTAAAATACACAAGGTGTACAATAGTTTTATAAAGAGCCATGACTGGAGGGATGTTCTTTATTTGGGCCTATGACCTTTTTTAACAACAGCTTTATTGAAATACATATTATAAAACTCATCCTTTTAAAGAGTAAAATTTAGTGTATATTAGAATACCAACAAGGTTGTTCAACTGTCTGTATTATCTAATTTTGGAATATTTTCATCACCTCAAAAAGAAGCCTAAAAAAATATCTATTAGCGATTTCATTTCCTCAAAAAGACATCCACTAGCAGTCACTCCCTCCATCCTGGTCCCTGTTCTTGGGAATCAATAAACTGCTTTCTGTCAGTATGAATTTGCCCATAGTCTTTTGTGTCTGAATTATTTTACTTAGCATACTTTTTTCAAGATTCATCCACATTACAGTATGTCTCAGCAACTCATAGCTTTTTATGGCTGGATAATATTACATTGTAGGCATATACTGCATTTCATATTGCTATTCATCAGGTGAAGGACAATTTGGGTTGTTTCCACCTTTGAACTACAATAAATAAGGCTACTATGAATATTTATGTACATGCTTTGTGTAGTCACGTATTTTTAATTCTCTTGGCAATACACGTAGGAATGGAATAACTAGGTTGTATGGTAATTCTATGTTTAATATTGTTTCACACAGTGGCTGCACCATTTTAATTCCCTACCAGTAATATACGGTTCTGATTTCTCTACATCTTTGCCAACACTTTCAATTGTCTGTCTTTTTTTATTATAGTCATCCTAGTGGGTATGATATGGAATCTCTCTGTGGTTGTGATTTACATTTCCTTAATAGCTAATGATGTGGTCTTTTTAATGTGTTTTCAAGCATTGTGTCTTTTCTTAGGAGAAATGTCTGTTCCATTCCTTTGCCCATTTTTTACTGGATTATTTGTTTTTTATTGTTGAGTTGTACTGTTCCTTACATGAATTCTAGATATAAAATGTTTTTCAGATGTTTAGCAAATATGTCCTCCTATTCTCTGGGCTATCTTTTCACTTGTCTTATGGTGTCCTTTGAAACACAAAAAGTTTTATTTGTGATAAAGTCCTACTTACCTGATTTTTTATTTGGTTGTTCTCTTGGTGTCAAGTTTAAGAAATTATTACTTAATCAAAGTTCATAAGGATTTACACCTATGATTTCTTATCAGAATTTTATACTTTTAGCTCTTGGTCTATGGTCCATTTTGAATTAATTCCCCTACATGGTATGAAATAGGGGCTGAATTTCATTTTTTTGCATGTGAAAGTCCAGTTGTTTCAGTAACAAGTGGTGAAAAGACTATTCTTTCCCCTGTATATTGTTTGGAGTCCTTGTAAAAAAATAATTGACAATAAATGTGAGGGTTTATTTCTTGACTTCCAATTCTAATCCATTGATCTGTATGTTTATCCTTATGCCAGTCCTAAACCGTCTTGATTACTGTAGTATCGTAGAAAATTTTTGAAATCCTCCAATATTATCCTTCTTTCCAAGACTATTTTGGCTCTTCAAGGTCTTGAATTTCCATATGAATTTTTAAGATCAGTTTGTCAATGTCTGCAAAAAAGACAGCATGTGTTTTGATAGGTTGCTCCGCAATTACAGGGTGCAAATTTTGCACTCATTTTGTTATATTTATCATAATTATTTACTCTTCTTGATACTATGGTGAATAAAATTTCTCAGCTTCATTTTCAGGTTGTATGTTAGTGTTTAAAAATGCAATTGACTTGTATATTGAACTTGTGTCCTATAATCTTGCTGAACACATTTAGTAACTCCAGATTTTTTTATTACTTAGTTTTCTATATTCAAGATCATGTCATAGTCAAATATTTACAGTTTAATTTCTTCCTTTCCAATCTGTATTCTTTTATTTCTTTTCCTTGACTCATCGGCCAGTTAGGACCTCTCGTATAATGTTGAATAGAAGTGATGAAAGTGGAAATCCTTATTTTGATCCTGAGCTTCAGGGAAAAACATTCAGTCTTTTTCTATTAAGAATGATACTTTCTTGTAGATAACCTATATCAAGTTGAAAAAGTTCCATTCTACTTCATGTTATTGAATACTTTTATCTCAAATAGGTATTGGATTTGTTTTTTTAAGTTTACTTGCTCTCTGTTTCTCAGACTGGGTAGTTTCTGTTGCTCTCTCTCCAGTTCCTGACTGTTCATTTCCTCTGCCTTCCAGTGTGCCACTGAGCACATCAACTTAGTTTTTGAAATTATAGTTATTTCGTTTTTTCTTTTATATCTTGTCTTTCTTTACCAAGACTTCTTTTATTCTCTTGAGATTTTCTATTTTTTCATTTGTTTCTAATGTGTTTTCAATTTCTTGCTGATGTGTTTATATCTTGACTGCTTTAAAATCCTTGTCAGATAATTCTGACATCTCTTTTTTTCTTGGTTTTGTCATCTATTGATTGTGAAAACTTCCTAGTTCTTTATCATTAGCAATTTTTAAAATTTAAACTGGGACATTTTCAGAATATGTTATGAGGTTTTGGATCTTATTAAATCTTCTGTTTTAGCTGCCTTTCTATGACACAAATCCTGCAGGGGAAGGGAAGGAGCTGCTTCATTATTGTGAGGTGGAAATAGAAGTCTAGATTCTCTACTCATACTCCAGTGACACTCAAGAGGGATGTCATTGTTAATGCTGGATCTCCCCATGTGCTTGCCACTGACACCATTGTGGGAGTGGGCTCGCTACCCTTGGGTAATGGTGGAAGTCATGACTCCCCCTGAGGCCTTTTCTGACACCACTCCATAGGCCAGTGGGAAGGATGTTTCATATCAAGTTGGTGTGAAAGTTCAATTTCTCCATGTGGTCTCTACCAGCTCCTCTGGAGATGGACTTGATTGTCAACCAGTGGGAATGCATATGGTGACTTCTTCTTTAGCCTTCTCTTATATGATCTCCCCAGTGATGGTAGAGCACCTTGTTATACCCTTCCACAGTGGTGGAAGTCTACATGCCACACTCAGCCACGCAGCTTTTCCTGATATGAGTGGGAATGTAGCCACTGAGTTTTGTTTTGTTTTTTCCTGTTTGGATGGAATAAAGCAGTTATTGTCTGTAACTCTTCTGTCTTGTTGGGCTGTCCTTTCCTGTGGCTAGAGAGAAGAGGCTTTTGTTGTTTATAATTTACATCCATTGGCATTTCTAGGTTGTTGGCTTGTTCAAGTCTGGGATGCATGAGGCAAAAAAGAAAACCCAGGAACTCACTACCATATTCTTCTTTGAGCCCCCAAATCTGTAGCTTATCCTTCTTTCTTCTCCTTACTTTTCCGAGTTTATGTTTGTTTCTTTATATTGCCCAAAGTTCTGGGTTGCATGTCATGAAAGGGAAAGGAAAAAGTGTGCTTACTCCATTTTCCTAGAAGCAGAAATCATGCTGCTTTTACTATTTTTTAATGTGTTGTTATCACAGTAGCTTACTTGGAGATTACAATTAACATCTTAAAACAATTTTGTTCACATGAATATAAACTTGATTTCAATAAGGTACAAAAAGTTTGTTCCCTCTATATCTCCTATTCTCCCCCTCCTTTGTGCCATTTTTGTATGGATATGAGGTTTAATTCAAGTTTCATTTTAACTTTAGCTTTAATGTTTATTTTAGTTTTAACTTTAATTTTAATCTGATGGATTCACTCCGGTATTACTTCTAGGACAGGTCTGCCAGCAATGAACACTCTCAGTTTCTGTCTATCTAAGAATGCCTTAATATTTCCTTCATTTTTAAAGGATAGTTTTTCTGTATATAAAATTCTTGTTTTACAGTCTTTTTTCTTCTTTTTTTTTTAGTTCTTACAGTATGTAGTCCTTCTGCCTTCTACAGTCTCTGTTGAGAAGTCAGCTAGCGAGGAACTTACTGAGATTCATTGTGCATGATGATTAGCTTTGCTGCTATCGCCTTCAAGATTCCCTGGATTTGGATTTCAGCAATTTGACTGAGGTTTCTAATTATGCTACTGGAGTTTGTTGAGCTTCCTGGATGTGAAGATTAATAATTTCAACAAATTTGTAAAGTTTCTGGCCATTATTTATTCAGATATTCCTTTGCCCTTCCTTTCCTCTTCCTTCTAAGTCTCCCATTATGTGTACATTGGTACAACTCATGCCCTCCCTTAGCTCTCTGAAGACCTGTTAATTTTCTTCATCCTTTTAGCTTTCAGTTCCTCAGCTGGACGATTGAAATTGACCTATTGTCAAATTCACCAATCCTTTCTTCTGCCATTCCAAAGCTGATTTTGAATTCCTCTAGTGAATGTTTCATTTCAGTTAGTTAGAATTTCTATTTGGTTCTTCTTTCTTTTTTAAAAAAATAATCATTACACTTTATTGATAGTCTTAATTTGGTGAGACATCATTTTCATACTTTCCTCTAATTCTTTAGACATGTTTTCCTTTAGTTCTCTGAACATACTTAATATGGTTGACTCGAAGTATTTATCTAGTAAGTTCAATGTCTGGGTTTCCTATGGACAGTTTCTTTGACCATATTTTACCTTAGGTATGGGCCATACTTTGTGTGTCTTATATTTTTTTTTGTTGAAAATTGAATACTCTTAATAAAATAATGTGGAAATTCTGGTAATCAGATATGATCCCAGGATTTTTCTGTGTATTTTATTGCTGTTGCTGTTTATTTGTTTAGTGACTTCACTGGACTAATTCTATAAACTCTACATTCTTTGTCATGTGTAGCCACTGAAGTCTGTGCTCAATGTGCTCAGTGGCATACCTTTACACCTCTCCCTTTTGTAAAATAAGTCTCTGAATTGAGAGAGTACTAATAAGAGAAGGAAAAATGAAAAAAAAAAGGCAATAATGAAACCTGGCATGAGATCCATGCCACATTGCTCAGACTTCTACAACCACAGAGTGTACGCTGGGCTGAATTTAGAGGATGTGGGGCTCCTTCCTGCTAAAGTCAAAATACGGCTGCTGAATTTCTTGGTTTACCTGCTCTAAGTTCTGAGAAATAAATGTGTTTTCCTTTCTTAATAGTGCAACTTCTAAAAGCATAAAATATGATATAATTACAGATTAAAGTGATGTTGACGATCCTCATTTTTAAAGACAGTGAAAATGCTATTGAGTGGAGTTAGGTGATTTTTTCCTAGGTCTTGGAATTTTTAGTGAGAGTTGAGTTTCACATCCAGGTTCTTTTCCATTTACTGTGCTACGACCACTGTAACATTCTATTATGTCAATAGATAAGACTGTTCTTTTAGTTCTTTTGGCTTACTACAATGTGATTATGCTCTCGTGACTTTTTCACACACTATGTGTGTTACTGAACTTGGACTGAAGATTTCCTATAGTATTATGGTTCTGTATAATATATAATAGGACAGACTCCAGATAAAATGGAGAAATGTATTTTTCAGATGGGTGGCCTGTGGCTTTAATGTGGGGTACCAAATCACTTGATATATGAATATTAGGATAGGTGTGAAAGTGAATTCTCTTTGCTTTGTAACCACGGTATGCCATTCATCTAAATACAATGTAAGGTCTTAAACTATTTTCTTCTCAGCAAGTTTTTCTTTTAAACAATGGAATGTATTTTTTCCAAAACTTTCAACAAGTGTATTAAAAATTAATTTCATTGCCCCAATCACTATAAACACTATAAAGCAGCTATGTTCATGTCTCCTTATATTATTTTTTAAATGAATATATTATTAAAGGGGCCAGGAATGTCTAAAACACATGTCTTAGTTATAGCTTGACATTTGTCCATAATAAGTAAATAAATACCAAAAGGGAATATTACATCAAGAAACAATTTTCTGATCTGGCAACATTATTATTCATTGGAGCTTCCATTTATATTAGCATTTTAGATGAAAAGCTAGCCCTAGTATCCAATTCTACTTTATCAAGTCTGGATGCAGTGTATTGATTCAGAATTTTGGAACATCACTTTTCATCATATCAGATTGCAAACAAAATGTATCATGGCATGATAAGCCTGGCTGAAATTTTTTACATGAATAATTTCAAGAAAAAAGACATACATCAGGATCTCAAAAGGAAATCCAAAAAGGAAAAGATGTATTTAATGACATTTATTGAAAAGGCAGAACCTAACAGACTCCATTATGGAAGTGTCAGGGTTTGTGCTTCTTAATAATGGAATCAACAGGCCTGAGTTTAAAAGTTTTAACTCTGAAAGAATGGCTCCTGCAATGCCATGACCTCCCCAGATTCCCAGGAGTCAAACTGTCTCAGAAATTGAGTGTGATTTCAGGGACTGTAGGATGATAGTTATCTCCCTGACACAGGAGAGATCAAGGTTATGTGGACATTTGCAAATGATCCAGACTTCTTTGTCAGCTGACTGCCATTCCTGGATGGTGAAGCTGAGGGGAGATCTAAGTGGTGATGTGTAGCTATGCATTACTTCTTTGGTTAATGGTCTTCTGAGCCAGTCCGTTCTTGTTAATATGAGATCAAGAAGACAGATAAAACCTGCTTTACAGGCAAGCTAATTCCAGCTATTTCTGTATCTGTGACTCATTCATTAGTTTGTCAGTTAAAAATTACTCTAGCCTTTACCTTCCCTTGATTTTTTCTTTTTTGTTGAATAACGCTAGTGGGGTGGAAAGAGAGGGGAAGGGAGAGAAAACCAGAACTCAGCCTTACTATATCCATCAGATTTTTTTTTTAAATACAAAATTCTCAGCATTGAACTAATAAAGATTAGGAGCCCCGAGCACCAGGCCATGCCGTGCCTGCCTTGCTTTGTCAGTTAGAGACACCACCAAGAAATTCTTTGGCTCTGACTGTTCTTTGTCAAAAAATTAGAAAATTAAACTTGTCTAAAGTTCTGTCTCAGTTACAATAATGACAACCTCGATTATGTGTCAGGCTTTTTATACATAGTATCTCAATTGATGATTGCAGCAATTAAATTCTATAATCTCTGTTTTATAGATGAGATTATGGAGGTACAAGGCAGTTACATGATTTATTTCAGTTGAACTTATTTAAAAAAAAAAGAATAAACAGAGAGGTGATTGGGTGTGAGGTCTGTCTGGCTCCAAAGATTGAAAATTTAATGCAACAAGCCATAGTACTTTGCAAAATAATAGATATTTATATAAATGTTTAAATGAATGATATTTCTCTAATTTTACTTGAGAGCATGAAGTTTTACTTTCATATGGTAATGGGGGTCTCTTGATGAGATAGTTTGTGTTAGATTATTCAAATTCTTTCCTGGCACAGTGTCTGGCTCCCTGAGAATGGAAGAACTAGCTTTCATTACCAACAGAATAATCCATTCTCCCTTCCCCAATCTATTGCATAATAGTTGTATTATACTTGTTTATGAAAGATGATCCTTTATGTCTTCATTCTTCTCTAACATAACTGTGAAAAGAAAGCTATACACTAAGTACAGCTTGAAAAGCATAAAAAGGGAATGCATGTTTATTTTCAGAAAATAATCCCAAATGAAGCTCATCATCATCAAAATATATTCATTAGCAGAACTTTTAGGGGACCCCAAATCAGGCCTTATTTAAAAAAAAAACAAATGATTTACAAATCACAAGCTATTCCCATTTTAAGTGAATGTTAGAGGATACACCTCGGAGTCAGACAAACCAAGTTTCCAAACCCAGCAGGGTGACCTTAGGCAAATCGCAAAGCTTCCTCTTAAGAATGGAAAAAAATATCACTATTTCTATAATAAAGATTAGAAATAACATTGTTAAGTTATTGGCAAAATAAGCCCTCAGTAATTGGCATTTATTATGGCGGGAAACAAAGGAGATGTCCTTTTTAGCTTGCTATGTAAATAAAGTGAGTTTGTGAATAAATTGGATACATTTGAATTGTATTATAAGACCAAGTTTGTCAAGATGTTCCATGAATAACTGGCTGGGGAAACACATAAACAATGTGAGTTATATTTTCCAGTTTTATTGATTTATTTTTCTCCCACATGTCTTCCAACACCTGTATTTCTTCGCAAAACTAATTGGATGACTTTTTTGAAACATTCTGCTATGGAAACAGCTCCAAACAAACATATCTGTGTGGCATCAGCTGGAAAGAAGCTGAATGATGTCAGCGAAGTTACCCGGAGACACATGAACAGAGAGATGCCTGGACTCACCTTACACACAGACGAACTCACTCCAAACACACACAGTTGTTATCTAACCAAATATTATTACCTTTGCCTTGGATCTCTTTGGAACGCCACAAAGGCCCTATTGTAACACTACTATGGTCTCTACTTATTAACTTAGTGCTGTAACCTGACTGCTTCATAAACTGGCATTAAAATTATAGAATCAAAACCCTGAGTATGCAAATGCAAATTATTCAGGTTAAAAGAAATCCGGTTGGGAAACACAGAGACTCAAATCCCCTTACTAATTTTAACTTCATGTATCTCCCAATTTTGAAATAATAGGAAGATCTCAAGAGTAATAATTATATGCAACAGCCAATAAGTTTAGATTAATAACAAAAGTCTTTTTGTTCATTGTTTTAAATTAAACTAGTTTGTAAATATATGAAGGATTTTTTTTAAATTTCAGGTGGTCCTATGTTTTGATTCTTACATTTGGCTTAATCAATGATACTATTAGGTGTAATTTTATATTGTCAAACCTAGGATTGTGGCTCTACAATAGGGATGATTCTACCTTCCCTACACCTTTAGCCAGAGAAGCCAAAGGAAGGACACCATCAGCTGACTGCCTTTGGTCTGTAGGGTGGGGGTACTCAGTAAGACTCTTTCATGGTCTTATTCCACAGGTAGTATACAGTTATTAATAGGTTAGGCACTACAACTGAATACCTGGATTCAGATGCAATTTACTAATTAATTTACTCATTCAGCAATTATTTATAGGCCAGACTCTATTTTTGACAGAAGGGATTAGATAGTAAACAAAACAGAGAAGTCCCTGCCTTCATAGTTTTTAACATTCTAGTGGGAGGACACAGATAAAAGAAGTAGAAGATAAAGAACTGTAAGGTAAGAGCAGACAGAGTGACTGTGATGTGGAGAAGGTATTGTTTGCCAGCCTACTAGATAAATTTACTAGCTCTATTACCTTTGGAAATAGTTGAATATCTCTAACTGTAAAAGGTAGATAATATTACAAAATTCATAGGGCTGAAGTGAAACAGTATCCATAAAGTGCTGCACTCAGTGGCTGATACACAGTGAGTTTTCAAAATAATCTAAGTCAATAAATGAGGCAATCTAAGCTCAACTTGACAAAGACTATTTACAAAGAACCCACAGCTAAAGTACTTAATAATGAGGAACTCAAAGCTTTCCCTCTAAGATCAAATACAAGACAAAGATGTCCCCTGTCACCATTCCTTTTCAAGATGGTACTGAAAGTCCTTCCTAATGCAATAAGGCAAGAAAAGGAAATGAAAGGCATACAGATTGGAAAGGAAGACATAAAACTGTCTCTGTTCACAGATGACATGGAATTATTTTCTGTGTAAAATTCAAAAGAATTGACCCCAAACTCCTGGAACTAATTAGCAATTATAACAAAGTTGCAGGATAAAAAGTTAGCATGCAAAAGTCAATTGTTTTCTCATATACCAAGAATGAACAAGTGGAATTTGTTTTGTTTTGGTTTTTTTTTGATGATCAGAGATTTTATTGGGCTTTCATTACGTGGGCCTGGTTGATTCGAACAAGTGGAACTTGAAATAAAAAAACACAGTACTATTTACATTAGAACTCTCCCCCCAAAATAAAATATTTAGGTATAAATCTAACAATATACATAGCAATCATAACAATACAATATACATAGATATATATATGAGGAAATGACAAAACTGATGAATAAAATCAAAGAAAAACTAAATGGGGAGATAGTCCATGTTCTGGATAGGAAGATTCAATATTGTCAGGGTGCCAGTTCTTTCTAACTTGATCTATAGATTCAATGAAACAGCAACAAAAACTAGAAAACAATTTTATGGATAGTGACAACCTTACAAAGGTTTCTGAAGAGATGTAAAATACCCAGAATAACCAACACAATATTGAAGAATAAAGTTGAAGAACTGTTGCTACCTGACTTTAAGACCTACTTATAAGGCTATAGTAATCAAGACAGTGTGGTATTGGCAAAAGAAAGACCAAAGGAACAGCAAAAATCTAGAAACAGATGTCCATAAATATGGTGAACTGATCTTTGACAAAGGCATAAAGGTAATACAATGGAGCATTCTTCAATAAATGGTCTTAGAACAACTGGGCGTCTGCCTACAAAAATGAATCTAGACACACATACCTTCACAAAATTAACTGAAAATGGATCATAGACCTAAATGTGAAAGATAAAACTATAAAACCCCTAGAAGGTAACATAGGAGAAAATCTAGATGACCATGCGTATGGTGAGGCCTTTTTACATACAACACCCAGCACAGACCATGAAAGACATGACAAAAATAATTGATAAGCTGTCCTTCATTAAAACTAAGTACTTCTTCTCTGTGAAAGACAATATCAAGAGAAATAGAAGACAGGCACTGACTGGAAGAAAATATTTGCAAAAGACGTGTCTACTAAAGGACTGTTACCCAAAATATCTAAACAGCTCTTACAACACAACAATAAAAAGACAAATGGCCTGAATAAAAAATGAGGCAAAATCTTAACAGAGACCTCAACAAAGAAGATATGCAAGTGACAAAAGAACAAATTAAAACATGTTCCACATCATATATCATCAGGGAAATACAAATTAAAACAATAATGAGATCTCACTTCTTACCTATTAGAATGGCCAAAATCTGTAACACTGACATCTCCAAATGCTGGTGAGAATATGGAGCAGCAGGAAGTCCCATTCATGCTGGGGGAAATGCAAAATGCTTCAGTCACTTTGGAACACATTTTGGTGGTTTCTTACAAAACTAAACATACTCTTACAATAAGTTCCAGTAATTGTGCTCTTTGGTATTTACCCAAGAGAGTAGAAAATTAATGTCCACACAAAATGCCTATTGCAGCTTTATTCATAATTACCCATACAAAGAAGCAATCAAGATATCCTTCAGTAGGTTAATGTATGAATAAACTTTGGTACATCCAGGCATTGGAATATTATTCACTACTAAAAGGAAATGAGCTATAAAGCTATTAAAAGACATACAGGAAACTTAAGTACACATCACTAAGTGAAAGAAGCCAATCTGAATGGGCTTCATAATGTATGATTCTACCTGTGTAACATTCTAGAAAACACAAAACTTGGAGATAATAAAAAAGATCAGAGGTTGTCAGGAGCTTGGGAGGAGGGAAAGATGAATAGGCAGAACACAGAGGAATTTTAAGCCAGTGAAGACACCTTTTATGGTACTGTCATAATAGACATATGTCATTATACACTTATCCAAATTCATAAAATCTAGAAAAGCAAGCATGAACACTAATATGAACTATGACTTTAGGTGATTGTGATGTGTCAGTATAGGTTCATCGGTTGTAACAGATGTACATTCCAGGGAAAGATGTTGATAGTGGGGGAGGTTATACATATGTTGGGGCAGAGGGTAAAAGGGAAATCTCAGAGCTTCTTCTCAATTTTATTATACATCTAAAATTGCTTTCAAAAAAGTCTTTAAAAAAACTAAATCATTGTTTTCATTGGTAATTAAATTTGTTAATTAACCTTGAGTTTTAGTTTTTCTTTCTACTATTTATATTTTTGGTAATAGTTATTATTTAGTATCTCAAAGCACTGTAATAGGTATTGCTGAGTATGTTATCTTAAATGAGATTAAATTCTCTAAAGTAGATTTCTTAAATACCTATTTTGCTCACTAAGAATAAAAGACTACATGATCAAGGATCTTGGTTTTAGTCTCAGCACCCCCAAATTTATTATTTTTGCCGATCAAACCAGGAAACTCTCTGAGCCTCAGTCTGCACACCTCTAAAATAGGGACAATTAAGACCTTAGTTACATGTAGATATTTGAGAGCTTATCATGAACTGTTACTTTGAATAAATAAACGATGGTATTATATTACTTGCATGGATAATGTATATTATTTTCCTCAAAATGCCCTCAAAGTGGCATCTGACATACTGTAGGAAATAACCTCTTTCCAATATCTTATGGGACGACTACGTAGGCAGAAAAACCAATTGCAGTTATTCTAAGAGTTGAAATTTAGTGTGCTTTGACTAGGTAGGTAAGGGCCCTGAGAATTAGCTAATACTGGCAGAGTACTCAGTTTTCCTTCTGTAGGCCACCCATTGAGTTCAAGCCTAGCTTTTTATAGAGGGACTGTATTTTCTACTGGAGAATGTTACTTTTTTGCAAAGCAAAGAAAGAACACTAGTAATACTGATAATGATAACGAACAACAGCCATGATACAAATAGCCCACACTCACACAGAACTTCTTCATGTAAGGCACTATTCTTACCACTTCACATCATTTTATTTACACTCTCTTTGGGTCACTCGTCCAAAGTTATGGTCTGCCACTGTCTGGGTTGACATTACAATGGAATTGACATTATTCATTCATGAAATGAATATTTATAGAGGGCCTTAACACGTGACAGACTCCTATTTGAACATTGAAGACAGAAATTCCCACAGTGCCTCAGGCCCCAGTCATATTTGATTCTGTGAACACATAAGCTGCTTTATTCCTCAGTCTTCCATGAATTCTCATCTACAAATTAGTTTGTTCTGTTTCTCTGCTTCCCTGTAATCCTCCTCTTTCCCCTGGGTGACTGGGACTTTTTCTACCCGGTAAATAAACAAACTTACATTCACCAAGTCTCCAGAGGATGCTCTCTTCTTTTCCAAACTTAACTGAACTTGACTCGGCTTGATGGCTGATCTTGTCTGTAACCACTCTGGGGGTAGGACGTGTGTGCGGGGAGAGGCCACAGATCCCAGGGGCAGGCCCAGGGCTGTAGGATCACCATTTTTCTTAGCACCCTATTGCCTTCAGATATTTTTGTTGTTGTTAGAAATAATCCTCTTCATTTCGAGGTTGTATCATCTGGTTCAATTCAATGTAAACTGGATTTGTTTAAATAAAAGCTGATACCTTAGTAGACATATATCCATATCAGCTCACTTTATTTTCATATACATTCAGATAGAAAATTAGCAGTCATGTAAATTATTTTTCCCTTTTAAAACCTTATTAGACAAAATAATTGTAACTGCGTGCAGTAGACAGCAGCACAGTCAGAAGACCATATCAATAAGCTCATGCCAAAGGCAAAATAATGCACATACTCCACAGATAGAAATCACTATCCAGCAATGTTTTTCTCATGAAGAAAGTTTCTTGCTTTATCAAAATTAGTTTTAAAATGCAATCAACAATTGTTAAAGATGAACAAACCTAAAGTCAGAAGAAGGGTCATTGGAAGAATAAATGATAGGTATTTGGACTCTTGCTATCAGATGCATGCGGCAAGCAGGAAAAATAATGGAGACTATTTTGTTCTGTAGTAAATTCGTAACTCCTAACACACTCCCTTCTGTCTGGTTTTCCATCTCTGAGCACAGAGTCAGCACATGGCTCTCCACACTACTGGCAGCATCAATGTCCCTAACACAGAACAGATGACCACCCCTTGGGAGTTTCCTTGCCACCACAGCAGTTTGCAAATCTCAGTGAATGATTAAAAAAAGAAGAAAAGAAAAAAAAGAAGAAAGAGAGAAAGAAGAGGCAAATACTAGCTCCAGAAACACAATTTAAACTCTCTACTTGCAATTTTAATTTCTGAGCTCAAATGCCTTTTCAACCCTCGTTTTGATTTCCTTAATTGAATGCACATTTATTGAAAAATTTATTCTTTGTAAAGTAGTGGTAAGTGCTATGTGATGTATTGCTAAAGAGGAGGAGCAAGGTACAAGCTACAGGACAGAATAATTATCCCCAAACTACTAATTTTAGAACATCACGGAGAATGTCTCTTTCATTCACCAACATACCTAACATCCAACAAACATCCACCATAGTGCCTGGCACACTGGTGGTGCCTAATAAAGATTTGGTGATGGAATGAATGTATAAGCAACAATGTTAGAAGGGACTGAGACAGTTTGGATAACTCAGACAGGGGTCACACATTCAGTCACATGCTACTCACTGATCTGAAAGTTTTAGAAATAAGTAACAAAGTGAGCAATTATATACTTAAATAAGGCTAAAACATGTGCTGGGCTGGTGAACTGAGGGCAATGTAGCCGACAGTTCTGGTATTATTGCTCTTGTGGGTGAGAAGGACATTACAGAGTCCCTTCTATATACCATGGGCTGGCTGCTGTTTGCTTCAGATGCAGTCTCCTGAATGCAGGCAGGAAGGAAAATGTGTAATAAGCATACACATCAGTACATTATTACCACCAAATCTGTCATGTCTGCATCCTCCTGGAGAATTTAATCCCAAAATATTTGCATTAATTTTCACAAATTGGTTCTTGATTTGACAATTTTCACAGTAGCTATTTTTTCCCCCTTGTGATCTCAGAAATGACTAGGGAGGCTTAAGTTATTTTGAGACAATGTAGATCTAAGATTTTTCTATTTACACGGTAGAGAGGATTTAAAATTGGTGGCCTCCGTCCAACTTCCCACTTGTTCTTCTGGATGGATGACGGATAATTTTTTTATATTCTTAACTCCTATGTTTTTTTCTTACCTGCACTGCTACATCTTAGAATATCCATCTTTCTATGTAATTCTTAGGGGATTTTCTGAAGCTGCATTAAATTTACACCATAAATGAGATGTTTCTAAGAAGGCTACAGATTGCTATGGTGGTACACATTTAATCAGCATGTCTGTCTCTTAGATCATAATTCTAAGAAGGTACTGCATCAATTATATGTTAATCTAACCTGGGATCAGAATGTTTAGAGTTACTGTGAAGTAAAATCACATCAGCTGTTTATTATTAGTTCTTTTTGTTGAGGTGTTCAGAGGAGTTGGAGTTTCGATTTTTGTCTGTTTTATAATTTTTAGAAAAAACAAAATCACTTGAAGAGTAAACACTAGTACTGTCCTGTTTGTGCAGCTATGCTTATTTTACAACACTGCATCTAAAGAGGTATTTTCCAATTTATTCAAAATTAAACAATTCACTGTATAATATTTTATAGTTTTCAGTTTGATATTTTTTGAACTAATGTTATTTATAGTGAACTGAAGTAGACCATACACAGACTGTACACTTGTCTAATAGATAACTTTAGAAGCTATATTTACTTCTATCCCTAAGTTTATTGCTTAAATAGATATTTAAAATATATGTAGTTCATATACAAGTATCTCTTTGCTCCTCTTCAAATTGCTATACAGCTCAGGGTTAAAGGAGAAAACCTAAAGTGTGAACAGTACATGTAAGCTCAGGAAGTTTTCTGATAAACAAATCCACCTTAATTACAGAAGAGGAATAAGCACTTACAGTATAGCACACACTATTGTTAGTGTTTTATACTGGTTGTTTCATTTAAACCGTACAATGATACTTACAGTAGGACTTCTGTGATGCTCATTCTACAACACTGAAATGGACCCAGGCATATAAATCCCATACTCACAATTGCTCAGGACTTCTCATCTCTAATAATTATTTCTTCCACTGTCCTTCAACAACCCACTGCCCTGGCTGTACCCATGACCTTTTTATCAATAATAACCTCTAAAAGCTCAAATTCAAATATGCCATTTTTTTTACTACCATCTCTTAATTCTAACTCACCTACTCTGATTCTCCAATTTCAACAAGTCTGTATTAGAACAGTGCAGAGATGAGCATGGCCTTGTGCCAGGCTAATACACAAATTATAGTATTTCATATTTTTCTGTTCATGTGCTGGACAATTCAATTTGGAAGTGTAGCAACTCTACAAATTGATATATAGATTTATTGTAATTATAATCAAAATACCAAATAGTTACTTTCTTTTTTTTAGAAACTTAAAAGCAAATTCCAAAATTTGTGTAGAAATACAAAGGGCCAAATATATCTAAGACGGCTTCAATAAAAAGATCAAGGTTACAGATCTACAATTATTAAGAATAATTATATAACGATAGAGTGATAAAGAGCAGGTAGTATTGTGAAAGCAAGTTGTTTATGGACAAAGATAGGAAGGTACCAGAATAGAAGCTCAGAAACAGACCCACACAAGCATGAATATTTGATTTTGAGCAATGGTAGTTCTATAAAACATTGAGGGGAATAGTCTTTTCAATAAATATATTTTTAAAAACTGGTTATCTGTAAGTAAAACATATTAAATGAACCCTTATCTCATTTAATACACACACATGCACACACAGTCATATGAATTATAGACCAATGTGAAAAGTACCAAATAAAAGTTCTAGAATATAATTTAGTAGTCTCTCAATATAATCTTTAGGAGTCTGGGGTAGGGAGAGATTTATTAAGCAAGAAACAAAAAGAATTATGCAAAAACAGAAAGACTAATAAATGGACTACATTAAAATTAAGAACTCATCCTCATCAAAGGATAGTACTTAAAGAGTAAAAAAGTGGCCTAAAGATAAGAAGAAGATGTTTGCAACACATGACCAACAAAATCTCATATTCAGAATATATTAAAAATTCTTAAAATGCAATAGGAAAAAGGCAAAAATGAAAAAAATGGGCAAAAATCTTAAAAAGCATTTCAAAAAATGCTTGATTTTACTAGTAATCAGAGAAATAAATGCAACCTGAAATCACAATATTAGATACAACTCATCACCATTGGCAAAAATCCCACAGGGTGATAATACCAAGTGTTGCCAAGGACATAGATCAATGGGGATTTTCACAATTCACTGGTGGGTGTGTAAGCTCTTAAGATCACTTTGGAAAATAATCAACCATATCTTGTAGATCTGGAAGACAGACATATGGCACAGCTAGGCATAAACCCCATAGAAATGCTTGCTTATGTTCAACTGGATAAATGTGCTGGAAAGTTCTTAGTACGTAATTCAAAACTACAAACAACCCAAATGTCCAGCAACTGTAAAATAAACAAATTATAGTAAAGTTATATGATGGAACAGTAAATAACAATGAAAATAAACTACTAATGCATACAGAAACATTTATGAGTCTTAAAAACATAATGTTAAAGGAAAGAAGCCAACACAGTAAGAAAATACTATATAATTTCATTTACATAAAATTAAAACTTTTTTACTCATGAATATATATATAGGTAGTAAAACTCTAAAGAAAGGAAGTAAATACTAAAAATACTATAAAATTCAGGGTAGTTGTTAATGCAGGAAGTAGAGAGGGGTTTATGGCCAGCAAGGCCTGTGTAGGAAGCTTCTGGGGATCTGTTATGTTCCGTGTCTTGATCTGAGTGGAGTTACAGGGTGCTTCGGTGTTTCTCCTCAGTCAATTTGCTAAAGTGGACTGGGTGGTTATGTTATCTTTGTTACATAAGAGTAAAAAGTAAGAAGTAATTATATTAAAACCGTTGGAGAAACAGATACCACATTTTAATGTCTGAAGACAACTCTTTGAAGAAAAGGCTGAAAGATTATCTTAGGGCAACAACTTAGAAGAATAAGGATGAAAGTGTCCCAACACTGGTAAGATTTGAACGTATTTATAAATCAATGAAACCAAAAAATGTAAAATTGTGAGCCACATACAAAGAGAAAGAGAGTTGTGATTTGGACCTAGAAAAAATGAAAGCAGCCTGGATCAGTCAGGGTGCCACCTGGATGCAGACGGTTGGTTGTCCAAGAGGGTTTACTGGAAAGGGATGGAGCATCTAAAGGGTGAACAGAGTAAAAGAACATGGATTGGTTAGGCATCCAGGGGCTTGTAACAGGAGGCCCTTCCCACCTTTTTGCTTGAGGGGGCAAGGGAAGGAATAAATGGCTTAGCCGAGGCCAAGTGAGAGGTGAAGCAGAGGAAAAGGGGTTACCCATGGGAGTCAGAACCCACATGCAGCCCCTGCTAAGACTGCAGAGCAGTGGAAACGGGCCTGGGGCAAAGGGCATGAATGGGGAAAAAAACTGCCTGATATTTTCTTCCTCTCATCCTCTCATTTCCTCTCACTTCTTGCCACTGTCCAAACCCAGATGAAAACCAGAGGGCAGGAGTGCCTGAGTGATGCCCTTGGAAGAGGCAAGTCTTCTGCAACTCAAAGTACAGCAGAGAAACAAGGAGAAATCCTGTAGGGATGCAAAGGAGGAAGTGTAGAATAATCCGCCAGGGCAGTTATTAATAGAAGAAGCTTACTTCAGGGACACTTGTCCTTAGGCAAGAGAAACTACAGAACCTCATGGATGATAATTCAGAGGCAATTTTGGTGGGAGGGGAAGACAGGTAGGGGAGCGCTTGTCTGATGACCTTAATCTCACTAAAGTTAGAAGGGAAGAAAAACAGAGGCAGATCAGGCCATTTGAGAAGATTAGAGGAAACATACAATTACTTTGGTAGGAAATTTAGTAGGAAGTGGGTTAGATATGCGTCCAAGAACTGCTGAGTTGCATTGAAGACAACTGAATTTTTCATATGATGGTGGTTTCTGTATTTCAGTGTTTAAATAAATATTAATCAAAACCACTTATAAAGAGTGAAAATAACTTTTCTTTATTTAATTGTTTCTAAGGCAAAAAAAGTCCTGAGGGCAAGAGTTGTCATAGTCATGCCTGTTCCCATACCTCTCCTCCCTCACCCACATCACAGACACCAAACACATGTGCGTGCTTGTGTGTGCATACACATACACACATAATGTAACACAATATACTTACATAAATTGGCACTTGAAAATTTCCTAATCAGGGTAGGTATTTCTTACCTTAATGTATTATAACTAACCTAATACAAAAGTACACATATAGAGTGTTACTTGATTAAGTCCTGGGTTTTAATCCTAGTTCCACTATGTAATTTTGAGAAGTGCGATGGTCTAAATGTTTGTTTCTCCCCAAAAGCCATATGCTGAAGTACTAATGCCCAATGTGATGGTAGTAGAAGGTGGGGCCTTTCGGAGGTACTTAGCCATATGCGTGATGCCCTCATGAAAGGATGAGTGACTTATAAATGTGGCTCCAGAGAGGACCTGTGTGAGGACATAGAAAGAAGGTGCCAGCTATGAGTCAGGAAGAGGTACTCACTCAGAAGTCAACTGTGCTGCTGACTTCCCTGCTTACAGAACTGTGAGCAATAAATTTGTTGTTTATAAGCCATTCAGTGGTATTTCGGTACAGCAGCTCCAAAGGACAAAGACAATAAGTCAGGCACATATTTTCTTTAAGCTTGAATTCAGTGTGCATTTACTTATATGGAGCTATTCTAAGGAAGGCTCTATGAAAGATGGTTTATGCAGCTGGTTATTTTTAGGACAATCAGAAGATTATGTGGCAAAATATATCAGTGAGTTCAGGAATATTTTACTGACCTGTGCATATGTATTTTTGTTTTTCTCTGTTCATCTGTTCTCTGCCTTTAACAGTAAAGGTGGTATTAAAGCAAAAAGATATTACCCACAAATCACATGGTACAATAACTTTTTCTAACCTGCTATTGGGAAATAAGTTAGGTTTTCTTTCAAAGCAAAATATTTTAGAGAAGACATGCATGATTATAGCTTCTGAAATAATTGTTAATCATTCCTCAAAATATCAACTGAAATGTGCTTAGCTTCACCTCTGTTTGGTAACAATGAAAACATCAAGTCAAATTAAGCCAACAGTTTTAGTCAGAAGGTAAAGATGAACAAGAATTTTTTCAAGATTCAGATATACCAACACCAAGAATACAGCAGTAGTTGAAATGTATATTAGTCAAATATTACTAGTAAAATTTGTACCTAAAGAACAGGTTTCAAGACAGAGTCAGAAGAATGTGCAGTTCTGAGTGATATCTCTATCTATCTATCTATCTATCTATCTATCTATCTATCTATCTATCTATCTATCTATCTGTCTATCTGTCTGTCTATCTATCTGTCTGTCTGTCTGTCTATCTACCTATCTGTCTACCTATCTATCTGTCTGTCTGTCTGTCTGTCTATCTATCTATCTATCTACCTGTCTGTCTGTCTGTCTATCTATCTATCTATCTATCCACTCCCTGGAAATTGGGATATAATTTTAAGAGAAGGGATAAGCTCAGAGGCTATATTCTTACAAAGGAGATTCTCTGTCCAGAGTTCAAGTGTGCATCATGCCTTTACTGAGGAAGAGCTGTGTGCTAGGCAAGCTGTCAGGCACTGGGGAGAGTGCCAGCAGGTGGGGCAGAGGTGAGGCCGTAGGAACACCCCTAACTCCACAACCTGTCTTATTCAGAAATGACTCATCGCCTTTGGTAATGGCAGGGGCAGAATCCACAGTTCTCTTTGAATCATCCATTTATTAATACCTGCCAATCAGAGTCATAATCAGTTATTAGATATTTCTATCAATAGCTCCAGGGTAGTGAAAACCAGAGTTGGATGTCCTTGAGATGCTGTCTGGCAAGTTTTTCCATTAGAAATTATGTAAAGCAGTAATATCCTTCCAAATGAGCAGTTTTGAAGAGGAAAGGATCAGTCCTTTGAACTGTGTACCACTTAAACATGGGGCATAATGGTGGGAATACCAGGGGACAGGGATTGGACAGAAGGACAAATAGCATCCTTTGATTTTAGGCTGTATTATACCCGTTTCTGGACTATGGGAAGGCCATTTGAGAATCAGGAGTTGTATCTATTATCTCATATGACACGAATCATCAGTGCAGAATGTGATATGGGCACTTTGGCATCAAAGTGTAAAAATAATGAAATTTATTTCCAAGCAATGTGTGCACGACAGACCTCTCCAATCAACGTGTTTATCTGCAAGCTTGATTGAATAAAGGGGTTGGGCTGGATGAGGAATAGGCAGGAAGGTAGCCACTACTTGATAATATTTTTGACAATGAAAGGTGCTAGGTGGCATCAGAGTGCCATTAATCCCCACTTAACTAATCTCAGGTAAGTTATTTGTCCCTTCTTTGTCTGATTTCTCATCTAAAAATGGAAACAGAAATCAAGTTTCTTTTAGCTCTAACAGACTGTGGAACAGTGATTGTTTAAGGTAAACAAAATATGACTGGATCTTACATATGATCATTTAAGCATACTTTTTATGTAACCAACCATAACGGACAAAACATCTCTTCTGCCACAGGGTGTTTATTATTATCAATATTATTAACAGCTGTCAAAATTACTAGAGTTTGAACTCTCTACAATGAAGCTTTGACTAATTAGTTGATATAGATTGAAGTAAGAGCATAACCATGGTTTACCTAAGCTAAAGTCTTTTATTAATATTTCTTTGAGTGATTCTTAATCTTCACCTATGAAGTACATCATAAGGAATCCAGGAAATTGATTCAAAACCATGTCCATTGGCTAGTGTCAAGGTCTGAGAACTTTTAAGCCACACACTTTTTTCTTGTTTAATTTTAACTTTTTAATAATTGTAGTAAAATGCATATAACATAAAATTTGCCATTTGAGCCATTCCAAAATGTGCAACTGAGTGGCATTAAGAACCTTCACAATGTTATGCAACTGTCCCCATCACCTAGTTCCAGAACTTCTTCATTCCCACAAATGGCAACACTACCCATTAGCAGTCACTCCTTATTTTCCCCTTCTCCTGGCCCCTGTCATTCACTAATCTTTCTGTCTCTGTGCATTTGTCGATTATGGACATTTCCTATATATTAGATCACGTAAGATACAGTCTGATGTATGTGGCTTCTCTCACTTAGCAAGTTTTCAAGGCTCATCTATGTTATAGCAGAGATCAATGCTTCATTCATTTTTTATCCCTGAATAATATTCCTCCCTTTATATATACCGCCTTTTATTTTCCTATTCATCAGTTGATGGGCATTTGGGTTATTTCCATTCTTGTGACTATTGTGAATAATGTTGTTATAAACACTTATATATATAAGTGTTGAGTTATTTTGGATAAATACTTAAGACTGTAATCGTAGTCGTATGTCTAACTCTGTTTAACTTACTGAGATATTGCCAGACTATTAATCAACAGCAGCTATACCATTTTATATTCAGTACATGTATTTTTAAATATAATTCTCAAAACACCCCTATAAATTAGGTAAAATTATTATATTAATACGATGTCCATGGGCTTGAGAAGTTAGGTAACTTGCCCCAGGCCACCACCTATAATCTATTGGTTCTCTGACCATACTTGGGGCTCAAGTTCATTTTGAAGGATGGAAGTATTGTTGAGACTACAATGGGGACATCGAGATGAATGCTGTCATTCTCAACCTCCTGACCTCAGAGGAACATTGTTGTACTAAAGATAATAGAATCTGCAGGCCGCAGTACAGTACTCCATAGGAATTCCCACTTACAGAATTCCAGAAGTCTCTGAGTACCACTTGCGTATACTTCTTTTATGTACGTTCCCCTACCTCCAGCTTTATAAATAAATGTTAAACATCCTTAGGTACATTAAGAAATTGCCTTAGTTCAATTTCAGGTATCACAGAGCTCATGGAAATAGATCTAATCTTATTGGGAAGAATTAAAAAATTGTCTTTCTCCTTGTATAATACATAAAACTAGAGTGATCACAGGAAGTTAGGGGAATATGATCACATGGACACGATGATTTCCAGGGCATTGAGTATTCCTGAGAAATAACATGCAGAGAATTTCTGAAAGCCAGATATTACAGAAGAATCGTTTTCGTAAAGTGAGGTGCAGGGGTGTGTACAAATACTATTGCTAAAAATACATATTTAGTATTTGAACACACAACACATTATGTCAGCTGATTGTTTGTCCTGTAACCTATTTTAACAGTTACTCCAAATAACCTAGCACTGCCTTAGGCCCTCCATAGACATTACCTGATTTCATATGTACATACACAGGAGACATCACAAAACATGCATACGAATATAAATACATGTAGGTATGTATGCATTCATTTCATGGTGGAGTCCCATAAAAATTTAAGGTATTAACAAAATACCAACACATTGGCGACTTAAATGCTGTATTATTTTATGAATAAGCAAATAGATGAGAATGTGGTCTTGTTCTAACAATGTCTAAGTTTTACTTGGTGTTGACTTTTCCTAAAATAATAATTTACACTTGTTTTAGAAGAAAGCAATGGTTTCTTCCATGGTTTTAAGACAGAGCTTTGGGAAAGTGGTGGGGAGTGATATGAAGATGTAATAGTTGTAATGTTTGATGTTGCATCATGTGGATAACACTTTTCTGAAAATAGCACCTGGCTTCGTGAGTTACTTGATGTAACTGCAAAACAAAAACATTTAAAAAACAACAAGAACACTGGATCTCACTGAACAAAACAAGTAGTGTTAGTTTGGCTTCCTGGGAATGTGGCATTCCCACGGATCTCCTCATAGGATCTTTTTGTACTAAGTTTACATAATCAAGCCCACTGTTAACCAGTTTTAGAGGGAAATTAGTCCCATCCGATAAACGAATTACTCTGTTCACAGCAGTCTATGCTGAAGTGCTATCATGAATTTTCTCTTTTATTACGTGTGATTCACTGGACATATTATGGACTTGTTTTCTACAGAGAAAAAACAGGTTACTTGTGAAGGTGCCTTTAGAAAAATCCAGGTGACAATCAGTAATGAAAAGACTTAATTACATTTCTCAGGAATCCTCACCCCATCAGGATCACATAAGCAGGAACGCAGAACCAAAAATGAAAACTCCGCAGACATCACACATACCAAGTGAGCTTACAGACTTCCCCAGAAATCCTAGCAGGCAGTGCTAACATATTTCTGAATGACACACTAAGTTACGACATGGTAGAGAAAGAAAGCATTGTTTTGTATTGTTAGGGTGCAGAAAATTTCAGTGGAAATGCAACAATTAAATGTTTGAATTTATTTGCATTTCTTCAACATGGACATTCTGAATATCTTTGTTTTTAAACTAACTACATGAATTTTCATTTATTTTCATAAGTAATCATATTTAATGGAATGGAAAAGAAAAAGAATATGTTTTGAATACTCCCAGCGCCATCTATTGGCCGTTAAATTTGTTGTTTCAATGCTAAACCAAGACATACCGATTATTGTTAGGTGAGGAGGAAGACATTTCACACATTCAAGATAAAAACACATCCAATTGGATGTTTGGAGGGTTATATGTATTATAATGTGCCTCTGGATTCTTATATGTAGTATTCCAAATCAGATATATACTTCATATATAATAGAATGGAGTAAACAGACATACAAATATTTTAAGTATTAATTCTAGACTCTCAAGGATCCAGTAAATTATATTTAATACCAACCATCTCATATTTTACTTATGTCACAAACAAAACTAATGACTCTTCTTGATATAATAAATAATTTTCTACAAGTCTTGTAGCTTTTACAATGGTAATGTTAATCTTCCTTTTTGTCATTGTAATCATAAAGGAAGCTATTTCATGTCACAAAAATGGCTTAATTAATAGCATTTTCTTTTCATTCAAGGATAAGAAATGAACAGAGAAAAGATTGTGAAGTAGATTTTTAAAGATGTTTTTTCTAAAGCTCCCTTTTTACATGTGCATTAAAATTGCTGAATTAGGTAATTTGAACATTCAAATTAAAGGACATGCAATTAATTAATCTCAGATAAAACTGTTTTCTCATTCAATTTTGCAAGCATAGTTAATTGAATAATGGAAGAGTTAAGCCTAGGAAAAAGAAAGGCATTAAAAAAAAAATTTGGCTCTCTTCCTGCTTCTCATATGAGTACTTTCATGCAGTTAGGATTGGTAAATGTCCTCACTGAGAGTGAGAGAGGAGGGAGAGGGAGAACCACAGGGGCAAACTGGGAGTCTTCATGCTCCCAGAAATAATCTGATATTCTCATGGTATAGTGAGTTGTTAAAATTTCTCCCAGTTTGATCTCTAATCCACCTCACCATTTGGTTTATCAATCTGTATGTAGGTTTTGACTTCATATTTTTTAGAAAACACTTCCCTTTAATGCACATTTCCACTTGTTTCTGCCATATTAATTAATGATGGAGTGCTTATTACAAAACTTTGAAAGGTTTTATAGTGAGGTGAAATATACATCCGAAGTCATAAATAATTGAGAAATTTAATGTTTAATTTTCCAAAATGTGACTATTGTTAGTTTTCTCAGCCATCATTTTTTTTTTATTCCTATGGTGATACTTCAGTTTAACCAAGGAAATAACAAAGTCTGCACAGCACCCTAAGGATCTCACGGGTGACATAACTTCTGTAGATCTAAGTCTATTTGGAAATGGATCCCCATTTTCCAATATCTCTTCTATTCAAATAGTCTGCTTTCATATATGGAAGATAGATAAAATAGTATTTTCCATTGTCAGTGCCACCAATTTCCTCAGGAGGGTTAGCTGGGTAAGGAAACATACAAAAGAGACCGTGAGAGTGTATAGATACTTGGCTCTTGCCCATGACTTAGAAATGTGACTGATTCTCCTTTTCTGTTTCCCCCCAAGAATACCTCTTATGTGAACAAAGGTCTTTTTTATTTTACAGTTTATTCAATATTCAGATAACGTGTGAATAAAAGTGAGCTTCTATGTGCTTGAAAATAAACAGAACGCTTAAAATCAAACCCCAAAATAAAAACATAAGAGAAGAGGCCTTTCCTATCTTAAAACAATGTTGTTTTTTTTTAATGTAATGACTTCATTAGTCATGGCTTACATTGGCCCTTAAAGATGGTCAGTCATTCTCCAGAGAATTGGTTTACTGCCTGGTAAGATCATGCCATCCTTGAAGATAAACCTCGCAATTTGAGATGATTCAGCAATGTCCAGAAACTTGCCTGCATTTGGTCCGTTAAAAATTAATATAGCTCAGAATATTATGGGAGTTCTCATCAATGGATTGCTGTTTAAGTGCTATTTGTATACACACTCTGACAAGAAAGTAAGTATGTATGCTGGGATCGATTTAGATAAGAAAACTAAGAGAAATTAAAAGGGAGAATCTAGTTGAATTAATTTTTTGTACAAATGAGAAAGAAGATACATGGGCTAATATATGTGCCTTTTGCAGTTTACAACATAGGCCTGCTCAGTATTTTACATCAATATCTCTAAATTTTCTGGTCAAATGGAAACCTATTGAAGATTGGCTCTGTAATTCCTGCAGGGAACCAAGTAGCTACAGCAGCACAAACTTTGTTCCCTCTATCGATATATAATGATTAAGAGTCTGAGCTCTGGAAACAGACTGTGGGTTTAAATCCCCACTCTGACACTTACCTCCTCTAAACACTTGGGCAAATTACATAAATCTTCTAAGCCTCAGTTTCTTTATGTTAAGATAAAAATGATACCTCCTAGAACTGTGGAGAGGTCACATACAATAATAATACCTTCACTGTGCTTGTAATAGGGGCTGGAGCACAGAGAACGTATCTGACAAATTTAAGCCTTTATGTTAGATGTAAAGTTATTTGGTTTTTTAAAAAAATGTATTTTAAGGAGAAAAAATGAGTGGGACCCAATCAAACAATTGGATCCCAGCCTGCCAAAAGCTTTCCTTTCAGCTTCGTGATTCTCAGTTGAGAAAGACACAGACACATTGGTATTCAGCTCCTCGCCATAGCATGATGACTGGTGCAGTATCAAACCTCTAACCAGCACCCTACACAGTCAGGATAAAGATATTTACTGAATGCACAGGTGTCCTGTGTCATAGTAACCTATGACATCAGCACTTGTCCTTCTGTGACCCCTTTATCCACAACAGTGGTGGCACCATTGACAACCCCAAGGGCACCTCTCCAGAAGACGGTCAACACTCACACTCCAGTCAACCACTCCAGTGACCGTCAGGTCCCACTTCACATAGAACACACTTCATGAAGAATTTAACTTTATTTTTCTACAACACTCTTTGAATAGCAAAAATGGAGAGCCACCCACTGAGAGAAAGGGATCCAGAGAGAGAGAATGGTTGGATGGGAATTCAGAGTCCGAAAATGAGAGGGGAGAGAAAAGTAAAAGAGTCATAACCGCAGGACAGCCAGAGCACAGGAGGAGAGGAAAGGAGAAGAACGAGGAGGAGGGAAGGGAGGATGGCGGGAGTGAAGGGGCTGAAAAGAAGCTTCTCAGGAAGGCCATATGGTGCTGCACAGAGACAGCACATTTCATTCTGCCTGGCAACACGCTCCCTTCTACTGTTTATCCTTGCATTTGTGCACACATAGGTTTCAGAATTTTCACTGAAATATTTTACCTCACAACTGTACAAGTCAGTAGATACTATTAGGGTTACCATTTTATAGGTGAGGACACTTGGAAACAGAAATAGATAACCAACTGGAAGAAATACACACTGGTGTTTCCCTTTCCTTACAGGTACTAAGGTAATCACCTCTGATCACCCTCAAGAGGTTTTATCCTATTGAAGGAACCCCAATCTCTCCTATTTAAGCCCAGCCCACCCTTGACTATTAAACTTTGTAGTCAAAGCACCTCAGGAAACCAAATTCCTCAGCTCTGATATTTCATAGTGTGATCAATTACTTGGTCTTGATGAATCAATTCATAGGTCTCCTCTTATTTGTAAAAATGCAACCATTATACATATACACAATGGAATATTATTCAGCCATAAGAAGAAAACAGATCCTACCATTTGCAGCAACATGGATGGAGCTGGAGGGTGTTATGCTCAGTGAAATAAGCCAGATGGAGAGGGACAAGTGCTGGATAATTTCACTCATCTCTGGAGCATAAGAACAAAGCAAAAACTGAAGGAACAAAACAGCAGCAGACTCACAAACCCCAAGAATGGACTAACAGTTGCCACAGGGAAAGAGACTGGGGAGGATGGGTGAGAAGGGAGGGAGAAGGGGAATAAGGGGCATTACAATTAGCACACATAACGTAGGGGGGCGGCACGGGGAAGGCAGTATATATAACACAGAGAAGACAAGTAGTTACTCTATATAGCATCTTACTACGCTGATGGACAGTGACTGTAATGGGGTGTGTGGTGGGGATTCGATAATGGGGGGTATCTAGTAACCAGTGTTGCTCATGTGATTATATACTAATGATACCAAAAAAAATTGCAACCATTAGACATTTAAAATATTTATGAGAGCATTGAAATTAACTTCTTTCTATTTCAAGTAAGAGGCATGAGATGTAGTGTGCTTATGATTAAAAGAGTTTTAAAATAGTGTCTTTGTAAGGAATATTTAAAAATTTAGCCCTTCCCTTATTTTAGGCCAAGTTCATCATCTCCCCATCTTTCTAATTGTCACTACATATGGCTAAGTTAACCACTATACCTACCATTGGAATTAATGATCAGCTGAAACACACTGCAGTAAACAAATCCCAAACTTGAAAACTAAACTATTTTGGAATTGCAATTCTCAGAATATTTTCAATGCTTTTCCATTATATAGTATTTCAGTAGCATTTAGAATAGAAATGAGTTTTTGATTTTTTTAGCTAATTTTCTCAATCCTGCTGCAGAAAAAGTAGGAGTTATGCATTGTGTGATTACAATTACGTGCGAGTTGAATATTTTAAACCACATTTTGTGCACAATAGTTTCAAACTGGTTATTATTAAAAGATAAGGAAATTAAAGTTCATGTACTAAATTCTAAATTGAGAGATTATACTGTCAACCTGAGACTATATTGTTATGATTGGTATGCAGATTTGGGGGATAAACAGTCTAATGATATGAAAATAGAATAAACTGGAATCTAAAACTTTAGCACAGTAAGAATTTCCTTGAGTGTAGCTTCAGTTCTGTGATGCTGAAGCAAGGTCACAAAATATTTTTGAAGGTATACATTATATATTTGCCCTGGTGGAATTATGACTAATTAATAATAGGAAAAGGAAAGGAGAGGAAAGGGAGAAGGAAGAAGATAAAAAGGGAGAAGAATTACTTTTAGCTTTCATAGCCTTTTTAAGATATGTTACCTCCTAAAAATCCTATGAAATTGATATTATTTCTGCTTTATAGATAAGGAAAACTGAGGCACAGTTTTTAAATGAGTTACCTAATATATGTCATATATATGTATATGTACATCATATATATGTGTTTGAAACATCAAATCAGTATTGTAGGACACCATTATTTTCAATGCCTCTTAAAATACTCGTGTGTGTGCGTGTGTATTTGTGTTTGCTAAATCACTTCAGCATCACTGAATCATCATTTTGCCATATGCTCCCAAAGTGAAATAAAAATAATGTCTATTTCCAACAGCTCATGCTTTATAATCATTTTATAATATTTAGAAAGTTTAACTAGAAACGTTTGCTCTTGGGCTGAATTCGAATGATTTATGATAATGTCCTTAGCAAAAGACGCATCGTTATTGTGATTAATCTCATCTGGTGACAGTACTATTGCACAACTAAATCATCAGGCTAGAAAGAAACAAAATCAGTGACTCCATTTAGGAGATTTGGTGAGGATGCTTGTTCAAGTATTGCGAAATTCATATTAAATCACAGCCACATGGCATTAAACACTGTTCATTGCCTGCTGAAGACCTCAGACTAAAAACAAAATCAGTCATTTTCCATTTCTATTGCATACACGTGTTCATATTCACCAGACACTTGAGATAAAACTGATATTTGAGGAAAAACCATTCCCATCAGTGCTGTTCTTGGAACCAGTCTTTGTCTATGATTTTCAGGTAGCTCTTTTCCTATTTGGAAAACATATTTTTTCAGTAAACATGGTTCTCATAATATATTCTCCATAACTCCTGACCCTGGTCCCTAGATGAGATGCTGTTGCCTAATTTTAGGTTTTCTATTTCCATTCTTAATCTATTATATACCAATAAACTTGGTTATACAGCATCATTTGATTTACTCTGATTTAAAACTCAAGTTGGAGTTTCGTAAAACATTTAATTCTTCTATTTCAAGAGGACCAAGAAGCTATCTTGTTTCAAATAAACTGCCTTAACTTTAGTGTTCCCATCTGTCTGTTCTGAACTGCACAGCTATAGGAAGGATCCTTCCTCTCCACGGCATGATCGGCACATGTCTGTTATCCACTTAAGTACAGTTGCTTGTTATTCACCATCCTCACTGGAAGGTAAGCTCGCTGACACAGGGGTCTAATCTGATTTACTGATTTCTCAAAACGTGGCTAGATATTTCTAGTTGGTAAATAACTATCAAAAGAGTATTATAATGGTTAGTGGCAGAATGCTTACTTAGCTATGCACTTTACTTATATTACCTTATTCAAATCTTGTTGCAATCCATGAAATAAAATCTATCATTATCCTCACTTTAGGAATGAGGAAATTCAAACAGCAAGAAGGATGACATCACAGCATCTCTCATAAGATTAGTGTGGTGGTGGAGCCAGAATTCAATCCCAAGCAGCCTGATTGGAGAGTCAAGGCCTTAAAGCACTGCCCCACGACCCTGTTTTGCTTGAGAGGGTTTTTGCCTCAAAGAATTCGTGTTTCTTAATTAGCAAGATTGTTTCCATGGCTTTTATCAATTACATCTGATTTACATTGTCAACTAATGTGTTTTATTTGTTGTGTGTGATGGTTAATTTTATGTGACATTTTGACTGGGGCACAGGTCACCCAGATAGCTGGCAAAACATTATATGTGGCTGTGTCTGTGGGGATGTTTCTGGAAGAGATTAGCATCTGATTGCACAGACTGAGTAAAGAAGATCTGTGCTTCAGCCAGTCCATGGAGGATCCAAATGCATTGAAAAGGCAGAAGAATGGTGAATTCTCTCTCTTCCAACTTGGGACATCCATCTCCTGCTCTCAGACTTTAGAGGTCATGGTTCTTAAAGCAGTACAGCCCCCTGGTCCTCAGCCATTAGCCTCAGACTAGAAATTATACCTTCAGCTCCCCCAGTTCTTAGGCCTCTGGACTTGGACTGAATTACACCATAGGCTCCCCTGGGTCTCCAGCTTGCAGATGGCAGTTTGTGGGACTCTTTGGCCTCCATAAACTGCATAAGCCAACTCCCATGATAAATCTCCTCTTATTTGTATCTATATATACCCTATTGGCTCAGCTTTTCTGGAGAACTCTGGTAAATAAATATCATAGTTTGTGTGTTTGCTTTCCAGCCTTTCATTATCCATGTCAGAGATGAGTGGACTAAGATTTCCAACAATGCAGATAATCCAAAATATTTTTCTATTTGTATGTTGTTTGAATTCTTTTGCATCAGAATTGACTTCCTAAAAATATTTTTTAGACTGTAAGTTTTATGTATATAGAGGCTGGGCCTGTTCTTACGGGTGAATCTTCAGCAACTAGCCTAGCAAGTAGACCATGACTGCTCAGAAATTTTGAATTTCATGACTGACTACTGCTATTGACATTAGACTGTTTTTATTCTCTAAAAACAAGGCAAAGTGAGTAGTTTGGAAGATATATTTGGATCTTAAGAGATCTGTAACTAACAAGAATCAAGTTGGACTAGTATGTAACCACTCAGTGAAATGGATGAAGAGCTTTTTCCCACCCTTTCCACTCCAGTTAGATTGCTGATGGTCATGATACTGCCTCACAAGTGGAGGCTGTAAAATTAGATGTAGAGGAAATAATAATTGTCTGCCTAGTAGAAGTTAAATGTGGGCTTAGAAGTAGAAAAATCATCATCCAAAAACTTATTTAGCCCTGAGTTTTGATAATTATCATATTTATTAACTCAACTCTTCAAAATTAGTGTAAAGAAATGCTTATCGGATCAACATGTACCAAGGCCCAAATAGAATGAGAAGTATTTTGGAAACGGCACTGTACTTTCTTTGATCCTGAGGCCCTCTTGCATATGGACAGCTAGCTGTAAAACAGCCATGATCTAAGAAGTAGCTGTTACATCAGGAAAAGGAAGAAAATAGGCATTAAATTCATGCTGAGATACGAAATGCAATGTTTTAGAAGACTGCCTGATCTAGTTTTTTCTCAGGTCCAGAGTAGTTTTAAAAATAACAGGGAACTCTCTAGGTTGCAAGGAAAAGGGTAAAAACAGGAGAACTATGGAGTTTTACATTAACTGTGGTCTCAGATGGCTTAGGACTGGCTCCCTAACCCACAGTAGTGAGAGAAATAAACTCAGAGTTAGAGATCTGTGAGTGGAGAGCACATACATATTTCTGAACCAAGTTCAGTTTAGCATCTCATAGGAAGTAGAGGTTTAGCAGATGGAAAGAGGGAAGTGCACCTGCCTGTATGTGTACTGGGTAGGTGTCCATATTCTCATGAATTGCCTCACGATAAACACTCAAGACCTGCCTCCCCAGGCCATATGGAATGCACAAAACCAAGTTTTGCAACAATATTACAGCAAAGCCTGCTCCCCACTCCACACCTTTTAGAGTCTTCCTAAAACTGCATATCCATTATCAAATTAATTGAAACATGATTTGATCAGGTTAATATCAAGAACATCAGTTCAAAACAATCATGAATTCCATGGCCATGGAGTTAAACCAGCCTGATCCTACTTTTATCTCTGATAGTGTTTGATCAGTTTACCTAGAAAATGTTGCATAGTTGGAAAATAGTTTCCAACTTGTAAAAAATGGCACTCTTAAAAACTCTTGCCGTAAGGATACTAATAAGTATTGAAGAAGAACATCACAGTTGGGACATTTAAAAATGAACTTCCAAGGAACTTTGAGGAATTCTAAAAATAACGCTAATTTTTGAGAAAATGAAAAAATTAGCATGAAATATTTTCTGAGTAAATAAAATCATACAGATTTATAAAAGAATATATGCTATAGTATACATTTATACAATATGAAAATATCATTTTATAGTACAAGAAGAAATATTTCTTTCCTTTCACCCGAAATTGTTTCCCAAATGCCCAAGTACACTACTACCAGCCGGCCGTTCAGCGAGCGACCATTATTTTCTTGTTGAAGTGCCAGGTTTCTTTTGATGAGTGTATATCTTGAGGCCATTTTGCTGACACTTTATTAGATAGACTGTACACTTTCTCCTAAAGAAAATTAAGAAAAGTGGGAACGGACTTAGTTCAAACAATGCTAGGACGTCCTTATATAGAGAGCAGACTACTGGTTGCCAGAGGGAGAGGGTTGGCAGGGGCAAATGGGTGAAGGGGGTCAACGGTATGGTGATGGATAGTAACTTGGAGTGTTGGCCACTTTGTAGTGTATACACATGTTGAGTTATAAAGCTGTATACCTCCCTTAAACTTATATAATAATAAAAAAAGCACTAGAACATCCTTATTTCAAATGATAGTTATGTAATGGAAAAATAATAAAATAAAACCCTCTAATGATGGTTCCATCTTCAACCAGTATGGCCTTCTCCAGCCTGTTTAAAATTCACATTAATTTAGCTAGAAAAATGGGCAACTGTAGTATCATAAGCAAAATTTAAGGCCAATAGCTTTTCTTCCTACATGCTACGTGATTTTGAGCACATTGCTTAGTTTTTCGAAGCCTCAGTAATTTCATCTGTAAAGGGGGACTAACAGAAATCCTAACTTCATAAAGCTCTCTTAGAGACTAAGTGAAATAATGCCTTTGGAGCATTTAACAGAGTTCTTGGTATATCTTAATCGCTTCATAGATGTTAGGCTACATTATTACTGTCAGAATTTTGTACTTTATGAATAACTATTCCAAATTATGGGAGATTTGGAAGTTATTTTATATTTTAAACTATATATATTATATATATATATAATGTATATATTATTTTTTTATCTGCTATAGAGAAAATAAGTTGTTTCCTGTAGATCTAGTTTTAAAATATAAATATCGATCTGAAACTTGGTAAGAAGATTGCTGTGTGACTAGGACACAATGATGACAAGAAAAGAAAATCTGTAACATAGTGGATTGGAAATGAGTATGACTTGACACAAATTGAAAGAAGGGATATATTTATGCATTTTCTGTTTGTATGTGAGCCATAAAATATTTTAAAGAGAAGAAGAGAGGCAAAGCCCATGTAAGAAGGAAGGAACTGAATGATGGAGGGCAAAGAAAATGTTTGGTTATTAATTCCAGAATGGAGATGAGGTCAAGACAGTAGATAGAAGTCTGGGAAATGAAATGTTAGTTGACTTAGAAGAGTAAAAATAAAAGTTTTGAGCTGAAAATACTTTGAATAAGGGACACTATTCCTAAAAACCCAATAACAACAACCAAAGATTTTAAAATTTCATGTTGTGACAATATCGCTGCAGGAAAGAAAAGTCTAGGTGCAATTAAAATTGGAAATAAAGATGGAACTTGAGGATACAAAGCAAACACTTGAAAATTACTAAAATCAGTGAATAACGCTTAACTGACTCATTCACATATGGACGAATGCATTTATTTTATTTACCATGGCTTTATGAATGAAATGCAAATTTTAGACTTGAAACACTAATCTAATTTGACATCCAATGCTTGAATCTTGTTCTAAAGGAGGTTTGTTAAATAAAAACAAGCTGAACATATTGAACATATGCACATAGAAACACACTGAAGTTATTGGTTTTAAAATGTGCGATTCTCCAAATTTGTACAAAACGTCCCCATCTTTTCCAGTAGGTGGTAGTCACCTGTCTGAAAACCAGGTCTTCAGGAGGATCTCAGTCGTACCAATCTGTAGTTAGTCTTAATTAGCCTCACTATTCACTGGTGTTAGGGATGCCTATCCACACCTCCCTCTTTGTTTCCTGTAGTCTAGCACGGTAAAATTCAGGCAGTATTATGGTAAGAGAAGATGACCTAGTACACTCTCCCCTAGTCACAGGACACTCACTGAAAAAACTGTACTGGTTATCTTCCAAATGCAAGACACTTAATTTGGTGCTAGAGAGAGAAATAGGAGCCAACTCCTAACACCCAAGGAATTAGAAGGAACTTACAGTCTAACTCAACAGCCATTGATTGAATCCTGTTTTAAAAGAGGTATGTTAGATACACACAGGCAAGCTACCACCTTTGGTACTTTGCTGGGGCAAAACTAAAGCCAATTATTTGAATACTGTAATAAGTCATATAACTGAAATATGAACAAAGGGTTATGGGATAACAAAGTAAAGAAAGACTAAATCAGCTCAAAGGATTAGGAAAGGCATCTCACAAGATAATACTGAAATAAATCAGGCATGAATCGGTTGAAGAAAGAACTCTTCTACAAAGCAGTTACAGTGGCAAAGACATAGGAGCATCAAGAAGCTGGTGTGTGAGGCACAGTCTTGCAGAGATCCACCCAGCAAGCAGATCTCTACCAGGTGACTGGGAGTATGTCTGTGCTCCGGGAGGGGTTGGAGATGAAGATTTGGGAAACCCACGCTATAGTGTAGTGATAAATAACTCACCAACTGCGGATGCTGAAACCCTTATAAACACTAGCTTTTAAGGTGGTGGAAAGAGGCAGAGTAATGACCCAAGGGAAAAGAAAAAGAAGCATTTGAAGAGCTAGAAAAAGTATGAGAAGAATGTACTTCTGCAGGCAAGGAAGAAAAAAATTTCAAGAAGGAAGTGGTACTGAAGGAGAAAAAAATCTGCAGAAAGGTCATAAGATTACAACAAAATATGTCTATTTTGTTTTGGAAACCACAAAATAACAAAAATTATTTGAAACCCTATCAGAGTTGGTTGAGAAAAAAAAAAGGGAAGATACAAGCAATAAGTTTTTTTTGTAAGAAGTGATAAAGACTCTCCACATTTTGACATGGCTTCCAGCAGCTTAAGGCCTTGTCCATAGGATGACGCCAAGCTCCTTTGAAATGCCTGCCTGGGAAAGGTCAAGGCTGCCTAAAGAACATGTTGTTTGTTACAGTGACCACCACCTCGTGACGGCACTTTGGCAGATAAAAATCCTGTGATCTGTTCTGATGAATTTCTCTTGGTATCATCAAGATAAGGTGTCCCATATCAAGGTGCTGAAATGACAGGATCTCTAATCATTTGTTTGGAACCTATAAAATGTAAAGAAATCTTCAACTGATTTGGAATTAACCAGCCATTTCTTACATCCATTACAAAAAAGGCCATCAGTGTATTTCATTTTCAACTGGTGGGCATTATGGCAGCCAAGAATTTCCAAAAACAGACAAGTACATTTCTCAGGTTTAGGAGATGGTTTGGCACCATGATTATCACTCAAATCCACATGAACTGGCTCAGTGAAGGGTCAGGGAACATCTCTCTGAGAGGAAGACCAAAGACAGTGCCTTTGCTTTTCAGAAAAGATAGCCATGTTTTACCAGAAAACACATAGGAGAAAACATTTGAAAATAAATCAGTCTTGACTGTTCCTTGGTGTGTTTGATCTCTAATTCATAACGCCTTGTCAAAATCTGAGCCAGGAAGGGTAATTATGAATATAGCCCAACTCTGGCCCAGATATGAAATACCTCTTTCCTAGATTTAGTAACACAGTTATAGTTGACCCATAGCTACTACCCTAGGGTAAGGGTCATTTTCTATATATGAAGTAACAGATGTAACCAGGAGAGAAATACCTCTCCCTATATAAGGAGTGTAGAGTCAACATTATATAATTACCTGTTTATACAGGTTGTAGGAGCATTCCGTCTCTCTTATTAAAAATACCCCAGTTCCTAAAGAGTAAGGATGTTAGTTTCTGGCTGTGGTGATGATATATTCTCCAATCCCTCTCATCAGTAAAGCAAAGGTTCAGAGTTTCTCTTACATTTGCTCCTCCAGTTTTTCCAAATCTACCTGGATCCGCTAATCAAGCTATTTCTGGAAGTCCCTAGTAAAAGCCCTGGAAACTACAACTGTGATAAACCATGATTCAGAGCCCAGAGACAACTGGGTGGTACTACAGCCCTTCAAAAGACCTGATCAGACGGAAACAATGGCTATCTGCCCTGCCTGCTGCCAGGAAATACATCTGTAGGAAAATTTTTTATTGGAGAACAACTGGGTTTTACTCATCTATATAGAATTTGAAACGCAACCTCTGACATTTCAGAAAAATAGAGCTTATTGCTCAAACTGCCTCAGTATGTTTTGTGCTGAAAACACCGCAAGGCAGTACTACGTGAAAAGAGTCAGGATAAAGATTATGCTCAAAGGAAATGACCTATAGGTTAGAGAAAATATCCAGGAGTTGTGGCAGTACAGTCAGCAACAGCATCAAACAACAAAGAACCTTGTTCAGGATGCCCTGGGCTTTCATCTTTACAAGAGTTTCTTATATCTGCAGAGCTGTCTGCAGATTACAAAACACTTCCAACACATTATAGCAGCTACCTTCCCTCCATCCCCCCAAACCCTACATTATGACAACTGAGGAGAGTAAAAGGGACACTAACTGTGGCTACATAATGTCCTACTTCTGGAAAGACATTTTAAAATTTCTGTCAGTCTCATTTTGTTGTTGGATGGTGAGAAACACTTCAGGTTTCTTGAAATGGCATGAGATCTTGGTTATGAATAAGCTAGATTTGTTCATTATATTCTTAAATATTTAATTCAGGGGTTCTCAACTGTGCCTTTATGGACATGTTGGGTGGCATGATTCTTTTTGTGGGAGGGTGTTCTGGGTGTTGTAGGGTATTTAGCAACATAGCTGCTCCTTACCCATAAGCTGACAGTAGCCTCCGCCAGACCCAGCTGGGGTTGGGGAAGGGCCTGGGTCCCTCCGGGCCACGGCTTTGGTATGTTTGGAGGCTACTGTGTTCTGGGAAAAGCCACAGATGTTTGCAAATGCTGGCAAATGGATGGGAGACCTGAGGGAGGGTGGGTGTGCTAATAAGGCAAAAGAACATTACATTTGCTTTGATTCTAGTCAATTCTTGTATGAAAAAAATCCACATTATGTATGACAAATTTGAAAGTATTACTTAAATCTGCTTACCACCCACTAAACACAATTTTTTTTGATTCTTCTGGACATCAAGTAAACAGGTAAGTTCCAGTGTTTATTGCTCCACTGGGCCAAACCAGTCTTTTAGTTACATTTTGGAATAATTTATTCTCACCTTTTTATGTTGGCATACCTCTGCACTAGGGAGTTCACCTTGATACAAGGTCTTTCCAAAGGCCCGATTTGGGTTTCTCATTCTTTCTTCCCTGTCTTTCCTTTAGCTGACTAAAAACACGTAACAGCTAACTATAGTTATATTATACATGACTAGAGCCAAATCTTTTGATTCCCATGTTTTTTTCTTCCTTTTCATGGAAACACAACCAGTATTTGCACCATCCCTTCCAAACTAATAATAAAAGACATAGATGTTCTTTTATTCCAATCAGTATCTTTCCAGAGACCTGAAAAATTTAAAAATCTCAAGTGGAAATAGAAACTCATCAAAGACAAGTAAGAATAAAAAATGTCCAGAATTAAAATATCTGATAGGAGAGAAGATTAAAGATGGTGTGAGCAGTGAGACAGAGGCTTCCTCCTAAAACTGCATATAATACGAAAATATGATGAACACAACTAATCCTGAAAGAGCAATAGGAAAGAGGACTGCACCAAACTGCATGCACCTGAAGAAAAGAATAAACTTCATGGAACAGGGGAACATACCAAAGCCATGGCCCGGTGGGACCCAAGCCCTTCCCCCACCCCAGCTCACCAGTGGGAGGAAGAGAAAAAGAGGGGAGAGAGTGGAGGCCTGGGACTGCTGAATACCAAACTCCGGAGATCTGATCTGGGAGCACAAAACTACATTTCATGGTGTTCTCATGGTACTCTGCTGATTAGAGGGTTGGAAAGCTAAGACAGGCAGAATACCGGGACAGAATGAGATTCCAGCCACTTGTGGAAAGCAGGGATCCATATCCAGCTGCTCTGGGACAAAAGACACGTGGGCAGTCTGAGAAACTTCCTAACAGCAAGAGGGGTGCTAAAGGTGCAAGGATTGCACAGAGATTACTGCACAGGAGAAAAGAACAGGTAGACAAAACTGTCTGGGTGCACTCAGCCAGCAGGTTGGGAAGTTTCACGAACTTCAAGAGCTCCAGCTCCCTAGCTGGCTACAGAGATCCAAGGACCCCCTCCATGATACTCAGCCTACTGAATCTTTCTCCTGGCCAGCCCCATTTGTCTCACAAACCGGCAAACCCTACCCTGGTGTTAGGCCAGCCAGAGGTAAGATCTGTCTACAGCAACTACAAACGCAAAGCATAGAGGCTTATACCTGTGTGCTCAGCGCCCTGGTTCTGGCAGTGGGAGACAGGCATAGCAGCCGGGAACCAGGAAACAGCTCTTTCCTCCCCCCAGGCACCAATACCACTCCCCTGCAACCCCAGACATTGCTTCAGGGGCTGAGCACCTCCAGAGAGTAAAACTACTGGGAAGTAGAGGGTGCCACATACAAATATGAAACGCCAAAGGAACCTGGTTCAGAGTAAAATTATGAATACAACCCCTGAGACAAATTCAAATGAAATTGACCTCATGAATCTGCCTGAAAGGGATTTCAAAATAAAAATCATTAACATGCTCATGGAAGTACAGAAAAATATTCAAGAACTCAGGGATGAATTCCATTCAGAGATCCAATCATTACAGAACACACTATCAGAAATGAAACATACAATGGAAAGTTTTAAAAGAAGATTAGATATGGTGGAGGAGACAATAAATGAAATAGAAATTAGAGAAGAGGAATACAAAGAAATTGAGGCACAGAGAGAAAAAAGGATCTCTAAGAAAGAAAGCATATTGAGAGAACTGTGTGGCCAATCCAAACGGAACAATATTTGCATTATAGAGGTACCAGAAGGAGAAGAGAGAGAAAAAGGGATAGAAACTGTCTTTGAAGAGGTAATTGCTGAAAACTTCCTCAATCTGGGGGAGGAGATAGTCTTTCAGGCCATGGAGGTGCACAGATCTCCCAACACAAGGGACCCAAGGAAGACAACACCAAGACATATAGTAATTAAAATAGCAAAGATCAAGGATAAGGACAGACTATTAAAAGCAGCCAGAGAAAGAAATAAGATCACATACACAGGAAAGCCCATCAGGCTATCATCAGACTTCTCAGCAGAAACCTTACAGGCCAGAAGGGAGTGGCATGATGTATTTAATGCAATGAAGCAGAAGGGCCTCAAACCAAGAATACATTATCCAGCAAGGTTATCATTTAAATTTGAAGGAGGGATTAAACAATTTCCAGATAAGCAAAAGCTGAGAGAATTTACCTCCCACAAACCACCTCTACAGTGTATTTTGGAGGGACTGCTATAGATGGAAGTGTTCCTAAGGTTTAATAGCTGTCACCAGAGCTAATAAAACTACAGTAAAGAAAGTAGAACAGTCAATTACTAGGCAAATGCAAAATTATATCAACTATCCCCAAAGTCAATCAAGGGATAGACAAAGAGTACAGAATATGATACCTAATATATAAATAATAGAGGAGGAAGAAAAAGGAGGAGAAAAAAAAAGAACCTTTAGACTATGTTTGTAATACCATATATTAAGTGAGTTCAGTTAGACTCTCAGATAGTAAGGAAGTTAACCTTGAACCTTTGGTAACCACGAATCTAAAGCCTGCAATGGCCATAAGTACATACCTATCAATAATCACCCTAAATGTAAATGGTCTGAATACAATCAAAAGACATAGAGTCACTGAACGGATAAAAAACAAGACCCATCTATATGCTTCCTACAAGAGACTCACTTTAAATCCAAATACATACACAAACTAAAAATGAAGGGATGGAAAAAGATATTTCACGCAGCTAATAGGGAGAAAAAAGCAGGAGTTGCAGTACTTGTATCAGACAAAATAGACTTCAAAACAAAGAAAGTCACAAGAGACCAAGAAGGACATTACATAATGATAAAAGGGCCAATCCAACACGAAGATATAACCATTATAAATACCTATACACCCAACACAGGAGCACCTAAATATGTGAAACACATGCAAACAGAATTAAAGGGGGAAATAGAACGCAATGCATTCATTCTAGACTTCAACACTCCACTCACTCCAAAGGACAGATCAACCAGACAGAAAATAAGTAAGGAGACAGAAGCACTGAACAACACTTTAGAACAGATGGACCTAACAGACATCTACAGAACTCTACACCCAAAAGCAGCAGAATAAACATTCTTCTCAAGGGCCAATGGAACACTTTCAAGAATAGATCATATCCTAGGCCACAAAAAGAGCCTCAGTAAATTAAAAAAGATTGAAATTGTACCAACCAGTTTCTCAGACCACAAAGGTATGAAACTAGAAATAAATTATGCAAAGAAAATGAAAAATCCCACAAAAACATGGAGGCATCACAACATGCTCCTAAATAAACAATGGATCAATGACCAAATAAAAACAGACATCAAGCACTATATGCAGACAAATGACAACAATAATTCAACACCACAAAATCTATGGGATGCAGTGAATGCCATGCTAAGGGGAAAGCATAATACAATAAAGGCCCACCTCAGGAAAGAACAATCCCATATGAACAGTCTAAACTCACAATTAATGAAACTAGAAAAAGAAGAACAAATGAGGCCCAAAGTCAGTAGGAGGGACATAATAAAGATTAGAGCATAAATAAATAAAATCGAGAAAAATAAAACAGTAGAAAGAATCAATGAAAGCAGGAGCTGGATTTTCAAGAAAATAAACAAAAGAGATAAACCCCTAGTGAGACTTACCAAGAAAAAAAGAGAGTCTACTCACATAAACAGAATCAGAAATGAGAAAGAAAAAAATCACTACTGACACCACAGAAATACAAAGAATTATTAGAGAATGATATGAAAAATTGTATGGTAACAAACTGGATAACCTAGGAGAAATGGACAGCTGTCTGGAAAAATACAACCTTCCAAGGCTGACCCAGAAGGAAACAGAAAATCGGAACAGACCAATTACCAGCAACGAAATTGAACTGGTAATCAAAAACCCCTGGAACAGATGGCTTCACCACTGAATTTTATCAAACATTTAGTGAATACTGAATACCCATCCTCCTTAAAGTTTTCCAAAGTGTAGAAGAGGGAATACCTCCAAACTCATTCCATGAGGTCAGCATCACTCTAACAACAAAAACAGGCAAAAACACCACAAAAAAAGAATATTACAAACCAATATCCCTGATGAACATAGATGCAAAAATACTCAACAAAATATTAGCAAACTGAATTCAAAAATACATCAAAAAGATCATCCATTATGATCAAGCAGGATTTATTCCAGGGATGCAAGGATGGTACAACATTCAAAAATCCATCAACATCATCTATCACATCAACAAAAAGAAGGACAAACACCACATGATCAACTCCACAGATGCTGCAAAAGCATGCAACAAAATTCAACATCCATTCATGATAAAAACTCTCAACAAAATTGGTATAGAGGGCAAGTACCTCAACATAATAAAGGACATATATGACAAACCCACAGCGAACATACTTAACAGTAAGAAGCTGAAAGCGTTTCCTTTAAGATTGGGAACAAGACAAGGATGTCCACTCTCCCCACTTCTATTCAACATAGTACTGGAGGTCCTAGCCACAGCAATCAGATAACACAAAGAAATAAAAGGCATCCAGATTGGCAAGGAAGAACTTAAACTGTCCCTGTTTGCAGATGACATGATATTGTACATAAAAAACCCTAAAGAATTCACTCCAAAACTAGTAGATCAAATATCTGAATTCAGCAAAGTTGCAGGATACAAAGTTAATATGCAGAAATCTGTGGCATTCCTATATACTAACAATGAACTAGCAGAAAGAGAAATCAGGAAAACAATTCTATTCCCAATGCATCAAAAAGAAAATACCTAGGAATAAACCTAACCAAGAGAGTGCAAGACCTATACTCTGAAAACTACAAGACACTCATGAGAGAAATTAAAGAAGATACCAATAAATGGAAACACATCCTGTGCTCATGGCCAGGAAGAATTAATATTTGTCAAAATGGCCATCCTGTCTAAGGCAATCTACAGATTTAATGCAATTCCTATCAAAATACCAACAGCATTCTTCAATGAACTAAAATTGTTCTAAAATTCATATGGAACCACAAAAGATTCCGAAAATCCAAAGCAATCCTGACAAGGAACACTAAAGCGGGGGATTATGCTCCCCAACTTCAAGCTCTAATACAAAGCCACAATAATCAAGACAATTTGGTACTGGCAAAAGAATAGACCCATAGACCAATAGAACAGAATAGAGAGCCCTGATAGAAACCCAACCGTATATGGGCAATTAATATATGATAAAGGAGCCATGGACATACAATGGGGAAATGACAGCCTCTTCAACAACTGGTGTTGGCAAAACTGGACAGCTACATGCAAGACAATGAAACTGGATTATTGTTTAACCCCATACACAAATGTAAACTCGAAATGGATCAAAGACCTGAATGGAAGTCATGAAACCATAAAACACTTAGAAGACCACATGGGCAAAAATCTCCTGAATATAAGCATGAGCAACTTCTTCCTGAACACATCTCCTTGAGCAGGGGAAACAAAAACAAAAAGAACTCATGGGACTACATCAAACCAAAGAGCTTCTGTATGGCAAAGATCACCATCAACAGAACAAAAAGGCATCCTACAGTATGGGAGAATATATTTATAAATGACATATCTGACAAGGGGTTAACATCCAAAATATATAAAGAATTCACACACCTCAACACCCAAAAAGCAAACAACCCAATTAAAAAATGGGCTGAGGATATGAAGAGACAATTCTCCAAAGAAGAAATTCAGATGGCCAGCAGACACATGAAAAGATGCTCCATATCAGTAATCATCAGGGAAATGCAAATTAAAACCACAATGAGATATCACCTCACACCAGTAAGGATGGCCAGCATCCAAAAGTCTAAGAACAACAAATGCTTGTGAGGATGTGGAGAAAGGGGAACCCTCCTACACTGCTGGTGGGAATGTAAGCTAGTTCAACCATTGTGGAAAGCTATATGGAGGTTCCTCAAAACACTAAAAATAGAAATACCATTTGACTCTGGAATCCCAGTCCTTGGAATTTACCCAAACAATACAACTTCTCAGATTCAAAAAGACATAAGCACCCCTATGTTTACCCCAGCACTATTTACATTAGCCAACATATGGAAGCAACCTAAGTGTCCATCAGTAGATGAATGGATGAAGAAGAGGTGGTACATATACACAATGGATTACTATTCAGCTGTAAGAAAGAAACAAATCCTACCATTTGCAACAACATGGATGGAGCTGGAGGATATTATGCTCAGTGAAATAAGCCAGGCGGAGAAAGACAAGTGCCAAATGATTTCACTCATTTATAGTGTATAACAATGAAGCAAAATTGAAGGATCAAAGTAGCAGCATACTCAAACACTCCAAGAAGGGGATAGAGGTTACCAAAGGGGAGGGGTGGTGGAGGGCAGGTGGGGAGGGTGGGAGAAGGGGATTGAGGGGTATTATGTTTAGTACACATAGTGTGGAGCGTCACGGGGAAAACAGTATAGCACAGAGAAAGTAAACAGTGAATCTGTGGCATCTTACTACACTGATGGACAGTGAGTGCATTGGGGTATGTGTGTGGACATAATAATATGGGTAAAAGTATTCACCACATTGTTTTTTCATGTGAAACTTTCATAAGAGTTTATATCAATAATACCTTAATAAAAAAATTTAAAAAATATATCTGATAGAATTTTAAAAGGGAAGTCATGAGTTAGGTGTAAATAAGTGTTCATTATGCTAATTTGAAACATGGGAGCTACTTTCAATCTGTGGTCAATATCTGAACTTGGAAGAAAAGCAAATGTCAACTTGACCCTAGCAGAGATTGGCCACACAGAGATCATCGGGATGGATGAAGTTCCAGCTATTCAGAAATCATCAGAAATTCTAAACTGAGAGAAAGTGAAATTCACTCAAGAATAAGGCTAACTGAAAATGAGGTGGGAAAGGGAAAAAGTGTTTTGGAGAGTACAGTTTTGTAGAAGCTTAGGGGTCATGTGACTCCAAAGAACATTAAAAGTAACCTTCTTGAATAAAGCAGATATATCTGATATATTAAAGTGTAGAGTCAATATTTCAATTTGGAAGCAGGCATCTTATTCATTTACAGTGGATTTACAATCCTGTTGCCTTGGCTTGAAGGTCCACTTGAGAAAACATCCTGCCAAGTGTGCAGCCCCTATGATGTCTGTAAATTTTATATTCCCTTAAATGCAAAGCCCTTGTAGTTTTTAAGCAGTTTTATTTTCATTAGAGCCCTAAACTCTGCAAACATTTATTTTATTGCTGTGTAGTGCCAAGTTTGGGGCTTTCTGGCAGCGTGACATAAAGAGCCAGAAAGAGAAGCAGCCGCCCAGGATTCTGTTTGGGAAGATGATAAATCCGAAGCAGAAAATGATTTAGCTTTAAGAACCAGGGCTTTCTGTTGGAAAACAGAAACAAAGAAATGTCTAGTTTGTTTCTCACCCTGTGGAGTCAGGCTGGATTTTAACAATTGTCATGCATCAGCCACTGTTCAAGGCACTTTACCAATATTAACTTATTTTCTCTCTGAAACAACCCTGTGAGGTTCATCCTTTTATAATTCCCATTTTACAGATAAAGAAACTGGAGAGGCAGTTGCTTTTCCCAGGACACTCAGCTGACTAAACATGAGGCCAGCTTTCAGGTCCATACATTCCGGCTCTGTAGTTTTGGCTCTTACGCGCTATGTTACGCTCCTGAGTCAGATATAAAAATCTAACAAAAGCATCTGGAATCTGGCACCAGAAGCAGGAAATGAGGATGTTCTTTCTAAGTGCTTAGAGAGCCAGAGGGATCAAAACCTGGGAAATCAATTTTACTCTGAGGCTGGGAGTATGTGACCAGAACCTAAAAGGAGAAGGTACAGTCAGGAATCAGGTAGGACTGGAAAATGAAATGGAGTGTTGTAAGGGAGTCCATGGAAATGGCCAAGACAGGGTTTGAATGTGGTGGTTCGACTAAGCTGCTGTGTCATGGGGAGGCTGGGCTAATTTAAAGCAACAAAGTAGAACTTGAAGCAAATTTCCCCTGTGAATGTATCTCTTTCCCTTCCCTCAGACTTCTGGCGCAGTGAAGATATAGCACAAGAGGGGAACCAGATGGAATGTACCAACTTAATGCATTTCCTCTAACATTTAAGACATTACTCTTCATTCTTTATATATTCTTCTCACTGGTGATTGCTTCTTTTTTTCTCCCCTAGGACTGTTCATCTGCTAGAGGCAATTCTTGGCTCTGAGAAATTATGTTCAAGGAAGAAAGTACAAAACAAATCTAGATCCATGTAACATAAAATTCTCATCACAAATATGGTATAGGAAAATAGATCTAAAAATCTTGGTCTTATAATGTGTTAGGTGAAGAAAAATGCCATCACCAGGTAAATTATACTGGATACATAAACCAAGTTGGAGGTGAGTAACACTATTTGCTTTGCTTTTATGTAACATTAAAATTCAGAGATTAGGTGTATTGAAAGTTAACGAACAGTAATAGTGGCGACTTGAATATTGTTGTTAGCTGATAACTCTTCTCAAGGTTCTCCCTTAACTTGGGAAATGTATACAAAAATAGAGAGAAGTCTATTTTAGTCTGTAAACCAGGAAAGTGAAGCGTGTATGCAAGGAACTGCTGCAATATATGCAATGGACTCTGGCAGCATCCATTAGTCAGGGGTGCAAGACATGTGGTGAAAATGATCTATCCAGTAGGTTATTGTATATTTGGGGAACAATTTCATTTTACCAATACCCTTGTGAGAACTACAGATAAAGGAACAAAAGGATTTTTAGAAAAATGTTGACTTCATGCTTGGCACACTCATGGGGCAAAAGAGTGACTACTGAACTTAGACTTCACTCGCATCTTTGGTTTTCTGACAATCCAGTTAAATGTGAATATAAAGTGAAGAAATAGTTTTCCTTCCTGAAAAGTTATTGGGATGCTATAAAATTAATTTTATTTTTTGCTATTGAATGGCTGCTTATATAAAACTAAGTTTGTTCCATCTTTTCCTAAATGTAACATAAGCTCTATTAGTTCTTCTTGTAGCATTATAAAGAAAATGAAAAAAATACACATGTAAGAATGATCTGAGAAATATAATGGCATTGTGAGTTATAAGACAATAACTTTAAAAATTACTATTCACTTCAAAAGAGTATCGCATAATTCTTTTCCTGTCCTGTCAACACTATTGTGTTACTATCTTAGACTCCTGTGACATGTTCAAAATATATACGACCAACATATTTGGAATTTTTGTATGAAAAAAGGAGGCACTTTAAGTCAGGAATGAAAGAATAATAAAATGAGTGCTGTTAGGATATTAGTTACTTAGAAGAAAATAAAGTTTGATTAGTAATCCCAATATATAAAAGGGAATTTTAGATGGATTAAAGATTCAAACATTATAATATTTGGAACAAAACATATGGAGTTATTTTAATAAATTGGAATAGAGGAATACCTTTGAGGCAATACACCAAGCCCAGAAGACATACAGGTGCAACATGACAGACTTGACTATAGAGAAATCACAAATGTTTGTATAGTGAAAGATGCCATAAATGTCAAGTAACACAAATTGGAAAACACAATATAACAGGTCAATACAGGTAAAAACAACTGAGTAGAAAAGTGGGCAAATAATACCAACAGACAATTCATAGGAAAGAAGTAGAAATAGACAATAAACATATAAAAATATGTCAAGGCTCATTAACATGCCTCACTAGCCAAATGGAAATGGTACAGTCGAGGGCATAGCTAGACTGGCCAGAGCAGCATTTTGTCTTTACATTAAAAAGAGGCAGCTACATCTTTGGAGAAATCATTATCTTTACCCTCCACCCTCACTGTATTCATGAGGCAATGGTACCGGCCCAGTGGGGTCTTTGATGCACAGGTGTTCTGAATTTCTAGGCTCAGCTAACTTAAAACTTAATGGTGTCCATTGGGCCGCTACTGACCTCCAGTCATAGTAACGGGTACTTGTAAACCAAAGTGGATGTGGTTATTCACTGTGGGGGCTAAGCTCAAGGCAGTCTTAATAGCCCTGGTCAGCGCTACCCTTGATGAACCTTTTTACATTTCAATGAACACATGGGCTGTTAGTAGAATAGCCAGTCAGTAGACTGTTAGTAGAACAGATTTTTAGCTGGAAGATCAGAGTGGTACATTAAACACACCCCTTTTTGGATCCATGAACTGTGGAAATAAATCCCAGCTGGCAATCAGACAGACTGAATCACTCATGTAGCTGTCTGTGGTAAGGACCAGTTCTCAAATGAGACCAACTTGGACCAACCTGCTGGCCAAGCCTTCTCAGGTGCCAGCCCATCACTGTTTAAATTCACCATACTAGACAGGGCAACACATCCCCTTCTGTAGACTGGGCGCGAAGTAAAGGACTGTATGTTTCTGGTGCAGAAGTTATCACTTCATGCCAAACCTGTAACTCTTGCCAGAGGTTGACCCACTTGACTTACAGAGGGAGGACATGTTATAGGAGTCATTGCCTCTGCCTTCTTCTGGCAAACTGACTATATTGGAATTTTTGATCCCTCTTCTAAGGCTGTTTGTGGGGCTTCACGAGTGTCAGCACTTCTTCTGGGCATGGTGTTGCTGTTCCAATCCATTCAACTAACTCTGGCCACCCAGCAATGATTCTTGAATCTAAACTGTGCCCCATGTTCTGCTTTACAAACCATATACAGTCTGACAATAGTTTGCCTTTTGTCATAAAGGCCACAGCAAAATGGGCTGATGATCATGGTATTTGATGGACATTATGCCCCTTATTATCTTCAGGCTGCTGGCATTACTGAGAGGTAGAACGGATTTTTAAAGAAATCATCTAAAATTTATTTCTAACTGTCTATCTTGTCTCTTCCTTGTCTATACATTTTAGCAAGTCAGTTTGGTCACCAAATGTGGCTTTCTCATAGTGGGTTGGTCTCCTCTTGGTGCCCCCATGGGTAATGATCAGAAGAAAGGAGAGGAAATATATAAAACTACTGTGAAAATGCAAGCTTATTTCCTGACCATTCCAGGGCATGATGTGTGTCATTCTCCTGCTAGTAACCTAAGGTAGGCCTGATTGATATACCCTGTGGGCAGAAGCTGGCCAAAAGGGAAACTAGGAGATTCAAATGTAATTCTGGATCCGCCAGCTGGATTGTGGCCTGAAGTTTACTAAGAAATACTCCGTGTCACCCATGGAGAACACAGGGGCAGGGAAGGAGGCATCTTTTGGTGTTCACATGATGCTTGTGGTATGGTGAGTAATTAGCCCTTTGTCTCTGACCTTATGTCTTCTATTAACATCCATGAAAAGTAACAGGCTAATTTAAAAACTTGTAAGAAAGGTAAATCAAATCCCAGACTGGCATACCCATGAATCCGATACTCACCAAAAGCTGAAACATACTGAATTTGATTGTAAATTAAGAGACTCTATATCCCCCTGAAAACACAAACCATGCCTATTCTTTTCCTTGATTACTCCAATTCACTTGGTTTATTCTGCAAAATTTGCGTTGTTTAAATGTCAGTTAACTGAGTTGTACCAGGAAGCCATTACTCTAAAAAGAGTATCCGTATTACATTGACAGCATCTCAGGTACAGACATAACTTTTGATTAACTTAACATTAAAATGTATGCATATCCAAGAAAAATATCTTCTTGTTCTATAAGCCATTAGAACACTCTAGGTGTTCGTACAATGTTAGTTTTCATTATAAGGAGTTGTTAAATTATATTTAATGATATCATTCTCTTTGGTTCAAGAAATGTTACCCAGATTAGTTTTTAAGTTAGCCTTCAGATATCACATCTTAGTTTTTTGTATATTATATAACCATTTTATTAGACAATGAACTCTAGTGAAAGATTTCTACTTCAGTTAGAGGCACTATGGAAATGAATTTTTGCAGCAAACTATCAACCCAAGGACAGCTTCTCTGAACTTCTTATATTCCACTTTTCATTTTTAACTTTTTTTCCTAGTTGGTTAAGCATAAATCCAGTGAGACTCAAAAATGTTGAATTATCACTTATTTCCAAAAAAGAAAATATTCTCTCCTAATATTGCAGTGAATTCCATCACTACAGATAGAATTTCATCATAGTGTCAACCAAAAGAGACAGAAAGATCACAGTACAAATTGTAGGTCTTTTGTCCATAATGAGAAGGTAACATTTGAGAATGTTCATTAGTGCTGTCTTCGGCTGACAAAAGTGATTAATTCCAGCATGCATATACCTAGTAGAATGAGTTTACTAAGAAGTGTATATGTGTATGTGTGTGTGTGCATGTATATATGAGATGAATGGAAGCTTCCTGTACAGAAAATATGAATCAGAGCAAAGCATGAATTTTCTTTGCTTTACTCCTTAACCACACCTGACATTTCCTGGATTGGAGGTCTCCATATTTTTAGACTTCCATAATCACTACAGTGTTAAATCCAGCATTTTGCACACACCACACTTACATTTTACTTTTCAAACTAATTAAATAATTCAAAGCCAGTGCAAATATAGTCAAACATATTAGCTAGACTGTACTTTATGCATTTTATGGGAAGAAGTCTTTATACATCCAAAAGAGCTCTAGTTTAAGGGATGGGGAAAAGCTAATTTCACAGGGGTATTCCATGCATAAATTTCATGATATCCTACTTTATCTTGTTGTAATCTAAATTCATTCTTTTCCCAATGAAATCAACATCTCAATTGACTACGTAGAACTGCCTTAAACTATCGAAGGCAGACAAGACAATGTAGTAAAAAGTTAGCTAAACTTTTGTGTTCCAACCATGCTTCTTTCAGTATTCCCATTTAGTCACTAGTGGTAATATACGTGTCATCAATTTCAGGTTTTTTTTTTTTTAATCTTGGCTTGAAAGTACTGGGAAGGTCAAGTCTCATGAGCCAATTTCATATCCTGCATTGAATCTCTTACATACAAAAAAAAAGTCACTTTCACTGTAAATATCATGTCTGTCACTGAAATAAGACGTTGCTTAGCTACTGACAGACATAGTTATTCATCTGTAGGCATCCCTAGAATAGTATTCTAGTCTTAAAATCTAGTTCTTTCCAGAATGAATTCTGGTCCAGTATTAGAGGATCTGTCTGGGTGAATCTTGAATATGGTGATTAAAAGTCAGGAAGCTCTGAGAGATGAATTGGACCTCTGTAACCTAGGAGCTGTGTGTCCTTTAGTAAATTACTCAGTATCTCTGAACCCAAGTTTCCCTATTTACAAAATGGGGATCTAAGGTCATTGTGAGAATTAAATGAGATAATGTATGGAAATTAACTGACACATAGTAAGCACTAAATTAATGATTTCAATTATTATTATGTGGCATGTCCATTTTAGTTCTTCTGTTCTTTCCAACCAACATACTCTTTTATGACTACCTAAATAAATCTTACCTGTCTTGTAAGTTTTATCTCAAATTCAACTTTTCCTTTGAAATTTTTCAAAATGTCCTGAGTTAAAAGTGATTTATCTACCCTCTGAAGCCCTGCAATACTTCTTGGAGGTAAAAGTTAAATGAAAACAAATTATCTTCTTTTAAAGTTATATGTTGTATTGTTATTTTCTTAACCACGTACTTGGTTGCTAAAACTATAACCCACACATTAGCCATAAGAACACTGAGAACAGTGTATAATACTTAGAACAGAGGTCCATATAAGGTTCATTTAATGAATATGTGTTAAAACAATGAAAATATGAATAACTATGTGTATCCTAAGTCTCTGTTTCCAATTGTGTTGATACGATTTGTTCTGCAATGGTGAAATATATTACTGTATGCTTCCTGTACACAGAGTTGTAATATTTATATGTGGGTTATTTATGTGAAAAATAAAGGGTAAGGTATAAAACATATATGAATAAAAATAGAATCAAACAGAAGTCTGTTTTGTTATATTAAAACTAAAATTACTTAGTTTTCAAAAATTAATAGAACTTGTAAAACTAGAACTTGTAAAACTTTATAAAGAAAAAATACAGGGAAAAGATGACAGAATAGGAAGGCAAGATGGAAAACTCTTCCCAAAAACACGTAAAAGAGAAAAATACAGCAAATGCAACTAGACTTGAAAATGACCTGAAGACTACAGAACAGACCCACTACACCTGAGGAAGGAGAGAAGACCACACAGAAAAGGGTGAGGCAGCAAAGCTGAGATGGAGTAGAACCCTAGGCCTCCCCCCACATCAGCCTACAAATGGGATAAAGGAATAGAGCGGGGAGGGGGTAGGAGCCCAGGAGCACTTCTCACCTGGCCCTGGAGATCTGCTCCAGGAGAACAAGCCCACATTACATTGGGTTCTGGTGATTATTGGGGCTGGAAACCAGGGGCAGGCAGAACACTCTGGGAGGCTGAGACTCCAGCCAGTGTGGAGGGCAGGCCCACTCTGCCAGTCCCAAGACCGAAAGCAGAAGCAGCAGTTTGAAAGATTTGCCAGCAGTGGGAGGGGTACCAGAGGTGACAAGGGTTGGACAGAACTCTCTAGTCAGGAGAAAGTTCAGGTGGAGGATACCTCCCCAGCCCCTCCTCGGTCCAATGGATTGGGACTCCATGGGAGCTCCAGGGGCTCCATCTCCTTGCTGGCAATGCAGCCCTGAGACACCTCCCTGCATGCACCACAGGAAACCAGCCCACTTGGCTCAGCAGCAGCATGAGACTTTGCTGCCTGGCAGGCAGAGGGAAACTCTCCCAGCTTGCTTGGCTCCATTTCAGCCCAACTGGGGAGGTGCCTGGAGGAGGCAGCCCCAAGAGCTCCTTCCACCCTGAGGGAGTCCAAATCTGGTGCTGTACATCTGGCTGGGGAATATGGGTACACCTACCCCATTAACCCTGCAGCCCCACCATTGCTTCAGACCAGGCAGAGGGCTCTCCTGCCCACAGAAAGCTCAACAGAGATTCCTGAGCTGATCACAAAGGCAGCAGATCAAGTAAACTGCCCACCCAGACTTAGACCACTACAGAAGCAAGAGAGAAAGGCAGCCCACCAATGACATGCCAACACCTGGTACCCCCACAAAATAGAACCAGGCACTAGAGAGTAAAGAATCTTGAGCTTCTGGGCACCATAGCACACCTTCATAAACCTATTACTCTTTAGAAAAAAAAGGCATAGCAGAGATATTTAATACAAAGGAGGAAACACAGAATCCCTGACAAAATGAGCAGCCAGAGGAATTTGATCCAATCAAAACTACAAGACAGAACCCCAGAAAGAGAGCTAAAAGAAACAGTTATCACCAACGTTTTTTATAAAGATTTCAAAATAAAAGTCATAAACATGCTCACATATTTATAGAAAAGTATTCAGAATCTCAGGGAGGACTTCAGCAAAGAGATAGAAAATCTGAAAGAGAGCCACTCAAGGCTGAAGAATACAACATCTGAAATGAAACATACAATGGAGGGATTTAAAATTAGATTAGATCATGTAGAGGAGATGGTAAATGAAATAGAAATTACAGAACAGGAAAACGAGCTGAGGAACTGAGATAAGAAAGGATCTCTAGGGATGAAAGAATGATAAGAGGGCTACGTTACCAATCCAGACAAAACAATATTCGCCTAAAAGGGGTACCAGAAGGAGAAGAGAAAGATGAAGGGATAGAAGTTTTCTTTAAACAAATTTTTGAAAACTTCCGCAATCTGAGGAAGGAAATTAATATTCAGGTCGTGGAAGAACAGAGATCCCCTAACAAAAGGAGCCCCAGGAAAAAATACCAAGATATAATAATTAAAATGGCAAAGATCAAGATAAGTAGAGAGTGCTGAAAGCATCCAGAGATAGAAAAAAAGATTATTTATAAAGGAAATCCCATCAGGCTATCAGCAGACTTCTCAACAAAACTCTTCAGGGCAGAAGGGAGTGGCATGATATATTTAATGACCTGAAACAGAAGGACCTATATCCAAGAATCCTCTATCTGGGGAGATTATCACTTAAATTTGAAGCAGGTATTGTACAATTTCCAGATAAACAAAAGTTGAAGGAATTTGCCACCACTAAGCCAGTCTTACAGGATATGTTAAAAGATTGCTGTAGATGGAAATGACCCTAAAGCTAAATTGCTTTCAATAGTGAAAATAAGCCCGCAATAAGTAGACCAACTAATTACCAAGCAAGTATGAAATTAAGACAAAATGAAAGCAAGTCTACTATATACAAAATCAGTCAAGGGATACACAAAAAGTATAGATATGACATCTATTACAAAAAACGTGGAGGAGAAAGAAGAAGAAGGAAAAAAATTACCTTTAGATTGTATTTGAAATAGAGTAAACAACAATTTAAGATAGACTATTATATACTAAAAAAGCTATCCCTGAACCTTTGGTAACCACAAAACTAAAGCGTAAGATAAACACACAAACAAAAAATAAATAAATTTTAAAAAGAGAAAGAGATCCTATCATAAAACTAATAAAAACATCAATAACAAGAGAAGAATATAAGAAAGGAAGAATAGACAGGAGATATAAAAAAACAGAAAACAATTAATAAAATGGCAATAAGTACATGTCTATCAGGAATCACCTTAAATTTAAATGGACTAAATGCACAAATCAAAAAACTTAGAGTGGGAGAATGGTTAAGAAAACAAGACCCATCTATATTTTGCCCACAAAAGACTCATTTCAGACCCAAAGACATCTACAGACTATTAGTGAAGAGATGGAAAAGGATATTTCATGCAAATAATATGGAGAAAATAATAGGGTTAGCAGTACTTATTTCAGACAATTGATTTCAAAACAAGAAAATAACAGGAGACAAAGGAGGGCATTACATAATCATAAAGGTATCAGTCCAATGAGAGGATATAACCATTATAAATATCTATGCACCCAGTATAAATAGCTATATATCCAACATAGGAGAACCTAAATATGTAAAACCAACACTACCAGAATTAAAGGGGGAAATAAATTGCAACACATTCATTTTAGGAGAGTTTAACAAACCACTCACATCATAGATAGATCAACCAGACAGAAAATAAATAAGGAAACAGAGAAACTGAACAATACATTAGATCAAATGGATTTAAAAGATTATCTACAGAACACTCTACTCAAAAGCAGCAGGATACACATTTTTCTCAAATGTACATGAAACATTCTCCAGAAGAGATCAGATTATAGGCCACAAGAAGAACCTCAATAAATTCAAAAAGATTGGAATTGTACAAATCAGCTTCTCAGACCACAGTGGTATGGAACTAGAGATAAATTACACAAAGAGAACAAAAAGACCTACAAGCACATGAAGGCTAAACAAGATGCTTCTAAATAATCAATGGATCAATGAACATATTAAAGCAGAAATCAAGCAATACATGGAGACAAAGAAAACAAAAACACAAGAGCTCAAAATCTGTGGGAGGCAGCAAAAGGCAATTTTAAGAGAAAGGTACATAGCAATACAGGCCTACCTCAAGAAACAAAAACACTCCCAAATAAACAGTCTAAAATCACAATGAAAGAAACCAGAAAAAGAAGAACAAATGTAACCCAAAGTCAGTAGAAGGAGGGCCATAATAAAAAACAGGGCTGAAATACATAAAATAGAGAAGAATAAAACAACAGAAAAATTCAATGAAACCAGGAGCTGGTTCTTTGGGAAAATAAACAAAACAGATAAACGCATAGCCAGGCTGACAAAAAAAAAAAAAGAGTGTACACAGATAAACAGAATCAGAAATGAAGAAGGAATAATCACAATGGATACCCCAGAAATACAAAGAATTATTAGAGATTTCAATGAAAAATTATATGCCAATGAATTGGACAACCTAGAAGAAATGGACAACTTCCTAGAAAAATGAAATCCTCCAAGACTGGCCCAGGAAGAAACAGAAAATCTGAACAGATCAATTATCAGCAATGAAATTAAATTGGTTATCATAAAACTCTCCCAAAATAACATGTACAAACAGCTTCACAGCCGAATTCTACCAAACATTTAAAGAGCTAGTATCCATCCTTAAAGCTTTTCAAAAAGTAGAAGAGGAGAGAATACTTCCAAACTCATTCTATGAAGCCAGCATCACTCTAATATGAAAATCAGAAAAAGACAACACAAAGAAAAAGAAATTACAGACCAATATTCATCCCTGATGAACATAGATGTAGAAATCCTCAACAAAATATTAGCAAACCAAATCCAAAAATACATCAAAAAGATCACTCATCATGATCAACTGGGGTTTATCTCAGGAATGCAAGGATGGTACAATATTTTTAAATCAATATCATACACCACACTAACAAAAAGAATGATAAAAACCACATGATCATCTCAATAGATGCTGAAAAAGCATTTGAGAACATTCAACATCCATTCATGATAAAACCTCTCAACAAAATGGGTATAGAAGGCAAGTTCCTCAAGAAAATAAAAGGCCATATATGATGAACCCACAGCCAACATCACATTTGAGAAGCTGAAAGAGCGGATTGTATTAAAGATGGCAGCATAAGAGGTGAGACACAGGTTTCCTCCTAAAACTGCATATAATATGAAAATATAATTAATACAACTAATCCTGAAAGAGCAATAGGAGAGAGGACTGCACCAGACTGCACACACCTGGAGAAAAGAACAGACTTCACAGAAGAGGGTAACGTGGCCGAGCAGGACCCAAGCCCTTCGCCCACACCATCTCACTGGCGGGAGGAAGAGAAATGGAGCAGGGAGGGAGTGGAGGCCTGGGACTGCTGAATGGCTAACTCCAGAGATCTGCTCTGGGAGCACAAACCTACATTTCATGGTGCTTGCATGATACTCTCATGATTAGGGGGTTGGAAAGCTAAGACAAGCAGAATTCCTGGAGAGACAGATTCCAGCTGCTTGTAGAAAGCAGGGATCCAAATCTGGCTGCTCTGGGACAAAAGAAAGGTGGGCAGTCTGAGAGACTTCCTAACAAGGAAGCCCTTAGCAAAAGGGTTGCTAAAGGGCCAAGGATTACACAGAGCTTACTGCCCACGAGAGAGAACAGGTAGACAATATTGTCCGGGTGCACTCTGCCCTGAAGGTTGGGATCTTTGCCACAGAGACTCCCATATTTAAGGAGGAAAAAGAAATCTTTCTCCTTAGACAATCTTCAGGTGCTCCAGCTCCCTGGCTGGCTACACAGCTCCAAGGAAACCCTTCATGATATGGAGCCTACTACATCTTTCTCCCAGGCAGCCCCACCGGGAGAGCAAAACTGCAAACCCTACACTGACATTAGCTCAACCAGAGGGAATATCTGTCTACAGAAACTACAAATGCAAAGCATAGAGGCTTATACCTGTGTCCTCAGCCCATTGGTTCAGGCAGTGGAGACAGGCATAGCAGCAGGGAAGCATGAAACAGCTCTTTCCTCCCCCCAGGCACCAATACCACACCCTGCGACCCACAGCATTGCTTCAGGGGCTGAGCAGCTCCAGGGAGTAGAGCTTCTGGTCACTAGAGAGTGCCATATACAAATATGAAATGCCAAAAGAAACTGGTTCAGAGTAAAATTATTAATACAACTCCTGAGAAAGATTTAAATGACATTGACCTCATGACTCTCCCTGAAAGGGAGTTCAAAAAAAAATCATTAACATGCTCATGGAGGTACGGAAAGATATTCAAGAACTCAGGAATGAATTCCAGTTGGAGATGCAATTATTGAAGAGCACAATGGAGGGTATTAAAACCAGACTGGATATGGTGGAGGAGATGATAAATGAAATAGAAACTAGAGAAGTACAAAAAAGCTGAGGCACAGAGAGAAAAAAGGATCTTTAAGAATGAAAGAATATTGAGAGAAGTGTGTGACCAATCCAAACACAACAATATTGGCATTATAGGGGTACAAGAAGAAAAGAGAGAGAAAAAGGGATAGAAAGTATCTTGGAGGAGGTAATTTCTGAAAACTTCCCAAATTTGGGTAAGGAGATAGTCTCTCAGGCCGTGGAGATGCACAGATCACCCAACACAAGAGACCCAAGGAAGACAACTTCAAGATATATAGTAATTAAAATGGCAAAGTTCAAGTATAAGGACAGACTATTAAAAGCAGCCAGAGAGAGAAATAAGATCACATACAAAGGAAAGCCCATCAGGCTATCATCAGACTTCTCAGCAGAAACCTTATAGGCCAGAAGGGAGTGGCATGACGTATTTAATGCAATGAAGCAGGAGGGCCTTGAATCAAGAATACTTTATCCAGCAAGATTATCAATAAAATTTGAAGGAGGGATTGAACAATTTCCAGATAAGCAAAAACTGAGAGAATTTGCCTCCCACAAACCATCTCTACAGTGTGCTTTGGAGGGACTGCTATAGATGGAAGTGTTTCTAAGGTTTAAGAGCTGTCACCAGGGGTAATAAAACCACAGTAAAGAAAATATAACAGCTAATTACTAAGGAAATTCAAAATTAAATTAACCATCCCCAAAGTCAATCAAGGGATAGACAAAGCACAGAATATGATACCTAATATATAAAGAATGGAGGAGGAAGAACAAGGAGAAAGAAAAAAAAACGAAGAACCTTTAGATTGTGTTTGTAATAGCATATTAAGTGAGTTAAGTTAGACTCTTAGATAGTAAGGAAGTTAACCTTGAACCTTTGGTAACCACGAATCCAAAGCCAACAATGCCAATAAGTACCTATCGATAATCACCCTAAATGTAAATGGACTGAATGCACCAATCAAAGCATAGAGTCAATGAATGGATAAAAAAACAAGACCCATCTATATGCTGCCTACAAGAGACTCACTTTAAACCAAAAGACATACACAGACTAAAAGTGAAAGGACAGAAAAAGATATTTCACACAAATAATAGGGAGAAAAAAGCAGGAGTTGAAGTACTTGCATCAGACAAAATAGACTTCAAAACAAAAAAAGTCACAAGAGACAAAGAAGGACATTACATAATGATAAAAGGGTCAATCCAACAAGTAGACATAACCATTCTAAATATTTATATGCCCAACACAGGAGCACCTAAATATGTGAAACAAATACTAACAGAATTAAAAGAAGAAATAGAATGCAATGCATTCATTCTAGGAGACTTTAACACTCCACTCACTCTGTAGGACAGATCAATCAGACAGAAAATCAGCAAGGACACGCAGGCACTGAACAAGACATTAGAACAAATGGACCAAACAGACATCTACAGAACTCTACATCCAAAAGCAGCAGAATACACATTCTTCTCAAGTCCACATGGAACATTTTCAAGAACAGATCATAGAGTAGCCCACAAAAAGAGCCTTGATAAATTCACAAACACTGAAATTGTACCAACCAGTTTCTCAGACCACAAAGGTATGAAACTAGAAATGAATTATGCAAAGAAAATGAAAAATCCCACAAACACATGGAGGCTTCACAACATGCTCCTAAATAACCAATGGATCAATGACCAATAAAAACAAAGATCAAGCAATATATGGAGATAAATGACAACAATAATTGAACACTACAAAATCTATGGGATGCAGCGAAGGCCGTGCTAAGAGAAAAGTATATTGCAATACAGGGCAACCTCAGGAAGGAAGAACAATCCCATATGACCAGTCTAAACTCACAATTAATGAAACTAGAAAAAGAAAAACAAATGAGGCCCAAAGTCAGTTGAAGGAGGGACACAATAAATATTAGAGGAGAAATAAATAAAATCGAGAACAATAAAACAATAGAAAGAATCAATGGAAGCAAGAGCTGGTTCTTTGAGAAAATAAACAAAACAGATAAACTCCTAGCCAGACTTATTAAGAGAAAAAGAGAGTCTACTCACATAAACAGATTCAGAAATGAGAAAGGAAAAATAATGACAGACCCCACAGAAATACAAAGAATTATTAGAGAATACTATGTAAAATTATGTGCTAACAAACTGGATAACCTAGAAGAAAAGGACAACTTTCCATAAAAATAAAATCTTCCAAGGCTGACCCAGAACGAAACAGAAAATCTGAACAGACCAGTTACCAGCAACGAAATTGAATTGGTAATAGAAAACCTACCTAAGAACAAAAGACCTGGTCCTGATGGCTTCACTGCTGAAATTTATCAAACATTTAGTGAAGAACTAATACCCATCCTCTTTAAAGCTTTCCAAGGAGTAGAAGAAGAGGGAATACTTCCAGACTCATTGTATGAGGCCAGCATCACTCTAATACCCAAACCAGGCAAAGACACCACAAAAAAAGAAAATTACAGACCAATATCCCTGATGAACATAGATGCAAAAATACTCAACAAAATATTAGTAAACCGAATTCAAAAATATATCAAAAAGATCATCCATCATGATCAAGTAGGATTTATTCCAGGGATGCAAGGATGGTACAACATTCGAAAATCCATCAACATCATCCACCACATCAACAAAAAGGACACAAACAACATGATCATCTCCACAGATGCTGAAAAAGCATTTGACAAAATGCTACATCCATTCATGATAAAAACTCTCAACAAAATGGGTATAGAGGGCAAGTACCTCAACATAATAAAGGCCATATATGACAAACCCACAGCCAACATTATACTTAACAGCGAGAAGCTGAAAACTTTTCCTTTAAGATCGGGAATAAGACAAGGATGCCCACTCTCCCCACTTCTACTCAACGTAGTACTGGTGGTCCTAGCCATGGCAATCAGACAACACAAAGAAATAAAAGGCATCCAGGTTGGTAAGGAAGAAGTTAAACTGTCCCTGTTTGCAGATGACATACTGTACATAAAAAACCCTAAAGAATCCACTCCAAACTACTAGATCTAATATATGAGTTCAGCAATGTTGAATGATACAAAATTAATACACAGAAATCTGTGGCATTCCTATACACTAACAATGAACTAGAATAAAGGGAAATCAGGAGGACAATTCCATTCAACGTTGCATCAAAAAGAATAAAATACCTAGGAATAAATCTAATCACGGAAGTGAAAGACCTATGCTCTGAAAACTACAACACACTAATGAGAGAAATTGAAGATACCAATAAATGGAAACACAACCCGTGCTCATGGATAGTACGAATTAATACTGTCAAAATGACCATCCTGCCTAAAGCAATCTACAGATTCAATGCAATCCCTATCAAAATACCAACAGTATTCTTCAATGAACTAGAGCAATTCATTCTAAAATTCATAAGGAACTACAAAAGACCCTGAATAGCCAAAGCAATCCTGAGAATGAAGAATGAACCTGGGGGGATTATGCTCTCCAACTTCAAGCTCTACTACAAAGCCACAGTAATCAAGACAATTTTGTACTGGCACAAGAACAGACCCATAGATCAATGGAACAGACTAGAGAGCCCAGATATAAACCCAAGCATATATGGTCAATTAATATATGATAAAGGAGTCATGGACTTACAAAGGGGAAATGACAGCCTCTTCAACAGCTGGTATTGGCAAAACTGGACAGCTACATGCAAGAGAATGAAACTGGATTACTGTTTAACCCCATACACAAAAGTAAACTCGAAATGGATCAAGGACCTGAATGTAAGTCATGAAACCATAAAACTCTTAGAAGACAACACAGGCAAAAATCTCCTGAATATAAGCACGAGCAACTTCTTCCTGAACACGTCTCCTTCAGCAAGGGAAACAAAAGAAAAAATGAATTCATGGGACTACATCAAACTAAAAAGCTTCTGTACAGGAAAGGACACATCATCAGTAGAATAAAAACACATCCTACAATATGGGAGAATATATTTGTAAACTAATAATCTGGTAAGGGTTAACATCCAAAATATATAAAATACTCATACACCTTAAAATCCAAATATAACCTGATCAAAAATTGGCAGAGGCACTGAACAGATATTTCTCCAAAGAAGAAATTCAGATGGCCAACAGACACATGAAAATATGCTCCACATCACTAATCATCAGGGAAATGCAAATTAAAACCACAATGAGATATCACCTCACACCAGTTAGAATGGCCACTGACCAAAAGACAAGAAATAACAAAAGCTGGTGAGGGTGCAAAGAAATATGAATCTTCCTACACTGTTGGTAGGACTGCAGATTGGTGCAACCACTGTGGAAAGCAGTATGGAGCTTCCTCAGATAACTAAAAATAGAAATACCCTTTGACCTAGTAATTCCACTCCCAGGAATTTACCCAAAGAAAACAGAATCCTTGATTTGAAAAGATATATGCATGCCTACATTTATTGCTGCACTATTTGCAATAGCCAAGATATGGAAGCAACCTAAGTGTCCATCAATAGATGAGTGGATAAAGAAGTGGTGGTACATATATACAATGGAATATTATTCAGCCATAAAAAGAAAAGAAATGCTGCCATTTGGAACAACATGGATGGGTCCAGAGGGTATTATGCTCAGTGAAATAAGCCAGGCAGAGAAAGACAAGTACCAAATGATTTCACTTATTTATGGAATATAAAAACAAAGCAAAAGAATTGTAGATTAATGATATCAAAATAAACTTAAAAAAAAAACAAAGCAAAAGAGAAGGAATAAAACAGCGTTAGACTCATAGACACTGAGAAGTGACTACTGGTTTCCAAAGGGAGGGGAGTGAAAGGGGGCAGGGGTACAGATTGGGGGACTGTTGAACCACTGTGATGTACATTTGATAAAATCTAGAAAATGTTGACATTCAAAAAAAATATGCATGAGGTATCCTTTTTCTAATTGTTTGTGTGTTTTAAAGTGTTTATTAATTTTATTAAGTGTTTGTTAAGTTTATTAAGTTGATAGTGTTTCTCAAATGACTTTTGCAACTTGAACAAGTACTTAGTAAATTTTATCTTGGTATTTGTACTGTACACACGTCTGTTTTTCTGAACACATTACTTCCTTCCCTCAAATAATGATCCCAGTATTGCTTCATTTTCTTGAAGTAAATCCAACTCTTATGCAAAATTAAATTTATTAAGCAATCAAACTTGGGTCAACACAATTGGACAAATATGTATTAAGGGGAATGATAAATGCAAAAAACAGCACAACTCACTACAAGGTAGATTCTAGAATTGGAATATGATGTTATTGTCTCACATAGAACCACTATAAAAAAATGTAATATTTTTAAATAACAAATATTAGCAAGAGTGAAAATATATTTTCTTTTTCACTTAAGCATACCTGCTATTCCAGAGGCCATTCAAAGTTCACACAAATCGTATAAAAGACTTTTATCAGCTTATGGATTGATTTGCTCTTTTGGCCCCAGAAGGACATAAACAACTCATTTATTTTAACCTTAGTCTCAAGCATTAGTCTCAGGCTTTGTTTGTTCCCTGAAATATATAAGATCATTATCAAAAATGTATTGAAAAGCTTTCTTCTTTTTCTGTTCTTTTTTTCCCAGGAATGCTTCACTTCAGTGTCCCTTGTTTTCCATAGAAATTTGCTCATTATTTTTGGGGGTAGGCAAGGTGTAGTCAGGGAAGAGGTCATGAAGACTCTTTCACAGACTTATGAAATATCAAAGATGAATAAGTGTTGCCTGAACAGAGGAGGAGGTGAATGAGGGCTTTTGAGAATCCCAGGGAGAGAGCTTGTATTTGTGAGGAAAACCGGACAGATGATGTAACCAAATTGGCAAGAGAGAAAACTTTAACCTTATGTGTTTCATTTATCCTTGTGTTCATTTAAAGATGATCTTTTCACATAGATGTTCCCAAACACCCCTTTCAAAACTATGTTTAATCATTTCCATTTCCATGGAAACTTCTGAGAGAATTTCAGTTTAGTAATTATTTCACCAGTGTTTTTCATTCAAAGATGGACTATCTGGTTGGCATTTGGAATTAAGCAATGCTGCCCACTAGAGGATGTTGAGAGATGCAGACTCATAACCATTAGGAACGAACTGGGACAGAAAAACATGCTTTTTTCCACATCTCTTCACGTGCTGCACAGACCCTTAAAGCAGTTTGGGAAAAAAGCCCAGCTATGGTCCCAGGGTCATATCCAACATATACAGATCTGCTGATGGTTATCCAAACTTGTGTGAAAAACAACTGCGTAAAGACTCCACCAAAAAACTATTAGAACTAATAACTGGATTTAGCAAATTTGCAGGATGCAAAATTAATACACAGAACTCCATTGCACTACTATATATGAAAAAAACTAGCAGAAAGATAAATCAGGAAAACAATTCCACTTACAATTGAATTAAAAAGAATAAAATACCTAGGAATAAATCTAACAAAGGAGGTGAAAGACCTATACCCTGAAAAGAAAACTATATGATACTCATGAAAGAAATTAAAGAAGACACAAATAAATGGAAATCTACCCCATGCTCATGGGTAGGAAGAATTAATATTGTCACAATGGCCATTCTGCCTAAAGCAATTTACAGATTCAGTGAAATCCCTATCAAAATACCAAGAGCATTTTTCAATGAACTAGAGCAAATAATCCTAAAATTCATATGGAATCACAAAAGACCCTAAGTAGCCAAAGCTATCCTGAGAAGGGAGAACAAAGCTGGGGGAATTATGCTTCCTGACTCCATGCTATACTACAAAGCTACAGTAATCAAAACAATATGGTATTGGCACACAAACAGACCCATGGATCAACAGAACAGAGTAGGTGTCCAGAAATAAATTCAAGCTTGTATGGTCAGTTAATATATAACAAAGGAGGCAAGAATATACAAAGGGGAAAAGACAGCATCTACAATAACTGGTACTGGGAAACTAGATAGCTACATGAAGAGAATAAAACTGGATTACTGCCAAACTCCATACACAAAAGGAAACTCAAAATGAATCAAAGACCTGAATGTGAGACATGAAACCATAAAAGTCTCAGAAGAAAACAAGCAAAAATCTGTTGAACATAAGCATGAGCAATTTTTTCCTGGACACATTTCAGGCAAAGGAAACAAAAAATGAACAAGTGGAACTACATCAAACTAAAAAGCTTCTATAGAGCAAAGGACACTATAAGCAGAACAAAAAAATGACCTACAGAATGGGAGAACATACGCACAAATGATTCATCTGATAAGGGGTTAACATCCAAAATACACAAAGAAGTCATATGTATGCCTCAACACCAAAAAAAAAAAAAATAATAATAACCCAATGAAAAAATGGGTGGAGGACCTGAATAGGCATTTTTCCAAAGAAGAAATGTAGATATCCAACAGGCACATGAAAAGATGCTCCACATTGCTAATCATCAGAGAAATGCAAATCAAAACCACAGTGAGATATCACCTCACACCAGTTAGAATGGCCACTATCCAAATAACAATAAATAACCAGTGTTGGCGTGGATGTGGAGTAAAGGGAACCCTCCTACACTCTTGGTGGGAATATAAATTGATACAACTGCTATGGAAGGCAGTATGTAGGTTTCTTAAAAAACTGAAAAAAGAAATACCATTTGACACAGAAATTCCACTTCTAGGAATCTACTCGAAGAAACAAAATCCCTGATTCAAAAAGATATATGCACCCCTATGTTTATTGCCATATTGTTTACAATAGCCAAGATATGGAAGCAACCTAAGTGTCCATCAATGGATGAATACATAAAGAAGATGTGGTAAATATACACAACAGAATATTATTCAGCCATAAAAAAAGAAATCCTGTCATTTGCAACAACATGGATGGATCTAGAAGTTATTGTCCTAAGTAAAAAGAAGGTGGAGAAAGACAAATACAATATGATTTCACTTATTTGTGGAATATAAAAACAAAGCAAAACAAAATAAACAAAACAGCAATAGATTCATAGACAGTGAGAAGTGACTGGAGGTTACCATGGGGGAGGGGTTGAGGTGTGTGGGTGGGTAAGGTGAGGGAGATAAAGGGTAACAGAAATTCTCAACCATTATATAAGTTGGTCAAAGGGATAATAGTGTAGTATGGAGAATATAGCTAATGATTCTGCCATATCTTTCTATGTTGACAGATAGTAACCACAGTAGTTGGCCTGAGGATTTAATAAAATGGTAAGTGTTGAACCACGTGTTGCATACTTGAGACCAATATAAGATTGTATATCAAGGGAGAAAGGGAGGAAGGGAGGGAGGGAGGGAAGGAGGAAGGAAATGTGTGGCCACTCTAATACCTCTCACTTCTAACATCCCCATTACCACCACTCTAGGGACTCACTGAGGTCACACTGAGAGCAACTATTTGAACCAATCCTTTGCTCAGATTTCTTTGCCTTTCATAAGATATTGGTAGAGACTGCCCTCATGAAATGAGCTGAAAAGTGTTCCTTTTTCACTATTTTCTGGAAGAGTTTGTGAAGTCTTGCTATTTCTTTAAATATCTAATAGAATTTACTAATGAAGCTACTACCTAGGCCAAGGTTTTCTTTGAAGTAAGGCTTAATTACTAATTAATTATCTCTGTTTGTTATAGATCTACTCAGATTTCTTTTCTCATGAGTCAGTATTGATTGTGTCATTCTAGGATTTTCTCATTTCATCAAAGTTGCCTATCGCTATAAGGTTGTTTATAATATTTCCTTATAAATCTTTTCATTTCTGTAGAGTTAATGGCGATGTTCTCTCTTTCATTCTGATTTGGTAAATTTTGTCTTTTCCCCTTTTTATCATTGCTTTCTGGGGAGAGTGTTGAGTTCCTCAACTCCACAACTCCAGAAGTCCCACCTGGTATTTGGTTCTTATTTTCAGAAAACATAGTCCATTTTGGCTGCTTGACTAAAAATAATTCAAATATGCTACTTAGGTATGGTAGGAGAACAAGTGTTGGATATTATGCAGCCAGGACCAAAAGAGACAGGGAATATGACCCTCTATGTTGCAGGACCTCTGGCAGCAGATAATAACTGCCAATGCTTCTGTAATAATTGCCACAAGCAAACAAATGCCTTACACTTTAACCTTGCCTGAAGATAGTCTTCCAGTGTGTAGGTATCAACTTAAATTTGCTCATTTCACACTCACACTTACTTGGTAGAGCTTAGATCACATATTACATCCAATAGGAAAGGAATCTGGAAAACATATTTTCACTTGGTTTGTTTACAGAAAGTCAAAACAGAGGTACCTGGAATAGATGATAAGTCAGCTCACTTGCATTCTCTACCACAATGATTTCATATAATCTGACTAGTTTCCACTCCTCTGACCTTCTCTCTTAACATTCCCCTCAAATGTTGCTAATATGAACTCATGCTTCAGTCACATTGTCATTTTTTTCTGTCTCAGAAAACCTTGAAAAAACTCAGGACATTAATATTTTCTGTTCTTTCTGATTTAAATGCTTTTATCTTACTTTATGGTTGATTTCCATACTCTGTCTTCCTTAATCATTCTGGGCAAAATAGCCATCCCCCTTCCCTAACTCACAAATTTCTCATTGGTTCCTTTTACCCAATTTTATTAACATGAGTTCATATTAGCAACATAAATACCCCAATGAACACAGAAATTTTGTATATTTCCATAACCAATGCCTAGGACAGAATATAGTACCTTTTAGGCCAACATTGGTCAATAGCTTTTTCTGCAATGATGGAAATGGTCTATATTTACTCTATAGCAGGTTAGCCCCTGGACATATGTCCCTACTGCTGAGCTCTTCAAATGTATCTAGTGGCCCAAGGAACTGAATTTTAATTATTATTTAATTTTACCTAACATAAATTTAAATAGCCACATGTGCTTATTGGCTACTGCATTGTACAGTATAGCACTGGCTTTCAAAACTTTTTGCTTATGGAGTAATAATTAGCAAAAAGATTGTGCATAGAATTCTTATACATCTACTCTCTATTATCTATGCTCTTTCTCAAATGTATTTGTATTTCTATATAAATTGTTTCATCCTTAACTTGCCCTTAGAATAAACGAGGATTTCCTAAGAAGCTGAGCCAAAAAAAAATCAATTTTTCCCTTTCACTTCTGCCCACACTTCCTATGTAAGGAATTTACTCAATGAAGAGAATTTCCAAAAATTAGTGGTGCTACCTCCATTATTTTTACCTGTATAATGAAAACAGGACAGCAATTTTAATTATTGTCTTTACATCAAATGACATAATATGGAAGAATACTAGGGACTGATGGTGGCAAAAAATCAGTGTTTCAGAATGAGGAAGAAAAGGAAGATGGTTTTAGATAATATGTAAGAAGTCTGCATTCTCTATTTGTGAGTTTGTTAAAACTTTAGTTCCATAATCTGTAATCCCTTTCTCTGATAAATCAATTTGCTTTGAAAAGAAGGCTTTTCACACCCATTTTCATTTTCAGATTAGTATTTTTTTCTTATAATTTATTTTGGTATCATTATTCTACAATTACATGTGCAATATTATGGTTATTAAACTACCCCCTTCATCAGGTCCCCCCCACCAACCCCATTACAGTCACTGTCCATCAGCGTAGTGAGATGCTATAGAATCACTACTTGTCTTCTCTGAGTTGTACAGCCCTTCCTGTGCCCCCCCAACATTACATCTACTAATCATAATGCCCCTTTTTCCCCCTATCCCTCCCTTCCCACCCATCTTCCCCAGTCCCTTTCCCTTTGGTAACTATTAGTCCGTTCTTGGGTTCTGTGAGTCTGCTGCTGTTATGTTCCTTCAGTTTTTTTTTTGTTCTTATACTCCACATATGAGTGAAATCATTTGATACTTGTCTTTTTCGGCTTGGCTTATTTCACTGAGCATAACACCCTCTAGCTCCATCCATGCTGTTGTAAATGGTAGGATTTGTTTTCTTCTTATGGCTGAATAATATTCCATTGTGTATATGTACCACCTCTTCTTTATCCATTCATCTACTGATGGACACTTAGGTTGCTTCCATTTCTTGGCTATTGTAAGTAGTGCTGCGATAAACTTAGGGGTGCATCTGTCTTTTTCAAACTGGGTTGCTGCAGTCTTAGGGTAAATTCCTAGGAATGGAATTCCTGGGTCAAATGGTATTTCTATTTTGAGTTTTATGAGGAACCTCCATACTGCTTTCCACAATGGTTGAACTAATTTACATTCCCACCAGCAGTGTAGGAGGGTTCCCTTTTCTCCACATCCTCGCCAACATTTGTTGTTGTTTGTGTTTTGGATGTTGGCCATTCTCACTGGTGTGAGGTGATATCTCATTGTGGTTTTAATCTGCATTTCTCTGATGATTAGTGATGTGGAGCATCTTTTCATGTGCCTGTTGGCCATCTGAATTTCTTCTTTGGAGAAGTGTCTATTCATGTCCTCTGCCCATTTCTTAATTGGATTATTTGCTTTTTGTTTGTTAAGATGGGTAAGTTCTTTATATATTTTGGATGTCAACCCCTTATCTGATACGTCATTTATGAATATATTCTCCCATACTGTAGGATATCTTTTTGTTCAGATTAGTATTTTTTTGACATATCTACGTATTTATTTATTTATTTATTATTTTGCTATTATTAATATACAATTACATGAGCAACATCATGGTTACAAGACTCCCCCTATTATCAAGTCCCCACCATATACCCCATTGCAGTCACTGTCCATCAGCATAGTAGGATGTTATAGAATCACTACTTCTCTTCTCTGTGTTTTACTGCCTTCCCCGTGTCCCCCTACCCCACCCCCACCCCCTCTACATTACATGTGCTAGTTGTAATAGCCCATTTTCCCCCTTATTCCTCCCTTTCCACCCATCCTCCCCAGTCTCTTAGTCCCTTCTTGGATCTGTGAGTCTGCTGCTGTTTTCTTCCTTCAGTTTTTTCTTTGTTCTTATACTCCACAGATGAGTGAAATCATTTGGTACTTGCAGATTAGTATTTTTGAAAGCTTTACAGATTTATTTCCTAGAGTAAGCCAGTTTCTTTGCATGTATCCCAAATGTTAAGACTATAACTTGAGGCTAAATTTAGAAAGGACAGAGATTAATTCTATACCAGAAGTGAAGAGGCTGGAAAATCCCATCTCGAGGGAGGTAGAGGATACATACCCATGAAACTTTCTTTCTCTGTGCTGAAGTCCAAGAAGGGAATGGCATGTTGGAATGAGGGAAACAAGAGGAACTATTGCCCTTATGTCTATTTGGAACCCCCAGTAGAGCACACCTTGTCCCTTTACAAAAAGCTATTGGGCCAAAACAGAGCCTTTACCCTGTGTCAAAAGAATTTTGTGGAAAAAAAGCTCTTAGGTTGATTCATGTTTCAAGAAATCTGAATGCTTGCCTCACTGGTTTTTGAAAGGGAGCAATTAATTTATCAGAGCATATCAAAAAGAAGTGGTATTAGTAACATTTACTAAACTATATTGCCAAAAGTACACAACTCCCATTCCAGGTCAGGATGAAGATGGATGTGAAAGATTTTCACTGCCTGATAACAAGAAGTATTAGTCAAAACAAAAATCATACTGTTCTATGGGGATAGTGAGAAGTGGTAAATGCAAACAAGTTGATAGCCTTGATAAACTAAATTCTCAAAGAGAAGCAAGCTCTCACAGAAGAGCAGACTACCTGTGAGTAGATTCTGTACAGGAGGGTGGATGGCTGATCTGGATACAGTTGAGGTTCACAATATATAGAGGTGTTTTAGGAACAAGGGGAAGTCACCGAGGCCTTATATTCTAGGATAGACTACGAAATTAAATGATACCTAGAAAAGTTCCAAATGTATAAACAAATTGGTCAAAAACTGCTTTCATCCATAATTAACTAGGACCACACTTGCCTTCCCACCATAAAGTAGAAACTAAAAAAATATATGAAAATATTATTTTAATACACTGAAGAGTTGGAAGTGACCCACAGAGAAGACAAACAAAAGAAATAGCCCTACAATTGAAACATTTTCCTGGCTGGAGGAACTTTTCAGATGGTGCTGTAGATAGGAAGACCGCCATAGACCGTAAAGTTCTGCTGAACTGAGAAGACAAAATCTGGAGTTGAGGGAGATAGAGGCAGATGGAACTGTTAGGGCAGAGCAACAGAAAGGAGACAGCAATGAACTAAAGTTTCAGAAATCTGCTTAGAGGTTTCCTAGAGTCTGTGGGTAAATAATAAAGCCAAACACATATGCAGTGAAATGCATGGCAGGAAATGGTAAGAAGAACCCTCAGAGCTAACACAAGTCTGAGAATGTTTGAACACTGGCATCAAAAGTTGAGACCCTATGTTGAACAGCCAGGACATTCAGTAGATTCTCTAGAAGGATATTGCCTTCACAGTAGAGCTAAGCAAGACATAGAAAAAAATGCGACCCTAAAACTGTGCTAACACTGCTTAGAAATAAGCCTTGGAAAAATATCAAACTGATCTCCAAATATCTGCTTTCCAGCAAAAGCTGCAAAAGTTTTAAGAGAATAAACCAAAAACTCAACAATATCCAGCATTCAATCCAAAATTAATAGATATGTGCAAAGAATAAAAACTGAGCCATTTGCCAGAAGAAAATTCAGTCCATAGAAACAAATGCAGAAATAACAGATGATGAGGCTAGTTCACTTAAAACACCCATTATAACTATGCTCAAGGGTGTAAAAAAAAGCATGAAAATGGTGAGTGAAGAAATAGAAGACATATATTTCTAGAGATGAAAAGCACATATCGGTATTTAGAAATTCACTGGATGGAATTAACAGCAGGTTATACAATGCAGGAGGAAAAAAGATCAGTAAACATTATGACAGTGCAATCCAAATTATTTAAAATAACTGCAGAGATAAAAAATTGACCAAATATACAGAACCAAAGGATTTATGAGACAAACCCAAACTGTTTAATATCACTGTACTTGGAGTACCAGAAAAGGAGGAACCAGGAAAACAACTTGAAATGCTAATGGCTGAAAAATTTCTAAATTTTTTGAAAACAGAGCCCACAGATCCAGGAAGATCAATAAAACAAGAGCAGTAAAATGAGAAGAAAACCATACAGGGCCTCTTGTAATTAAATTACTAAGAAACATTGAGGAGAAAAATATTCAGACAACCAGACTAAAAAATATATATTCCATCTAAGTAAACAAAAAAAGAATTATAGACTTCTCATAAGAAATTATACATGACAGAAGACAAAATAACACCATTTTAAAAACTCTCACCTCAAAATTCTTTAACGAAAAAAAAATCTTTCAAAATGAAGGTGGCCTTGCAGCCTCTGCTTAGGGTGTATTAAGTTGGAAAAGTTTATTCCCAACCTAGCAACAAGAAAAAGATAAACTGTCTATAAATCATAACTCTTTCAGAACCCATTAAGTGCAAATAGCAGAGGGCTACCAACTAGCCTGACATCTTAAGACACACAGATGCATCCAAAATAAAATGACTTGCAAGTGCAGGCTTACCTAAAGCAGACCACAAGAGGAAAATGGAATTCCTGTTATTTTGGTAAGAAATATTCAGCTCAAATGTTTAATCCTTTGCTTGAAATTTAGTGTAAAGCTTAAAAACATTTTGTCTATTAAGCCGGTGAGCCTCTGTGTAATTGAAAATAAGTTCATACCTCATTCTCATTTCTTGACAAAATCATTTGACAAGCGCTGTATGATGCTGCGTCTGGAAAAGCTGATGGGTTTTTGTCAGGTGATAGAATGCTTTCAGCTGGTAGATCCTTTTGGATGCATGTAGATAGAAACGGGGAGCCATACCACTGTGGACCTCATCTACCAAAGCCACCGAGGCTGGTGTGTTCAAATCATTACCTCAACAGGGGTTAATCCATCTGTAACAGAATACTGAAAATTCTTTCTCCCATTCAAATTTTTCTTGGTAAAATATAGTTTAAACTCTTTGAAGAATGTCAACAGAGTGTGAACTTGCTGTACTCAGGGATTTAACCAAGTTGCCTGCTTAAGAGAAACAATAGTTATCCATTCCTCCAAGTTACACTTCAAAATACGAAAGAAAATATCAAGAAATCAAGGGTAGATAATGCCAATGTGCACTGATGCCACTTCAATTATATTCCTTTCTTTCAAATCAGCTCACTTCTTTCCACCACAGAGGAGTTTATCAGGGGATGTGTGGTCCTTTGAGGTTTGCTTTTTTTAGGAGCAAGGTAGGAAACTTTTACAGAATGCTTCAAAATCTGGCTTATGTGTTAAAAAAATCCCTCACTTGATTAAAAATCCAATCATTGACACATACACCTTTTCTTTTATTAGGTCCTCATGCTGTAATGTATTCTTAGGAGGCAGTTACTAAGTGCTGCATCAGAGAGCTTTGAATTGCAGAACAGGGAAGCCACTTTTGGTATTTCAAGTAGGATGAGATTCAGCACAGAGAACCAGGTACTCCAAAATCATCCAAAGAGATGGAGGAGTAAAGTCCAGGTGTCTGATTTCAGCCTTTCTGCTTCAAACGACACCATAGCAGAAATGATACAGGAGATGGCAAACTGTTGTCATAGATCTCTCCACTGCAATGGCTGTGGCTACTGGCTGTCCTACATTCCTAGGTGCTGACTAGACAGTGGTATGTATCAGCCAACATCATCACAGAAAAAAGTCTCTATCTGCTTTCTGTCTCCCAGATATCACATGAGTACATGTTCTTGGCAAAGCATTGATTTCATCCAGAATCTTAGGTGTAAAGAAGGAAACAGAACAGGATGCTGAAAAATGCCCACGATTACAGGCACTAGCAGCATAGGTGTCCCTTTAACTTGTTTTGTTTCCACTAGCAAGACTCTTTCCATACTTGTGCATTATATACAATGATGAAAATAAAACCAGTGAATACAGAAGCTTACATTATTTTTTATCTTTGCAGCTTAAGCTTAGCCCTATGTGCAATGATACATAGATACCCATAAATGAAATATTTTCCCTAACTGTAATTAATGGCAGACTACTTTAAATGATAAAATATGGCTGTAATAATAACTATATATAAATAATAGTTTGCTACCCTGTGTTTCTTTTGGAGTGACCAAAAATCACTTCACGCCATATATTTAGTATGATTTTGCACCACAAAAACATTTCAAGGTAATATAAATTTAAAAAAATCTCTTCTGGGGGGATGAGAACTAGGTGAACATACTGATTCCAATCTATGAGTATCTCAATTAAGAATTAAGAATATGTGGTTTCAACTAAAACTAGCCATATACTTCTAATAACTACTTAGGAGCAACTGAAGATCCAGGGAAAATGAGGAAATTAAATTAGCATTATATGCAGAAAGAAAATTCATGGTTGGAAACGTCATGGACAGAGCCTTTCTAAGGTTTTGACCAGTCTTAGAAGATTAAGTCTTATACAAATTACGGGTAAAAGGAGAAACAGATTTTAGTTGTTCAGAACAAAATTTTCCACCTAGCTAATTGTAGGGGAGGAAAACTTTTCCCCTTCTTCCCTTTCAGGTAACTATTTCCCTTATAATTAAATTGGTATAAGACAAATTAATAGAAGAGAAATTTAATATAATATCTCCCATATTATGCATGGAAACCTCAAAGATAGGAAACTCAAGGACGTGACAAATACAGGCAGCTTTCATACCTTTTAGAAAAAGAAATGATGAATTTGTGAAGAATTGACAAGACAAAGGGGTGTGGACTTGGGGTAATAAATTAATGAAGAAGTAACAAAGTTTGTTTATATAGACTTTTGGCCCTAAATTCCCTATATCTGGTGATGAGAATATCTTTCTACCTCCTGGTACAGGGCAGATACCATTCATGGGAAGTTTATTTCCTGATTTTGGGGGAACAAGGGAGGGTTAGAATGTCCTTCTTATATTGTCTGTTTCTCAAGTAACTGTAATTCAAAATAACAAGATGCCGAAGTGGCACACTCTGGGGTGGGGTGCTCTGCTCTGCTCCCCTCAGAATCAGCCTCACCCACACCAAGAGCACGGATTCAAACCAGGTCCACCTTTACCATCCCAACAGGCTCCACTGAAGGGAGAATGGATTTGAACTAATTATCCTGCAATTATTCAAGAGTAATAATTATGAGTGCTACTGAACAAAAGGAAAGACACCTCATTCCTTTCTAAAAAGTAAGATTTCATTTAAGTTCTATTAGAGGTTCAGTTTGTTGAATACAATAGCTACACACAGGTTAGAGAGTTAGATTGCCCTCAATGTTTCCAATACTAAACAAGTTGTTTTTAATCCACTTCAGGTTTTGTTTGTTTTTTTTAATAGAAATACATCAACTTTTGTCTGGACAACTTTTGAAATTTACAGTATATGCTCCGAAGAATCATTCTTGGTTAATTAATGGGTAGAAGATGGGAAGGATAAAGCTGTTAGTGGGAGTTATTTTAAATTAGGTAAGGCAGAGAACATTTCTCTCAGAAGGTGACCTTTAAGGAGAAACAGGAATAAAATTAATATGTGCACCACAAAGAGAGCTCGGGAAAGATACTTCTTGGCAGAGGAGAGAGCAAATGAAAAAGCCCTGAATCTACAGTGGACTTGGCAGGCTGTAGGAGCAGCGAGAAGCAGTATGGCTGGAGGGGAGTCAGAGGGGGGGATGACTTAGGAGAGGGAGCCACACACCAGAGAGGAGCAGACCTTGAAAGTCAGAAGGAGGACTTGGATTTTAAGTGTGATGGCGAACCACTGGAGGATTGGGAGCAATGGAGCAATAGGACCCAATTTACATTAAACAAACAACAGACAAATAAACCTTCTCTGGTGAATGACAAGAAAGAAACTAAGGCATGAGTGGAGGTAGAAAAGACCTATCAACAATTAAAACCCACCAAGTCCAAGCTTAAAGTGTTATAGGAACGAAAAGGAAGGAATGATTAATGGTCTGTGTGGACTTAACACATTAACAGAATGAACAGTTTGTACAGCCCTTGAGATCAAATAGAAATATATAGACGGATATTGTGACTGGGTCAAATACATCCCAATTAAGGGATGAGCTGAGCAAAAATAGGGCCACAGGACGAGGCAAATTTTGATTAGTGAAAGGCTGAGGGTTAATATGATTACAGATTTCATGTGGCGGATTTGGAGATGAGATTAAGTAGGTTACAGCAAAGCTGTTTTCTGGTTTGTGATTTATTCCATTAGCAGTGGAGACCAATGTTAAAAATTAGTAATGTAAGTTTTACTTAATGAGAAAATATATTTCTTTATTAACTTAAAAAAAATACCCACAGTGTAGAGTGCTCAGCTAGAAATTGGAAATAAAGGGATAAATAAGACAAAAGCAATTCCTGGGAACTGTCATACTTTGTCACAGTGGTTAGAAGAAAGTATCTTCCTATAAGCAGGTGATGTCCCCTTTTCTATAGGAATTTGCCCCCAGTTTTGTGGTTATCGTGGCTTAGTTTTAAAGCCACGTATTTTCCATTTCCGAAGAATTCAGCGTCAGTACCCAAGTGGTACCGATGCCTGTCCTTCTTTCTGTGTTGACCTGGTCCTTCTTGTCTGTTATCTTCCAAGTTCCCAACAGATCCTGGCCTCCTGTGACAGGGTGGAAAATTAGTTCATATTCCCATTAAGCACCCCAATGAATTTAACTTTGAATCCACTTCTAGGTCCTCCAGTTATTTCTGAGGGCTTTCCCAGGAGCTGTCTTATGAATGCTCAGGAGTGAGTTCCACTTTAGCTTATTCATTCATTCATGAGCATTCATGTTGGTAATAGCACATCACAGGAGAACCACGCTGCCAGCTGCAGTCAGCCTCTCCCGGTCATCGCCACTTGTAGCACTGGGAGGGACGGCCTGACTATCATCTCTAATGCCACGCCATACTCCACGTGGAGCAGGCCTGTCTCCTAGTTCACCACTATACAAGTCTTGATGCCAGCCATTTTGCTAAGATTTCATTGTGGATGTGAGGACAAGAATATAGAAACACGACCCCAAGACGATGTCAAACTAGCTCTTAACGTGCTGTTCTCAGGGCCCACAGTGGCAGACCCATCCTCTGCCTTCCTTATCTCCCATCTGGCCTGTGGGAAGATGGCCAACTCCTGTTCAACACACACACACGCTCATGAATTTGAGAAAGTACTGGGAGTGCTCGATGCATATCCACGTTTCCAAATAGAAAGTTCAATTGCTTGGAGGCACAGAGAAGTTCCAGTTTTAGATTCATATCTCATATTTTAATTTTATCTAAAAAATGCTCTTTATAGCATGCTTCTAAATGCCTCACCATTTAAAGAGGATTCTATATTCTCTCCAAAAAGAATGTGCAACAATCGTCTGGCCACTGCAGCCCTGTCAGTTGGAACATAATAGTCCAAGAGTGTAATATCTAAGTCATTCATCTGAATAGTAACTTACATAAATTTCTTTTAATAATTTATTTTGGTATCATTAATATACAATTCCATGTGCAATATTATGGTTATTAAACGACCCCTTCATCAGGTCCCCCCCACCAACCCCATTACAGTCACTGTCCATCAGCGTAATGACATGCTATAGAATCACTACTTGTCTTCTCTGAGCTGTACAGCCCTCTCCAAGCCCCCCCAACATTACATCTCCTAATCATAATACCCCTTATCCCTGCTTGTCCCTCCCTTCCCACCCATCCACCCCAGTCCCTTTCCCTTTGGTAACAGTCTGTTCTTCGGTTCTGTGAGCCTGCTGCTGTTTTGTTCCTTCAGTTTTTTTCTTTGTTCTTATACTCCACATATGAGTGAAATCATTTGATACTTGTCTTTCTCTGCCTGGCTTATTTCACTGAGCATAATACCCTCTAGCTCCATCCATGTTGTTGCAAATGGTAGGATTTGTTTTCTTCTTATGGCTGAATAATATTCCATTGTGTATATGTACCACCTCTTCTTTATCCATTCATCTACTGACGGAAACTTAGGTTGATTCCATTTCTTGGCTATTGTAAATACTGCTGTGATAAACATAGGGGTGCATCTGTCTTTTTCAAATTGGGGTGCTGCATCCTTAGGGTAAATTCCTAGGAATGGAATTCCTGGGTCAAATGGTATTTCTATTTTGAGTTTTTTGAGGAATCTCCATACTGCTTTCCACAATGGTTGAACTAATTTGCATTCCCACCAGCAGTGTAGGAGGGTTCAGTTTTCTCCACATCCTCACCAACATTTGTTGTTTGTGTTTTCGAAGTTGGCCATCCTCACTGGTGTGAGGTGATATCTCATTGTGGTTTTAATCTGCAATTCTCTGATGATTAGCGATGTGGAGCATCTTTTCATGTGCCTGTTGGCCATCTGAATTTCTTCTTTAGAGAAGTGTCTATTCATGTACTCTGCCCATTTCTTAATTGGATTATTTGCTTTCTGTTTGTTAAGGTGCATGAGTTCTTTATATATTTTGGATGTCAACCCTTTATCAGATGTTTTTTATGAATATATTCTCCCATACTGTAGGATGGCTTTTTGTTCTACTGATGGTGGCCTTTGCTGTACAGAAGCTTTTCAGCTTCATATAGTCCCACTTGTTCATTTTTGCTTTTGTTTCCCTTGCCCAGGGAGATATGTTCATGCAGAAGTCACTCATGTTTATGTCCAAGAGATTTTTGTCTTTGTTTTTTTCTAGGAGTTTATGGTTTCATTACTTACATTCAGGTCTTTAACCCACCTTGAGTTTACCTTTGTGTATGGGGCTAGACAGTAGTCCAGTTTCATTCTCTTACATGTAGCTGTCCAGTTTTGCCAACACCAGCTGCTGAAGAGGCTGTCATCTCCCCATTGTATATCCAAGGCTCCTTTATCAAATATTGACTGTATATGTTTGGATTTTCTATTCTGTTCCACTGGTCTGTGGGTCTGTTTTTGTGCCAATACCAAATTGTCTTGATTACTGTGGCTTTGTAGTAGAGCTTGAAGTCAGGGAGTGTAATTCCCCGTTTTATTCCTCCTTCTCAGGATTGCTTTGGCTATTCGGGGTCTTTTGTGGTTCCATATGAATTTTAGAATTATTTGCTCCAGTTCATTGAAGAAAGCTGTTGGTATTCTGATAGGGATTGCGTTGAATGTGTAGATTGCTTTAGGTAGTACAGCCATTTTGACAATATTTATTCTTCCTAGCCAAGAGCATGGGATGAATTTCCATCATAAATTATTATTTTATTTATTTTATTATTTTTTATAATTTATTTTGGTATCATTAATATACAATTACATGTGCAATATTATGATTATTAAACTACCCCCTTCATCAGGTCCCCCCCACCAACCCCAGTACAGTCACTGTCCATCAGCATAGGTGAGATGCTATAGAATCACTACTTGTCTTCTCTGAGTTGTACAGCCCTCCCCATGCCCCCCCAACATTACATCTGCTAATCGTAATGCCCCTTTTTCCCTCTTATCCCTCCCTTCCCATCCATATTCCCCAGTCCCTTCCCTTTGGTAACTATTAGCCCATTCTTGGGTTCTGTGAGTCTTCTGCTGTTTTGTTCCTTCAGTTTTTTTCTTTGTTCTTATACTCCACATATGACTGAAATCACTTGATATTTGTCTTTTTCAGCTAGGCTTATTTCATTGAGTATAATACACTCTAGCTCCATCCATGTTGTTGCAAATGGTAGGATTTGTTTTCTTCTTATGGCTGAATAAGATTCCATTGTGTATATGTACCACCTCTTCTTTATCCATTCATCTACTGATGGAAACTTAGGTTGCTTCCATTTCTTGGCTATTGTAAATAGTGCTGCGATAAACATAGGGGTGCATCTCTCTTTTTCAAACTGGGCTGCTGCATCCTTAGGGTAAATTCCTAGGAATGGAATTCCTGGGTCAAATGGTATTTCTATTTTGAGTTTTTTGAGGAACCTCCATACTGCTTTCCACAATGGTTGAACTAATTTGCAGTCCCACCAGCAGTGTAGGAGGGTTCCCTTTTCTCCACATCCTCGCCAACATTTGTTGTTGTTTGTGTTTTGGATGTTGGCCATCCTCACTGGTGTGAGGTGATATCTCATTGTGGTTTTAATCTGCATTTCTCTGATGATTAGCGATGTGGAGCATCTTTTCATGTGCCTACTGGCCATCTGAATTTCTTCTTTAGAGAAGTGTCTATTCATGTACTCTGCCCATTTCTTAATTGGATTATTTGCTTTTTGTTTGTTAAGGTGTGTGAGGTCTTTATATATTTTGGATGTCAACCCCTTATCTGATACGTCATTTATGAATATATTCTCCCATACTGTAGGATGTCTTTTTGTTCTAGTGATGGTGTTCTTTGCTGTACAGAAGCTTTTCAGCTTCATATACTCCCACTTGTTCATTTTTGCTTTTGTTTCCCTTGCCCGGGGAGATATGTTCATGAAGAAGTTGCTCATGTTTATGTCTATGAGATTTTTGCCTATGGTTTTTCTAAGAGTTTTATGGTTTCATGACTTACATTCAGGTCTTTGATCCACCTTGTGTTTACCTTGGTGTATGGGGCTAGACAGTAGTCCAGTTTCATTCTCTTACATGTAGCTGTCCAGTTTTTCCAACACCAGCTGCTGAAGAGGCTCTCATCTCGCCATTGTATATCCAAGGCTCCTTTATCAAATATTAATTGACTGTATATGTTTGGGTTAATATTTGGATTTTCTATTCAGTTCCACTGGTCTGTGGGTCTGTTTTTGTGCCAATACCAAATTGTCTTGATTACTGTGGCTTTGTAGTAGAGCTTGAAGTCAGGGAGTGTAATTCCCCGTTTTATTCCTCCTTCTCAGGATTGATTTGGCTATTCGGGGTCTTTTGCGGTTCCATATGAATTTTAGAATTATTTCTTCGAGTTCTTTAAAGAAAGCTGTTGGTATTTTGATAGGGATTGCATTGAATTTGTAGATTGCTTTAGGTAGTATAGCCATTTTGACAATATTTATTCTTCCTAGCCAAGAGCATGGGATGCATTTCCATCTGTTAGTGTCCTCTTTAATTTCTCTCAGGAGTGTCTTGTACTTTTCAGAGTATAGGTCTTTCACTTCCTTCATTAGGTTTATTTCTAGGTATTTTATTCTTTTTGATGCATTTGTGAATGGAATTGTTTTCCTGATTTCTCTTTCTGTTAGTTCATCATTAGTGTATATGAAAGCAACAGATTTCTGTGTGTTAAGTTTGTATCCTGCAAATTTGCTGAATTCATATATTAGTTCCAGTAGTTTTGGAGTGGAGTCTTTAGGGTTTTTTATGTACAATATCATGTCATCTGCAAGTAGTGACAATTTCACTTCTTTACCAATCTGGATGCCTTGTATTGTTTTGTTTTGTCTGATTACCGTGGCTAGGACCTCCATTACTATGTTGAATAACAGTGGAGAGAGTGGGCATCCCTGTCTTGTTCCCGATCTTAGATGAAAAGCTTTCAGCTTCTCGCTGTTAAGTATGATGCTAGCTGTGGGTTTGTCATATATGGCCATTATGATGTTGAGGTACTTGCCGTCTATCCCCATTTTGTTGAGAGTTTTAATCAGGAATGGATGCTGAATTTTGTCAAATGCTTTTTCAGCATCTATGGAGATGCTCATGTGGTTTTTGTTCTTCTTTTTGTTAATGTGGTGGATGATGTTGATGGATTTTCGAATGTTGTACCATCCTTGCATCCCTGGGATGAATCCCACTTGATCATGGTGTATGATCCTCTTGATGTATTTTTGAATTCGGCTTGCTAATATTTTGTTGAGTATTTTTGCATCTACGTTCATCAGGGATATTGGTCTGTAATTTTCTTTTTTGGTGAGGTCTTTGCCAGTTTTGGTATTAGAGTGATGCTGGCTTCATAGAATGAGTTTGGAAGTATTCCGTCCTCTTCTATTTTTTGAAAAACTTTAAGGAGAATGTGTGTTATTTCTTCTCTGTATGTCTGGTAGAATTCAGAGTTGAATCCATCAGGTCCGGGGGTTTTGTTCTTGGGTAGTTTTTTGATTACTGATTCAATTTCGTTGCTGGTGATTGGTCTGTTTAGTTTTTCTGTTTCTTGCTTGGTCAGTCTTGGAAGGTTGTATGTTTCTAAGAAATTGTCCATTTCTTCTATGTTTTCCAGCTTGTTAGCATATAGATTCTCATATAATTCTTTGTATTTCTGTGGGGTCCGTCGTTATTTTCCCTTTCTCATTTCTGATTCTGTTTATGTGTGTAGATTCTCCTTTTCTCTTAATGAGTCTGACTAGGGGGTTATCTATTTTGTTTATTTTTTTCAATGAACCAGCTCTTGGTTTCACTGATTTTTTTCTATTGTTTTATTCTTCTCAATTTTATTTATTTCTTCTCTGATCTTTATTATGTCACTCCTTCTGGAGACTTTGGGCCTCATTTGTTCTTCTTTTTCCAATTTCAGTAATTGTGTCTTTAGACTATTCATTAGGAAATGTTCTTCCTTCTTTAAATTGTCCTGGATTGCAACATACTTTCCTCTTAGAACTGCCTTGCTGCGTCCCACAGAAGTTGTGTCTTTGTGTTGTTATTGTCATTAGTCTCCATATATTCTTTCATTTCTGTTTTGATTTGGTCGTTAACCCATTGATTAGTTAGGAGAATGTTGTTAAGTCTCCATGTATTTGTGAGCCTTTTTGATTTCTTTCTAAAATTTATTTCTAGTTTTATACCTTGGTGATCTGAGAAGTTGGTTGGTAGGATTTCAATATTTTTGAAATTACTGAGGTTCTTTTTGTGGCCTAGTATGTGGTCTATTCTGGAAAATGTTCCATGTGCACTTGAGAAGAATGTGTATCCTGTTGCTTTTGGGTGTAGAGTTCTGTAGATGTCTGTTAGGTCCATCTGTTCTAGTGTGTTGTTCAGTGCCTCTGTGTCTTTACTTATTTTCTGTCTGATTGATCTGTCCTCTGGAGTGAGTGGTGTGTTGAAGTCTCCTAAGATGAATGCATTACTGTCTATTTCCTCCTTTAATTCTGTTAGTATTTGTCTCACATATGCTGGCGCTCCTGTGTTGGGTGCATATATATTTATAATGGTTATATCTTCTTGTTGGACTGACCCCTTTATCATTATGTAATGTCCTACTTTATCTCTTGCTACTTTCTTCGTTTTGAAGTGTATTTTTGTCTGATACAAGTACTGCAACACCTGCTTTTTTCTCCTTGTTGTTTGCATGAAATACCTTTTTCCATCCCTTCACTTTTAGTCTGTGTATGTCTTTGGGTTTAAAGTGAGTCTCTTGAAGGCAGCATATAGATGGGTCTTGTTTTTTTATCCATTCAGTGACTCTATGTCTTTTGACTGGTGCATTCAGTTCATTTACATTTAGGGTGATTATGGATAGGTACGGACTTATTGGCATTGCGGGCTTCAGATTCATGGTTACCACAGATTCAAGGTTAACTTCCCTACTATCTAAAAGTCTAACAACTAACTTAATATGTTATTACAAACACAATCTAAAGGTTCTTTGTTTGTTTGTTTCCTCCTTTTTCTTTCTACTCTAATATTTATGTATTAGGTATCATATTCTGTACTGTTTGTCTATCCCTTGATTGACTTTGGGGATAGTTAATTTAATTTTGCATTTTCTTAGTAATTAGCTGTTCTATTTTCTTTACTGTGGTTTTATTACCTCTGGTGACAGCTATTAATCTGTAGGAACACTTCCATCTATAGCAGTCCCTCCAAAATACACTGCAGAGATGGTTTGTGGGAGGCAAATTCTCTCAGCTTTTGCTTATCTGGGAACTGCTTAATCCCTCCTTCAAATTTAAATGATAATCTTGCCAGATAAAGTAATCTTGGTTCAAGGCCCTTCTGCTTCATTGCATTACATACATCATGCCACTCCCTTCTGGCCTGTAAGGTTTCTGCTGAGAAGTCTGATGATAGCCTGATGGGTTTTCCTTTGTATGTGATCTTATTTCTCTCTCTGGCTGCTTTTAATAGTCTATCCTTATCCTTGATCTTTGCCATTTTAATTACTATATGTCTTGCTGTTGTCTTCCTTGGGTCCCTTGTGTTGGGAGATCTGTGCGCCTCCATGGCCTGAGAGACTTTCTCCTTCCCTAGACTGGGGAAATTTTCAGCAATCACCTCCTCAAAGACACTTTCTATACCTTTTTCTCTCTTCTTCTTCTTCTAGTACCCCTATAATGCGAATATTGTTCCGTTTGGATTGGTCACACAGTTCTCTCAATGTTCTTTCATTCTTAGAGATCCTTTTTTCTCTCAGTGCCTGACCTTCTTTGTATTCCTTGTCTCTAGTTTCTATCTTATTTACTGTCTCCTCCACCATATCCAATCTGCTTTCAATACCGTCCATTGAGTTCTTCAATGCTTGGATCTCTGACTGGAATTCAGTCCTTAGTTCTTGAATATCTTTCTGAGGTACCTCCATGAGCATGTTAATGATTTTTATGTTGAACTCCCTTTCAGGGAGAGTCATAAGGTCCATACCATTTAAATCTTTCTCAGGAGTTATATTCATAATTTTACTCTGGACCAGGTTACTTTGGCGTTTCATATTTGTGTATGGCGCCCGCTAGTGTCCAGAAGCTCTACTCTCTGAGCTGCTCAGCCCCTGAAGCAATGCAGGGATTGTAGGGGAGTGGTATTATTGCCTCCAGGAGGAAAGGGCTGTTTCCTGGTTCCTGGCTGCTATGCCTGTCTCCACTGCCTGAACCAGTGGGCTGAGCACACAGGTATAAGCCTCTATGTTTTGGGTTTTTAGTTGCTGTAGACAGATCTTCCCTCTGGCTGGCCTAACACCAGGGAAGGATTTCCCGGTTTGCAAGCCTGATGCGGCTGACCAGAGAAAAGGCGCACTAGTCTGCCTGTCACAGAAGGGGCTCTTGGAGCTGTGCAGGCAGCCAGGGAGCTGGAGCACCTGAAGATCGTGAAAGCTCCCAACCTGCTGGGCAGAGTGCACCCAGACAATTTTTTCTACCTGTCCTTTCTCTTGAGCAGTAAGCTCTGTGCAATCCTTGCCCCTTTAGCAGCCCTCTTGCTAAGGGCTTCTTTGTTAGGAAGTCTCTCACACTGCCCACCCTTCTTTTGTCCCTGAGCAGCTGGGTATGGATCCCTGCTTTCACAAGCAGCTGGAATCTTAGTCTCTCCAGGAATTCTGCCTGCCTTAACTTTCCAACCCCCTAATTACAAGAGTATCATGCAAGCACCATGAAATGTAGGTTTGTGCTCCCAGAGCAGATCTCCAGAGTGAGGTATTCAGCAGTCCCACATCTCCACTCCCTCCCTGCTCCGTTCCTGTTCCTCCTGCCAGTGAGCTGGGGTGGGGGAAGGGCTTGGATCCCACAGGACCACAGCTTTAGTATGTTACCCTTTTCTGTGAGGGGTGCTCTTGTCTCCAGGTGTATGCAGTTTGTTGCTGTCCTCTTTCCCGTTGCTCTTTCAAGAGTAGTTGTAGTAGCTTTATTTTCATATTATATGAGGTTTTAGGAGGAAGCCTCTGTCTCACCTCTCACGCTGCCATCTTTAATCTGTCTCCATAAATTATTTTTTAAATAAGTCAAATTCTGATTCATAGTCCATCTTGTATGGAATGAAACTCTTACCTATAGATTTTTCTTGCACTATCAGGGTAGGGGGCAGAAAAGTTTCCCTTCGTCCCTTCTAGGTTCTTTAACTGGTTTAATCATTAAATTGACATAAGGCCTATTAACAGTAGAAAAACAAATTTTGTACATATGGGAGCCCCATAAAATTTAGACTCCATGATAGTCAGTATTTGAGGATTATATACCATCCTGAGCTAAGGAGAAGTGAGTCTTTGGCTTCAAAGAGGAGGAAGACAACACACAGGAAGATGTAAAGAGCGAATGTTTGGTAAGCAAATGCTGGCCGTGCCACACAAATACACCTTTCTAATATAAAAGTTTCTCTCTGATAATAGCTCTCCTAGTGGTATAGGCTACCTATCTAACCTTTCAGGCACTTAAGGGGGAGGCAAATGGCTATTCCTGGGTCTGCTGGCCCCCAACTGTCTTCAGCTTGAAATAATCCACACTCCAAAGTGGCACATTGTGGGGTGATGTATTTTGCTCCACACATCAGCTTTGTGCACAAATATTTGCAAGCCAGTACATGCAAGACTACAAGATTCATTTACAATTCAGTGAACTCTAAATTCTTATAAAACCAAGAAACATTTCTTCGAAAACAGCAGCAGGTTTGTAGACATAGCCTTCGCTAAAAATTATACAGAGCGTTGTGCTTTACCTGCAAAAATGTGTTGTTTCTAAGATAAACATTTACATTCCAATATTGGTTTTGTTTTCTAAAAGCATGGGAAGTGTTTATATAATACATGGTACATTCAAAAGTGCTTTCCCTAAAACAGAAGTACAATTTCCTTGAAAAGTTACTGGAAATTTACTATATCCAGTTTTTTTTTTTTTTACACATGTCAAGGTTTCTTCTTATAACTCTTAAGATCTTTTCTGTCCCGGGAATGGTAGTGGACAAGTCCTGCTGCTCTAGTAGTTACATAGTAGATGTCTGCACATCATTCACTTGTCTGAGAACATCTCATCTCATGGATTGTTTGTCTCCCTTCCAGAATGTCAGCTCCCTGACAGCAAAGACTCTTCTCCCCTATGAGCCTCTGGACCAGCTCCTCAAGAATGCCTTGCATATCAGAGGTGTACCTGGCACATGGTAAGTTCCATACTCACTTACTAAATTGCTACATTCTGAAGCTGATAGATTTTCCAATAATAACTAGTAAGTACTAATGAACAGAGGCTCTGATTATACTCTGAACTTTATGCCTCATATTATGCTATAATTAGTTTTCATTGCCACTATTTCTTTTCCCATATTTTTAATTGCATAGACAGCTTCTAATGAAAGAATTTACAAAAACAAACTATTATCCATATGGCAAAAATGAACTATTACCCATTTGTTTTTTTGCTACAATAATATCCAACTTAGGAGCTATTTCAATTGTATTCATCCCCTACCTGGTCAGGGAAAAAAATGTTTTCTCATTTTTTTCATAGTACTTTATAATTCTTTGCTTTTATTATATCGTTTGCCAAAGCATAATTATTTGTTAATGTATTTTTTCATTAGTCTTTGAATACTCTAGTAAAGAGAGCACTTTAAAGAAAAATTAAAGAAATCCCCAGCACTTGTAGTTGCTTAGAAACATTTGTGAGATATTATTGAAATGCAGAATAATATGCTTACATTAAGCCTTTGAAAAACAGGTCACAATAATTTACTTTTTAAAGAAAAAATATACAGTAAATTTGTAATTACTAAATAGCTACCAATCTTGGTAAAACTCCTCTTGTAATCTTACTTTGGAAAAACAAAGTGATAGTTTAACTTGTTATATTACCTATTCTTACTCCATAACTTTGTCAACATGAGTCACTTTCATTGTTTTATTTTTTGGTCACCTCAAAGATTACTCCTTCCACTGAGTAGTTAATAGTACTTGATTTTTCTAGGAGTATTCAGTAAGATTCATAACACACTTTTTCTTGCTTTCAAAGAAATCCTTTCCTATTAAAATCCTCAAAGAATTTTGCATAGCCAAGAACGTGATTAGCAGTTAATATTTTGGTTTTACTCAAGTCTTTCAGTTAGTGTAAAAATAATTATGATATTCTTTGGCACTGGATTTTGTATATGTACACATTAGATTTCTATCTTCTCAAATGTCATGCTTATATGCTATCTAATATAACAACATATAGCACAAAAAACTGATAGGATTTTAAGATGCCATTAGTTTCTCTACCTGCTATGAAAATTTTTCATAGAGTAACAGACATGTCAACAGCTGCCCTTTGCCAGGTATTTCGCTCTGTTAAACCCACATCCGGTCTGTTTCCATGCTCCACATCACCACTAATTCCTTCAGAATTCAACTTAGTCTTCAACTATTTATTTGAACATATATTCTATTTGATGTATTTCAGTGATTATTTTTATGGTAGAGAAACCATTGTACAATCTGAAATTATTAAGCAAAGAAAATGGTCTTCTTCATCTCTGTATCTCCACTAAGTAGTGTATTACAAAGATTCAGGAATGATTGTTAAGTAGCAGACAAATTTATCTGCTATCAAGGCATCAAAATGGCATATCTATCATATTTGATATATGGGTTATAGATATAATACTTGATTTCAGAAAATATCTATTAGACTGAATTTTTCAAAATTTCCTTGGATATTAAATGTGATACAGCAACAAAATTTTCAATATTTTTTCCTTCTGCTCATGTTTCATGCTTTCTCTATTCATTTGTTTCCTGTCACTTGCAGGATAAGATTAAATATTTGTTTTAACTGTTTGCCATTTTCTTAGTATGATTTTCTATTCATGTCACCATGCTATGTCAGCTGTACAATTAGTGTGTCATTAGCAATGTCCATTGAAAGTAATTGTTGTTATTGGCCCCAGAAATACACATTGGAATTAGGCCACATCAGTCGATTCTAGAACATAGACAGCTTTAGAATTAGGCTCTGCCTACTTATCTTTAATAAATTATAAATTAATTGAGAGTAAAAGGGAAAAAAGAGTGTTCTCGCCTATGACCTAAAAAGATATTGGAAACTTAAAAGTTAATTCTGCTTTTTGTTAACAAGAAAACCTCTATTTTCTTTGATTATATCTTTCATGCACAAAAAGCAATTTTTTCCCCTTGATTTACACCAGTTTTAAAGTGTGTTTGCCTCTGGTAGCTTGTAAATTAAAGGGCTTTTATTGTATTCTGGCATCTACAACTTACTCAATATGTCTCTTGTTTGAACATTTAAATTTTAGTAAGGCTTTGTATATTCTCAGTTACGTTCACTGTAGTAGTTTTGCCATAATACCAGTTGAAGAAAAGTTATAAAATACTTGACCATATGGTCCCTTGATGCACAGAATTTAATATAAAATTCTAAGTAAACATTTCAAAAGTATTTTTGGAATCATTACCAAATGTTGATACTACATAATAAAGGCTATATGACAACACTACAAATGTTAAATATTCTTAAACTGAGGAGCATTTTCATAATAAAAGGGGAAAAAAAGGGTTGCAGAAAGGGAATGTACTTGGGCATGAAACTTGATTTGAGTCACCTCTTATCAGGTACAGCCACTTTAAAGTTGAAGATGTCATGCCCTTAAGCCTCAAGGTGATAGGAAAGACTATTTTAGGAATAATAATGTGAATACCTTTTCTTTTTTCTTTTATTAAGGTATTATTGATATACACTCTTATGAAGGTTTCACATGAAAAAACAATGTGGTTCCTACATTTACCCAGATTATCAAGTCCCCACCCATACACCAATGCAGTCACTGTCCATCAGTGTAGTAAGATGCCACAGATTCACTATTTACCTTCTCTGTGCTACACTGTTTTCCCGGTGATCCCCCACATCATGTGTACTAAACATAATACCCCTCAATCCCCTTCTCCCTCCCTCGCAACCTGACCTTCCATACCCCTCCCCTTTGGTAACCACTAGTTCCTTCTTGGAATCTCTGAGTCTGCTGCTATTTTATTCCTTCAGTTTTGCTTTGTTGTTATACTCAACAAATAAGGGAAAAATTTTGGCACTTGTCTTCTCTGCCTGGCTTATTTCACTGAGCATAATATCCTCCAGCTCCATCCATGTTGTTGCAAACGGCAGGATTTGTTTCTTTCTTATGGCTGAATAGTATTCCATTGTGTATATGTACCACCTGTTCTTTATCCATTCATCTACTGATGGACACTTAGGTTGCTTCCACATCTTGGCTATTGTAAAAAGTGCTGCACTAAACATAAGGGTGCATATGTCTTTTTGAATCTGGTTTTAGTGAAATTCAAGGAGTGGGATTCCCGGGTCAAACAGTATTTCTATTTTAGTTTTGAGAACCTCCATATTGCTTTCCCACACATGGTTGAACTTCAACACATTCCCACCAGCAGTGTGGAGGGTTCCCCTTTCCCGCATCCTTGCCCAGCTTTTGTTGTTCTTAGTCTTTTGGATGCTGGCCATCCTTACTGTTGTGGTGATATCTCATTGTTGTTTTGATGATTAGTGATGTGGAGCATCTTTTCATGTGTCTGTTGGCCATCTGAATTTCTTCTTTGGAGAACTGTCTCTTCATATCCTCTGCCCATTTTTTAATCGGGTTATTTGCTTTTTTGGGTGTTGAGGTGTGTAAGTTCTTTATATATTTTGGATGTTAACCCCTTGTCAGATATGTCATTTACATATATATTCTCCCATACTGTAGGATGCCTTTTTGTTCTGTTGATGGTGTCCTTTGCCATACCGAAACTTTTTAGTTTGATGTAGTCCCATGGTTCATTTTTGCTTTTGTTTCCCTTGCTCAAGGAGATGCGTTCAGGAAGAAGTTGCTCATGCTTATATTCGGGAGATTTTTGCCTATGTTGTCTTCTAAGAGTTTTATGGTTTCATGACTTACATTCAGGTCCTTGATCCATTTAGAGTTTACTTTTGTGTATGGGGTTAAACAGTAATCCAGTTTCATTCTCTTGCATGTAGCTGTCCAGTTTTGCCAACACCAGTTGTTGAAGAGGCTGTCATTTCCCCATTGTATGTCCATGGCTCCTTTATCATATATTAATTGACCATATGTGGTTGGGTTTATATCAGGGCTCTCTAGTCTGTTCCATCGGTCTATGGGTCTGTTCTTGTGCCAGTACCAAATTGTCTTGATTGCTGTGGCTTTGTAGTAAAGTTTGAAGTTGGGAAGCATAATCCCCCCAGCTTTACTCTTCCTTCTCAGGATTGCTTTCGCTATTCGGGGTCTTTTGTGATTCCATATGAATATTAGAACGATTTTCTCTAGTTCATTGAAAAATGCTGTTGGTATTTTGATAGGGATTGCATTGAATCTGTAGATTGCTTTAGGCAGGATGGCCATTTTGACAATATTAATTCTTCCTATCCATGAGCACAGGATGTGTTTCCATTTATTGGTATCTTCTTTAATTTCTCTCATGAGTGTCTTGTAGTTTTCATAGTATAGGTCTTTCACTTCCTTGGTTAGGTTTATTCCTAGGTATTTTATTCTTTTTGATGCAATTGTGAATGGAATTGTTTTTCTGATTTCTCTTTCTGTTAGTTCATCGTTAGTGTATAGGAAAGCAACAGATTTCTGTGTGTTAATTTGTATCCTGCAACTTTGCTAAATTCAGATATTAGTTCTAGTAGTTTTGGAGTGGAGTCTTTAGGGTTTTTTATGTACAGTATCATGTCATCTGCAAATAGTGACAATTTGACGTCTTCTTTACCAATCTGGATGCCTTGTATGTCTTTGTTTTGTCTGATTGCCATGACTAGGACCTCCAGTACTATGTTGAATAACAGTGGAGAGAGTGGGCATCCTTGTCTTGTTCCCGATCTTAGATGAAAAGCTTTCAGCGTCTCACCGTTAAGTATGATGTTAGCTGTGGGTTTGTCATATATAGCCTTTATGATGTTGAGGTACCTGCCCTCTATACCCATTTTGTTGAGAGTTTTAATCAGGAATGGATGCTGAATTTTGTCAAATGCTTTTTCAGCATCTATGGAGATGATCATGTGGTTTTTGTTCTTCTTTTTGTTGATGTGGTGGATGATGTTGATGGATTTTCGAATGTTGTACCATCCTTGCATCCCTGGGATGAATCCCACTTGATCATGGTGTATGATCCTCTTGATGTATTTTTGAATTCGGTTTGCTAATATTTTGTTGAGTATTTTTGCATCTATGTTCATCAGGGATATTGGTCTGTAATTTTCTTTTTTTGTGGTGTCTTTGCCTGGTTTTGGTATTAGAGTGATGCTGGCCTCATAGAATGAATTTTGAAGTATTCCCACTTCTACTCTTTGGAAAACATTAAGGAGGATGGGTACTAGGTCTTCACTAAATGTTGGATAAAATTCAGCAGTGAAGCCATCTGTTCCAGGTGTTTTGTTCTTAGGTAGGTTTTTTTTATTACCAATTCAATTTTGTTGCTGGTAATTTGTTCAGATTTTCGTTTTCTTTCTGTGTCAGCCTTGGAAGATTGCATTTTTGTAGAAAGTTGTCCATTTCTTCTAGGTTATCCAGTTTGTTAGCATATAATTTTTCAAAGTATTCTCTAATATTGTTTGTATTTCTGTGGTGTCTGTAATGATTTTTTCCTCTCTTATTTCTGATTCTGTTTATGTAAGTAGACTCTCTTTTTTTCTTGATAAGTCTCGCTTGGGGTTTATCTATTTTGTTTACTTTCTCAAAGAACCAGCTCTTGCTTTCATTGATTCTTTCTATTGTTTTATTCTTCTCGATTTTATTTATTTCTGCTCTAATCTTTATTATGACCCTTCTTATTGACTTTGGGCCTCATTTGTTTCTCTTTCTCTAGTTTCATTAATTGTGAGTTTAGACTGTTCATATGGGACTGTTCTTCTTTCCTGAGGTAGGCCAGTATTGCAATATACTTTCCTCTTGGCACAGCCTTTGCTGCATCACACAGGTTTTGTGGTGTTGAATTACTGTTGTCATCTGTCTCCATATAGAAATTGATCTCTGTTTTTATTTAGTCATTGATCCTTTGGTTATTTAGGAGCATGTTGTGAAGCCTCCATGTGTTTGTGGGATTTTTAATCTTCTTTGCGTAATTTACTTCTAGTTTCATACTTTTGTGGTCTGAGAAACTGATTGGTACAATTTCAATCTTTGTGAATTAATCGAGGCTGTTTTTGTGGCCCAGGATATGATCTTTTCTTGAAAATGTTCCATGTGCACTTGAGAAGAATGTGTATTTTGCTGCTTTTGGGTGTAGAGTTCTGTAGATGTCTGTTACATCCATTTGTTCTAATGTGTTGTTCATTGCCTCTGTCTCCTTACTTATTTTCTCTCTGGTTGATCGGTCCTTCAGAGTAAGTGGAATGTTGAAGTCTCCTAGAAGGAATGCTTGCATTCTATTTCTCCTTTTAATTCTGTTAGTATTTGTTTCACATATGTAGGTGCTCTTGTGTTGGGCACATAGATATTTATAATGGTTATACCTTCTTGTTGGATTAACCCTTTTATCATTATGTAATGTCCTTCTTTGTCTCTTGTGACTTTCATTGTTTTGAAGTCTATTTTGTCTGATACAAGTACTGCAACTCCTGCTTTTTTCTCCCTATTTGTTGCATGAAATATGTTCTTCCATCCCTTCACTTTTAGTCTGTGTATATCTTTGGGTTTGAGGTGAGTCTCTTGTAAGCAGCATATAGACGGGTCTTGCTTTTTTATCCATTCAGTGACTGTATATCTTTTGATTGGTGCATTCAGTCCATTTACATTTAGGGTGACTATCGATAGGTGTGTACTTATTGGTATTGCAGGCTTTACATTCGTGGTTACCAAAGGGTCAAGGTTAACATCCTTACTATCTAAGAGTCTAACTTAACTCACTTATATGCTATTACAAACACTATCTAAAGGTTCTTTTTTTTTTTCTTCCTCCTTTTTCTTCCTCTGCCTTTCTTTATATATTAGGTATCATATTCTGTACTCTTAGTCTATTCCTTGATTGACTTTGGGGATAGTTCATTTGATTTTGCATTTGCTTAGTAATTAGCTATTCTACTTTCTTCACTGTGGTTTTATTACCTCTGGTGACCCTTCCGTCTATAGCAGTCCCTCCAAAATACACTGTAGAGATGGATTGTGGGAGGTAAATTCTCTCAGCTTTTGCTTATGTGGAAATTGTTTAATCCCTCCTTCAAATTTAAATGATAATCTTGCTGGATAAAGTATTCTTGGTTCAAGGCACTTCTGCTTCATTGCATTAAATACATCATGCCACTCCCTCTGGCCTGTAAGTTTTCTGTTGATAAGTCTGATGATAGCCTGATGGGCTTTTCTTTGGATGTGATCTTATTTCTCTATCTGGCTGCTTTTAATTACTATATGTCTTGGTGTTGTCTTCCTTGGGTCCCTTGTGTTGGGAGATCTGTTCATCTCCATGGCCTGAGAGACTATCTCCTTCCCCATATTAGGGATGTTTTCCGCAATTACCTCCTCAAAGACACTTTCTACCCCTTTTTCTCTTCTTCTTCTGGTACCATTATAATGCAAATATTGTTCCATTTGGATAGATCACACAGTTCTCTCAATGTTCTTTCATTCTTAGAGATCCTTTTTTCTCTGTGCCTCAGCTTCTTAGTATTCATCTTCTCTACTTTCTGTTTCATTTATCATCTCCTTCACCATTTGCAGTTTGCTTTTAATACCATCCATTGTGCTCTTCAATGATTGGATCTCAAACCGGATTTCATTCCTGAGTTGTTGAATATCTTTCCGTACCTCCATGAGCATGTTGATGATTTTTATTTTCATCTCTCTTTCAGGAAGAGTCATGAGATCAATGTCACTTAAATCTTTCCCTGGGGTTGTATTAATAATTTTACTCTGAACCAGTTTCCTTTGGCATTTCATATTTTTATATGGCGCCTGCTAGTGCCCAGAAGATCTACTCCCTGCAGCTCCTCAGCCCCTGAAGCAATGTCCGGGGTCATAGGGGAGTGGTATTGGTGCCTTGGGGGAGAAAGAGCTGTTTCCTGCTTCCTGGATTGTATGCCTGTCTCTACTGCCTGAACCAGTGGGCCGAGCACACAGGTATTAGACTCTATGCTTTGCATTTGTAGTTTCTGTAGACAGATATTCCCTCTAGCTGGGGTAACACCAGGGTAGGGTTTGCCTGTTTGCAAGCCAGGTGGCGCTGACCGGGAGAAAGGCACAGTAGGCTGCGTATCACGGAGGGGATCCTTAGAGCTGTGTAGCCAGTCAGGAGGCTGGTGCACCATTAAGATCGTCTAAGGACGAAGATTTCTTTTTCCTCCTTAAATATGAGAGTCTATATGGCAAAGCTCCCAACCTGCTGGCAGAGTGCACCCGGACAATTTTGTCTACCTGTCCTCTCTCCTGAGCAGTAAGCTCTGTGCAATCCTTGCCCCTTTAGCAGCCCTCTTGCTAAGGGCTTCATTGTTAAGAAGTCTCTCCGACTGCCCGCCTTTCTTTTGTCCCAGAGAAGCTGGATATGGATCCCTGCTTTCCACAAGTGGCTGGAGTCTCAGTCTCTCAAGGAATTCTGCCTGTCTTAACTTTCCAACCCTGTAATCACAAGAGTATTATGCAAGCACCATGAAATGTAGGTTTGTGCCCCCAGACTAGATCTCTGGAGTTAGGTATTCAGCAGTCCCAGGCCTCCACTCCCTCCCTGCTCTGTTTCTTTTCCTCCCACTGGTGAGCTGGAGTGGGGAAGGGCTTGGGTCCCACCAGGCCACAGCTTTGGTACATTACCCTGTTCTGTGGGGTCTACTGTTTTTTCCAGGTGTATGCAGTCTGGCGCAGTCCTCTTTCCTGTTGCTGTTTTGGGATTAGTTGTATTAATTATATTTTCATATTATATGCAGTTTTAGGAGGAAGCATGTGTCTCACCTCTCACGCCACCATCTTTAATGTAAATGCCTTTTCATTATAAATCTTCATTGCAAAAAATTTGGTTTTGACAGAAAGGATTTATTCATGAACATTTTATTTGTAGCAGGTTATAGGTTGCAACCATGCTTCCTAGTTACCTGTATTTCTCCTGTAATTTTATTTTGTAAGTTAGTTTTCTCCTTTAACAGTTAGATTTTGTTAAATAGTTATTGTGCCTTGCATAGGAAGCATACATTCAAAAAGTAATGCACCTTAAATTAAGGGCAGAATCCCATGGAATTTTCTCAACTTTGATTATATCCAGCTTCATACCTTTTCTTGTCAGCTTTCTGAGTTATAATTTATATACAATAAAATACAGTGATTATAAGGTACAATAACAGGAATTTTGACAAATATACAGTCCTGTAACCATCACTGAAATTGTGTTATAGAATATTTCTATCACCATACAAAGTTCTTTAGCATGCACTTGCAATGAATGCTCACCTAGACACTCCAGCTCCTGACAACTACTATTTTCTGTCATTATAGTTTTGCCTTTTCTAGAATTTCATATGAATAGAATTAAAAATGTACATAATATAGTCTTTTGTGTTTGGTTTTCTGCACTTGGATTATTGTGGTTGAGATTCACTCATATTGTTGCATGTATCAATAGTTTGTTCTTTTATATGTCTCAGTAGTATTTTACTACATGAATATATTGCAGTTTATCTAGGCATTCACTAGCTAATAGAAATTGGAACTTGTTTCCATGTTTTGGCTTTTGTGAATAAAGCTGATTTGAACATTCAGTAAAAGTATTGGTTTGAACATATGCTTCCATTTCTCTTAGATAGACACTCGGGTTGGATTACCAGGTCAGGTAGTAAATATATGTTTAACTTTATAATATACGACTAAATTGTCTCTGAAGTAGCTGTGCTGTCTTGTATTTTACTATGAATATTTTGATTGCTCCTATTCTTCACCATACTTCCCAAATTTATGCATAGATTTAATAGAATTTTAATCAAAATATGAGCATTTAAAAAAATTGACCTGCTGATTCTAAAATTTATATGAAAATGCAAATCAATCTCAATCCTGATTTCATGCCATGTACAAAACATAACTCACAATATATTACAGACCTAAATGTAAGAATGAGAACTCTGAAACCTTGAACAAAACAGGAGAAAATCATTAATGATCTTGGATAAGGCAAAGATTTTTAAAAATAGGACAATAAAAACTATACTTAAAAATCAATAATTAGACTTCATCAAAATTTAAAGTGCTGTTGAAATATGCCATAACAAAAAATATAAAGTCAAACCACTAACTGGGGGAAAATATATGCAAAACACATATCTGATGAAGGATGTGTACATAGAATATACAAATTATTGTTAACATTCAGTAATGAGATAAATAACCAAATCTTAAAATGGACAAAGTATTTAAAACACATGCCACCAGAGAAGATACATATTTGGCAAAGAAATACATCAAAAGATGTTTAACATCATTGATATTTAGGGAAAGCACGTTAAAATCAAATATTGTGCCATCAATAAATAGTGTAGCTAAAATTAAAGGCTGACTGCATAAAAAACAAAATCCTGCCACTTGCAACAACATGGATGAATCTATCATTGGTATTATCCTGAATGAAATAAGCCAGGTGGGGAAAGACAAATACTATATGACTTCACTTATTTGTGGAATATAAAAACAAAGCAAAACAAAATGAACAAAACAGCAGTAGAGTCACAGACACTGAGAAATGACTGGTGGTTACCATGGAGGAGGGGATGGGTGATTGGGAGAGGAGAGTGAGGAGGATAAAGGGGCACAAAAATTCTCAATCACAACATAAGTTGGTCATGGGGATGGTAGTACAGCATGGAGAATATAGCCAGTGATTCTGTAACATCTTCTTATGTTGACAGTAACCACATTAGTGGGGGTGAGGATTTAGTAATATGGGTAACTGTCGAATCACTGTGTTGTATATTTGAAACCAGTGTAAGTTTGTATATCAACGATATTTCAATGAAAAATAATTTTAAAAGATTAAAGCCTGGTTGTATCAAGAGCTGGTGAGGATTTGGAGCAACTAAAACTCTCACATGCTGCTGGCATGAATGAAAAATGGTATAAACCTTGGAAAAATAGCAGTTTGGTAGTTTCTTAAATAGTTAAGCATACCCCTCCTCTATGACTCAGCCATGTCACTCAGAAATTCACCCAAGAGAAATGGAAGCACTCACTCACAGAAAGACTTGTACATACATTTTCCTACCAGTTTCATTGGTAATAGTCAAAAACTGTAAATGACACAAATGTCCAGGAACAGGTGAGTGCATTAAAAAAATTGTAGTATAATAAGGAAATAGTATTCAACAATAAAGTCAGAATAATCTTTTGTAATGATTGAAACATCATTGACCATCACCAAAAATGATCATTCTGTATAGAAGTCTGACAAAAAGAGGGCCTGTTCTAGGAATTCATATCTAAAATTCTAGAAAAAAGAAACTAAACTATAGTGACAGAAAGCAAATCATTGATTGACTGGGAGTGGTGCTAAGGAGGGGCAGAAAGGAGGCATTTCCAATGAGCATAAGGAAACTTTTGGGATTAATACATATATTCATTGTCCTAATTATATTGATGTCTAAATCTATGAAATAATACTCCTTAATATATATGTAATTCATTGTATGTCAATTATACTTCAATAAATATGTAAAAACATTTCTCTGTTAATCAGTGTTTTAGACAATTTGTCTTAACTACGAGTAATATGAAGGATCATAATGCAATAATATGCACTGTTAAAAGCTCACTGTTAAATTCTATAGAGATTCTGAAGTTCCCTCCTAGGGATTTTGTTTTTTGTTATTGTTTGTTTTGCCTTTACTGCTTTGTTTTGTTTTAAAGAATGGGACACAGGTGGTTAGATTGAATGTCTGTTTTCTGTTATTTATTTTAAATTTTATAATTGAAATTAACTATATAGGCAAGGTTTTTTTCCTGACTTTGAACTCCCTTGGGTGGATGTGAGTTTAAAGCCAATTAACTGAACATTTAAATGCTCTGGTTATTTAGCTTGGTCTGCTTATATTTGATTTTGTGCTTGGATAGAAGTCTTCAAAATAGAAAATTTGAGTCTTCTTGTGTATCTAAAACTGGTGAGAACAAGAAGACAGAACATATAACCTCTCTTACCAGACGGTAGACTACCCATTTGGCACCTTTCCTGGAAAGTTGCAAACTCAATTAAGGACACATATGGCCCATAGCAGTAAGTATTCACCTTTGCCAAGATTCATTTCTCTATGGAATTTCCAAGCCATGGCTGTGCTATAAACTTTTTCCATGTAATGAAATGCATTTGTTTTGCTTAACAATTTCAGATTGTACAATGGCTTCTCTACCAAAAAAGTAATCATGGAAATACATCAAACAGAATATCAGTTCAAATTCTACAACTGTGTATTTCCTACTGAGGTGCATTTTATTTAGGAAATCAGATATCGAGATATCAAGCCTTAATGAGAGGTAGTGGTAGAATTAATATATCTCCCAGTATTCCCTGAAGCAGCTGTTCTCCTTTGAAATAATGAGCATATGGTTTCATCATATTTTATTGATTTGATCCCCTTCAGCTAAAGAAATATTTCAGGAGAATGCAAACAACTTTCACAATTTCTGCATATTTCTCAAATCCTCTATATTCTTGGCTACACAGAAAGCTGATGAGCATACAAATGAAAAGCCAAAGGCAGTATTGAGATTTCTTAATCAAAGACAAGACCAAGGGAAAGATGGGACCCATGAAATATCTTTATTTCTGAGATGCCTACCTAAATATTTGCTAGATTAAAAAAAAAAAAGTGGGATGGACTATAATAAGTTAATGGCATGAATAGGCCCCATGTCTTGCATAGATTAGAAGTTGTCAGGGTTTGAGCTGTGGATGTATACACACTAGAAAGGCAGAAAGTGACTGGAACTTTCTAGCAATGTATCACCAGGGCTGATTCAAGTAAATAGTGTCAAAATTATGTAAGAACCTCTGGAAGGCTGAGATTCAATTAGATGGATATGAACAGCAGTCCATTAGAAAACATAAAAGAGCCTAGAAAGAATGGAAGGAGGCTAGATATAGTATGTAGATAGAAAGAACACTCAACCCAAGGTTGGCTGGGAAGCAGCAGAGCAAGCAGGAAAAGAATTAGGTTGACATCAGAGGCAACCAAGAGATGATTTTCAAAGGAAGTGAACTAAGCTGTCTGAGATTCACTGAAAATACTGGTGTTGTAAGCAGTCTTACCCACGACCCTATCAACGGTCCCTTTTTAGGAGAGTTTATCCTTCCAGAATTCTATAATTTTATGAAGCAAAGTTATTCTTTCAGTTAGAATTTCCTTCCTTATGCTAAGGTAGGGCATGCTACTCCTTGAGAATGGACACTGATTGGTGTGCTCTAACAACCAGATTGTTGATTTAAAATGCAGTCACTGGGCCCCATGTTCCAACAGATCCAGCATATATGGGGTTGGGCTGAGATATGCATTTCAATGGATTCTCCAAAAAGCTCTGGGCGGAGGATTCGTCCCTTTTGGTTTTCTGTGCATGTGGCCCTTGAGGCTCTGAGTTCTGTATAAGGCCATTTATGACTCTAATCTTGATTAATTACCAAAAAAAAAAGTTATTTCCATGCACATTATGCCAGAAGCAGGGTTCAGCCTAATTTATTTCTTATGCTTATGAAGTATGACAATAAATAATAATATTTATTATAAATAAATAGTAATCTATTTCATTATAGGGCTAAAGAGGAAACTGTTAAATTTCTCTTAATACATAAATTGTTTTTTTTCAGCCATAGTTTTCATCACAGTTAATCAGGTGTCTGCTGCAAGACTTCTCTAGGTCTTAGGGATGCCAAGGCATCATGTGAATCTCCAAGAGGAGTGATTACAGTCTAGCACTGCTGAAACAATTTGACCACAGAAGTCCCTTTAGCAAGGAAAGTATTGATTAATATTCCTCCAGAGCTTTGTTCAGTAAAATACAGCATGGAAAATTCTGGTTTACTGACTTAAGCCACTGTACATTTTTACAGATATATAGCAATAGTGAAGAAGAGATTGCTCAAGAGTTTGTGCACGGACATTATTGCTAATTTACAGCAGGAGCTAGATTCAGGAAGTTAAATTCAACCAGCCTGGAGCATGACTGAGTGGAATCTAAAGTAAGGTTCCTTAACCATAGTACTAAACACCACCACGTTAGGGAAAGACTGGGTTGTAGTTGTACAAAAAAATCAACGGTTGGTAATGGCCCATCTGAGAAGTGAAAGGCAGTGACCAAGGGATTTAAATTGCCTATGAAGAGCTGCACAAGTCAGGCTGGATTGTAAATGGAAGAAGTCATTAAGCAAAAAAGAGTTTTATACAAGTGGAGGCAAAGGTGCTAAGATGTATAGAGGAAGTGATTTCAGGAACAGAAACAATGTTTAAAATGTGGCCTGAATCAGTAAAGTCATAGAATGAACATGATAGATTTTCATATGATGAATTTCATATGTTAGAAATATGTTTTCAGTGTACCTGTCCTTCATTTGATTTCTTTGAGGTCATTTCTTCCCCAGACCTTTAAGGAAAACACATGTAGACTTCTAAAATTATAGACTGCCATTTATTGAATGCTTATTATATTCAAAATCCATGTTAATCACTTTTCTATTTTATCTGTTATAAAATATTACCTAAAACAATACTCACATATAATCTTTATAGTTAAATAGCTAATTTATTAAATTACATTATCTAATGCAATTCTCAAAAAATGCCTTGCCAACTGAAGTCAAAGAAACTTATGCCAGGACAAGTCCCTCCAAATTAGGAAAGTGGAGGAGACTTATGATCATTTATTTGTGACTTCATTTAATTATTATTGTTTTTATTTTTGGTTTTATTTGTTCTTTGTGACTTAAATAGGTGTGGCTACCCTGCCTGAAAATTAATACCATTGCCCCTTATTCTCTTAAAGAGTAATAATAAATTATAATAGTGACAAAGAAAAATGTTTGTCAAATAGTTCATTCTGCTGTTAGCCAATAATGATTCCCATAATATCTTAATTGCCTTTGTTCATGTGTTGTCTCTATACCTCGCAAAATTAACTTACTTTTAATAACATAAGATAAATTGATTATGATACTGGCCTGAAAGGAAAGACATTAGACAATGAACTGTAATAGATGTAACAAATCACTCTCCTGTTTTTCCATGTTACGGTGAAAAGGGGCCATATACCTCATATGAAGGACATGAATTAATAATTACTCTAAACAAAAGATGTGGCCAAGGCTTAGTAAAATTTCCCTGTAATACAGAATGTCATCTTTATTTCTTGTATCTGCATTGGTTGTTTGAAAAAGGCATATCCTCCACTCCACAGTACATGGAAGAAGCCTGTTCTCTATCAGGCAAGAAAAAAAGTCTTCTGATTATATCCACATGGTTGTTTGGCATTAAGACATCATCCAGGTCATGGCCCAGATGTTCTGATCTTAATCACTTTAGGTCATTTTCTTGCCACCCCAATTCAGAATAGCTACTGCCTTCACTGACTTTTGAGTCTGAGGACTCCATAAGGTCAACGTAACTTTCCCTGTTTTTCAAGTGAGGAGGTGGTCAGAAAGAAACTCGCTCAAGTGTCACAATCAAAGCAAGTCATTTACAAAATTGATCTTTGAACCCAAAACATCTAAGATACTGGTTTACCAATGACTGAATGAGGTGAAGGGCATTTCTTATGCTCTAAAAATCCTTGCTTCTTTTTAACACAGAACATTAGGATCCAGGCTATTTTTTTCCAAAAATAAATTTAGCTTATAAGTCTACAAATGGCACTAGAAATTATAATATATAAATAATGAGTATCTAAATATAGATAGTTTGGGGGCATAAAGCAACTTTTCGAGATATTTTGAAATGCTAATTATACATATTCTATTATACACATGACTAGCATTTTTTCTCATATGGGATCCAAATTTTACTTATTAAGTTAGAAAAAAATGTACATTCACACCACATATTACTTAGAGAGAAAAAAGGAAAAAATCAAGCCCAGAGTAGCATTTATGCTGTTTATACCAATTGTGATTAAGTTTCCCCATTTAACATTAAACTAAATAGATCTGATTATGAAAGGCAGGTCTTAAAATATCTTATATTTTCAGGACTAATAATCAAGAAAAATCAACACTCATTTACTTAAATCTTTCTGTATTAGTGTGTGAAGCATAAGTTTTGTCAGATTTTAGTGAAGCAGTTCAAGATTATAAACAGAAGGATGATTTCTCTCAGAGATATTCAAACGGCAGTAAAACAGATAAAGGCATCACTTGTGCTTTGCAATGTGATTTTTATAGTCTTGTTTTATTTGGAGAGATATTGACATATGTACATATATATTACATGAACACACACACACATACACACACACACACATATATATATGCTTGTAAAATTCTGGTACAGATATTGTACTTAACCAAGATACTTAATTTCTACAAATTATGAGTCTCATAAATGTATGAATTCATAAATGATAATCTATCACGTAATAAAAAACTCTGAAATCATTCACCTTCCTTTTTTTTCTTCATAAATGATTATAAACCATTTTGGTTCTGAGAGCACCTGGTTTTATGTGTGTATATACTGAAGCAGTTAGCTCACATTCAAAGAGAACCCACAGATGAAGCCCTTCCAGTAAAAGAATAAAGACATTCTGTCACATTAATATTTGCCAAATACTGAAAAATTATTTCCTAGTTAAAAAAAATGAATTATTTAAAATATGCTCATCATGAGAGAGTTTAGTTGGGATGAGATGTCCACCGAAACTTAGGAGAAATAAAGGATCCATTTGTCATCATCAATGTATTAAAAATCAAAGATAAATTGCAGTATTTTGATCTTTTGTAAGGAGAAAAGAAAGACTCATCCTTGACCGTGCATGTCATTTTGATTTCAAAGGGTGGGTCGAGTAAGCCTGACTGTGTGAATACAATTATGAAGAAAGCCTTTTGTTTTTAAGTATTTTTATATATAATTTCTGAATCTCTTAGTTCTTGTGCCCTACAATACCCAGAACTTTTATGCAACCCATTATTCTTCACTGTATTGTCCCACCGAGGGACGATCTAGCTTGGGGAGGATGCAGTGTTTCAAAATTACTTTTATTGACCCAGTTTTTTTCATACACCAACTTCAAACACTGTTTCAGAAGGAAAGAGATCTGGTGAACAAATTTATATTAATATGTGACTGACTTCCAGCCTATATTTTAAATTTTCTGGAAATTATTCGGTAGAAAAATCAAAATGGTAAACCAAATGATTGACTCTGTATTGGTGGAAATCCAGAACGGTGTAAGTCTGTAAAGGGGTGCCTAAGGGACCAGAGCCTTCCCCTGGATCCTTCAAATCCTATCCTGTCAGAAAAGGTGATACAATGAGTAGTGGCAGCATGATGTTAAACAGTAGGTGTTTTGGAATCAAAGAAATTCAGGTTTGAATTCAGGACAATCGTGATTTGTAGATTGGAGAGGTTTCTTATTCCCTCCAAGTTAGTTGTATCAATGGTAAAATGAAATTTAGAAAATCTGCTTCTGTGGTTTGTTATGAAGATAAGAAATAATATATATATAACATCTAGCATATAGGAGAAACTTAATAGATGGTTGATATTAAATATACACAATGAATAAAAGGTCAGTATTTGAAGGAAGCCTTTAAATAATACATATTTGGGGAGTATTCATGGCTCTAGAAACACGCTTAATTTGATATTTAAAAGTCTCACCATATGGTTTATTGTTTTCCCTATTCAAAGTAAAAATGCCAACTGATGCCATAAACAGGATTAACAAATATTGGAATCAAGAAAAATTGGGAGAAGGAAACTTGGCAGTCACATGCCTTAAAAATTTGAACCACATAAGTGAAGGATCTAGAATAATAAGATATCATCTTCAAACAATTTGATCAAATTTAGATCTTATTTACATTATGTCATCATATGCTCTTCTGAATTATTAACAATAACTTTAGTGACAGTAGGAATAATGCTTATAGCTTAAGAACAAGAAAGGATATCATGGTATCTAAATTAATTCATTAAGTTTTATTCAGGTGTTTCAATAATAATGGAGACATATATTTGTTCTAATTTATAAAGTGTGTTCCATAAATGTCTTATTTATTCCTCCTATTAGTTCATGAAGATTCATCAGCTGAGTGGACCGATGTTCATGTAGCTGTCATAAGCAGATACTCTCCTTAAAGTAATTGTTGAGACCATCCTGCTCACATTCCAGTTTTTATCAGTCAAGAATTCCGTCAACAACAGAATGCACGCTGTTACCTCCTCCACCCTGATGCTTTTCCCTGGTCCACTGAACCTTTTCTGCACTAGTTTCTAAACCCTAAGACTTCACTGACCCTGACCCAGGCCTCCCAAACCAGATCCCACACTGTGACCCTACAGAAATGCCAAGGAGGAGATTCCTTACGTCGTTAAGGTGCTCCCTCAACTCCTTTGACTTAAGTGGAAGTGGTTCTACCCACCATGTCCCTTTTTCTCTCCAGTTTTCTCAGGCTGCTGATGCTCTAATTTCTCAGTAATTTTGAGGCTGAGATGTGCAATCTTTGCCCCTCCTCCCATCACCGATGCCTCTGAAAAAAATTACTTCTCTGTCTTCGTAAGGAGAGAGCGTCCCCTTTTAGACACGGCATTCAGCTGCAGTATCCTCCTCCTTTCCTTATTCTTATTTAGTAATTTTCATGTCACCCTTTCTCATCTG
>JAVSCE010009409.1:0-23475 GCA_032199065.1 Smutsia gigantea | reverse complement strand
GAATAGAAAACAGAGAACAGGAGTACAGAGCAGCTGAGGCAGAGAGAGATAAAAGGATTGCTAGGAATGAAAGAATATTAAGAGAACTGTGTGAACAATCCAAACGGAACAATATTCGCATTATAGGAGTACCAGAGGAAGAAGAGAGAGAAAAAGGGATAGAAAGTGTCTTTGAAGAAATAATTGCTGAAAACTTTCCCTCGCTGGGGAAGGAAGTAGTCTCGCAGTCCACCGAAGCTCATAGATCTCCCAACACAAGGGACCCAAGGAAGACAACACCAAGACACATAATAATTAAGATGGCAAAGATCAAAGATAAAGACAGGGTATTAAAGGCAGCTAGAGAGAGAAAAAAGATCACCTACAAAGGAAAACCCATCAGACTATCATCAGACTTCTCAACAGAAACCTTACAGGCCAGAAGAGAATGGCATGATATATTTAACGTTATGAAACAGAAGGGCCTCGAACCAAGAATATTGTATCCAGCACGATTATCATTTAAATATGATGGAGAGATTAAACAATGTCCAGATAAACGAAAGTTGAGAGAGTTTGCGTCTCATAAACCACCACTACAGGATATCTTAAATGGACTGCTCTAGATGGAAGCACACCTAAGGCTAAAAAGATGTCACCAGAGGAAAAAAAATCATAGCAAAGACAGCAGACCATCCAAATACTAACTAAAGGCAAAGAATAAAACACCTGTTATAGAAAGAATGGAGTAGGAGGAATAAGAAGGGAGAGAAAGAAAGAAACATCAGACTGTGTTTACAATAACTTAACAAGAAAGTTAAGTTAGATTGTTAGATAGTAAAGAAGCAACCCTTGAACCCTTGGTAACCACGAATCTAAAGCCAGCAATGGCAATAAGTACATACCTATCAATAATCACCCTAAATTTAAATGGACTGAATGCACCAATCAAAAGACACAGAGTAACAGAATGGATAAAAAAGCAAGACCCATCTATATGCTGCCTACAAGAAACTCACCTCAAATCCAAAGATATACACAGATGAAAAGTGAAGGGATGGAAAAAGATATTTCATGCAAACAACAAAGAGAAAAAAGCAGGTGTTGCAGTACTTGTATCAGACAAAATAGACTTCAAAACGAAGAAAGTACCAAAAGATAAAGAAGGACATTACATAATGATAAAGGGGTCAGTCCAACAAGAAGATAGAACCATTATAAATATATATGCACCCAACACAGGAGTGCCAGCATATGTGAGACAAATACTAACAGAATTAAAGGAGGAAATAGACAGCAATGCATTCATCTTAGGAGACTTCAACACACCACTCACTCCAGAGGACAGATCAACCAGACAGAAAATAAGTAAAGACACAGAGGCACTGAACAACACACTAGAACAGATGGACCTAACAGACATCTACAGAACTCTACACCCAAAAGCAACAGGATACACATTCTTCTCAAGTGCACATGGAACATTTTCCAGAATAGAACACATACTAGGCCACTAAAAGAACCTTAGTAATTTCAAAAATATTGAAATCCTACCAACCAACTTCTCAGATCACCAAGGTATAAAACTAGAAATAAATTTTAGAAAGAAATCAAAAAGGCTCACAAATACATGGAGACTTAACAACACTCTCCTAATTAATCAATGGGTAAACGACCAAATCAAAACAGAAATCAAAGAATATATGGAGACTAATGACAACAACAACACAAAGCCACAACTTCTGTGGGACGCAGCAAAGGCAGTTCTAAGATGAAAGTATATTGCAATCCAGGCCTATTTAAAGAAGGAAGAACATTCCCAAATGAATAGTCTAAAGACACAATTACTGAAATTGGAAAAAGAAGAACAAATGAGGCCCAAAGTCACCAGAAGGAGGGACATAATAAAGATTAGAGAAGAAATAAATAAAATTGAAAAGAATAAAACAATAGAAAAAAATCAATAAAACCAAGAGCTGGTTCTTTGAAAAATAAACAAAATAGATAAACCCCTAGCCAGACTCATTAAGAGAAAAAGAGAATCTACACACATAAACACAATCAGAAATGAGAAAGGAAAAATCACGACGGACCCCACAGAAATACAAAGAATCATAAGAGAATATTATGAGAATCTATATGCTAACAAGCTGGAAAACATAGAAGAAATGGACAACTTCTTAGAAAAATACAACCTTCCAAGACTGACCAAGCAAGAAACAGAAAAACTAAACAGACCAATCACCAGTGACGAAATCGAATTGGTAATCAAAAAACTACCCAAGAACAAAACCTCTGGACCAGATGGATTCACCTCTGAATTCTACCAGACATATAGAGAAGAAATAACACCGATTCTCCTTAAAGTTTTTCAAAAAATAGAAGAGGAGGGAATACTTCCAAACGCATTCTATGAAGTCAGCATCACTCTAATACCAAAACCGGGCAAAGACCTCAGCAAAAAAGAATATTACAGACCAGTATCCCTGATGAATGTAGAGGCAAAAATACTCAACAAAATATTAGCAAACTGAATTCAAAAATATATCAAGAGGATCATACACCATGATCAAGTGGGATTCATCCCAGGGATGCAAGGATGGTACAACATTCGAAAATCCATCAACATCATCCACCACATCAACAAAAAGAAGAACAAAAACCACATGATCATCTCCATAGATGCTGAAAAAGCATTTGACAAAATTCAGCATCCATTCCTGATTAAAACCCTCAACAAAATGGGTATAGAGGGCAAGTACCTCAACATCATAAAGGCCATATATGACAAACCTACAGCTAACATCACACTTAACGGCGAAAAGCTGAAAGCTTTTCATCTAAGATCGGGAACAAGACAGGGATGCCCACTCTCTCCACTGTTATTCAACATAGTACTGGAGGGCCTAATCACAGCAATCTGACAAAACAAAGACATACAAGGCATCCAGACTGGTAAAGAAGAAGTCAAATTGTCACTATTTGCTGATGACATGATACTGTACATAAAAAACCCTAAAGATTCCATTCCAAAACTACTAGAACTAATATCTGAATTCAGCAAAGTTGCAGGATACAAAATTAACACACAGAAATCTGTTGCTTTCCTATACACTAATGATGAACTAACAGAAAGAGAAATCAGAAAAACAATTCCATTCACAATTGCATCAAAAAGAATAAAATACCTAGGAATAAACCTAGCGAAGGAAGTGAAAGACCTGTACTCTGAAAACTACAAGACACTCCTAAGAGAAATTAAAGAGGACACTAACAAATGGAAATGCATCCCATGCTCTTGGCTAGGAAGGATAAATAATTGTCAAAATGGCTATACTACCTAAAGCAATCTACAGATTCAATGCAATCCCTATCAAACTACCAACAGCTTTCTTCAATGAACTGGAACAAATAATTCTAAAATTCATATGGAACCACAAAAGACCCCGAATAGCCAAATCAATCCTGAGAAGGAGGAATAAAACAGGGGGAATTACACTCCCTGACTTCAAGCTCTACTACAAAGCCACAGTAATCAAGACAATTTGGTATTGGCACAAAAACAGACCCACAGACCAGTGGAACAGAATAGAAAATCCAAACATTAACCCAAACATATACAGTCAATTAGTATTTGATAAAAGTGCCTTGGATATACAATGGGGAGATGACAGCCTCTTCAGCAGCTGGTGTTGGAAAAACTGGACAGCTACATGTAAGAGAATGAAACTGGACTACTGTCTAGCCCCATACACAAAGGTAAACTCAAGGTGGATCAAAGACCTGAATGTAAGTCATGGAACCATAAAACTCTTAGAAAAAAACATAGGCAAAAATCTCTTGGACATAAACATGAGCAACTTCTTCATGAACATATCTCCCCGGGCAAGGGAAACAAAAGTAAAAATGAACAAGTGGGACTATATCAAGCTGAAAAGCTTCTGTACAGCAAAGGACACCATCAGTAGAACAAAAAGACATCTTACAGTATGGGAGAATATATTCATAAAAAACGTATCTGATAAAGGGTTGACATCCAAAATATATAAAGAACTCATGCACCTTAACAAACAGAAAGCAAATAATCCGATTAAGAAATGGGCAGAGGACATGAATAGACACTTCTCTAAAGAAGAAATTCAGATGGCCAACAGGCACATGAAAAGATGCTCCACATCGCTAATCATCAGAGAAATGCAGATTAAAACCACAATGAGATATCACCTCACACCAGTGAGGATGGCCAACATCCAAAACACAAACAACAACAAATGTTGGCGAGGATGTGGAGAAAAGGGAACCCTCCTACACTGCTGGTGGGACTGCAAATTAGTTCAACCATTGTGGAAAGCAGTATGGAGGTTCCTCAAAAAACTCAAAATAGAAATACCATTTGACCCAGGAATTCCACTCCTAGGAATTTACCCTAAGAATGCAGCAGCCCAATTTGAAAAGGACAGATGCACCCCTATGTTTATTGCAGCACTATTTACAATAGCCAAGAAATGGAAGCAACCTAAGTGTCCATCAGTAGATGAATGGATAAAGAAGATGTGGTACATATACACAATGGAATATTATTCAGCCATAAGAAGAAAACAAATCCTACCATTTGCAACAACATGGATGGAGCTAGAGGGTATTATGCTCAGTGAAATAAGCCAAGCCGAAAAAGACAAGTATCAAATGATTTCACTCATATGTGGAATATAAGAACAAAGAAAAAATACTGAAGGAACAAAACAGCAGCAGACTCACAGAACCCAAGAATGGACTAATAGTTACCAAAGGGAAAGGAACTGGGGAAGATGGGCGGGAAGGGAGGTATAAGAGGGAAAAAGGGGCATTACGATTAGCAGATATAATGTTGGGGGGGCACGGGGAGGGCAGTACAACTCAGAGAAGACAAGTAGCGATTCTATATCATTTCACTATGCTGATGGACAGTGACTGTAATGGGGTTGGTGGGGGGGACCTGATGAAGGGGTAGTTTAATAATCGTAATATTGCACATGTAATTGTAAATTAATGATAATAAAATAAATTATATTAAAAAAATTGCAGTTTTAGAAAAAAAAATAAGAAAGAATGTAAACCAGATTAGTGTGAGGAACTAAACTAATGGAAGGGAGAAAGGATAGCAGAGGGAAAGGCAGAGGCAACCAAAAGAGGAAAAGAAAAAGATTACACTAAAAAGTTCAAGTGTATGATCATATTTATTCATGGATATAAGATTATGTGTATATGGGGATATTTGTAGGCAGAAATTACGTAAGATTTATATTTGCTTAGAGTTTCTCAGATAGTTTGGATTTTCAACATGTGAGATATGTTGGTCATATGGGATGTGAACAGAAACATCTGAAATGGAGTCCGGAATGTCAGGGGCCCCTAAAGAGGGGCGAGGCAGCCATCGGGGAAGTTGGGAGCGTGTGCCGTGTGCACCCACACTCGGGCGGACGTGGACCTTCACACTGGGCCTACCACAAGCGGCTGCGTCCTGTTGCGGTTCTCAAAATGAGGCTTATCTCACCAAACTCCATCCTAGTAACCAGTATAGTGACCTATCCCCTAGACACCAACGTTAGTTATCTTTGCCTACACCAGTCAGAATTCTTGAAAAAAACTTGTAAAGCTGTGATTTTTGTCTTTTTAAACTATCTTTTCCTTCCCGCTCAGAACACATTTCAGGTTTCTCGTGGGCCTGTATGTCCTGGATTCGAATTCCTAAAGACCCCAGTAAACTTCTGGATTGCTTTGCTTTGCAGCCTCAGGGCCTTCTTTTTGGGCAGAGTCTTGGCGGTTGATCCTCTGATAACTACGTTATGCGTATACAATCCTGGTATTAAGTTTGTTGTCTCTGATTTGTACTGTTTGTGGCATATCTGCGGTTATAATTCTTTCTCTAGTGACTTCATTACCTGTGTAATTTTAAAGGAAAATAGTGAAAACAAGTTTGCTGGGTTAACAGATAAAATTGTTAATGACAAGGCCCTAGTTTAATATCTATTTTGGAATATGTGATTGAAATCTTAGTGTTAACTGTGTCTTAGGGACTAGAAAGACTGACCTAGAGGAAAATGTAGATGAAGAATATCTTGTTCATAACTCAGCACAGACTAGGCTTTTGAATCTTACCAAGCTTAAGTTGTAAATATTAATATAAAATGTACCCTGTTGATGAAAGGACTAAGTACTAACAAACAGCATCAAACAAACATTGGGAATCAGTATCGGCACAGTGTAATTTATACTATGTTTGTACTTGTATTTCAGATGCCTTTGGTGCTTCATAAAGAATATTTCCAGATATATCACTGATATTAAGCCTTTACCTCCCAACATAAAAGATAGACTGATTAAAATAATGAGCATTCAAGGCCAGATAACAGATGCAAATATAAGTGAGGTAAGAATATGTACAACTGTAAAACAAGCATATTATATTTTACTGTTTAGATATGGTTTCAGATTTTGGAGCAATGATATGTATTAGGATTTGTAATAATTTTAAAATAAGGCATTGGGGTTCTTTTTCCTCCAGGAAGCCAACATGTTCATGTGTTAATAGTTCCCTAAAAAGATTTCTCCCACTAGCCTTTCAGTTACTTCCCTTGTCTTCACAGTACCACAGCCTTGAACTCCATGTTTTCAAAAATTTCTGACTTTTTTATCAATTATAAACCAGTAAAGCTAGACAAAATAGAAATGTAGAGTGAATAAACAAATGGTAAAAAAAAGGCCCACAGTAAGAAATATGTTACACTGTGACTCTAGTACACAAACCACACTTATGTGTAATAATACTATGTACAATACACTTGGTTGTTCTCTATTTTATTATGTCTTACTTCATTTTTAAAATGTTGGTCATGGCCCACTAAGTAGATTTTAGCCATCCGTGGATATAAATCAGCAGTTAAAAAAATCACTCTTCTAAACTCCTCTCGTTCTGGCTACACCATCCCTGCTAACGTAATCTCACACTCCTTCCCTGCTACAAAGCTGCCTTGCCTATTCTATAAGGCGGAAGGAGAGTCAGGGCCTCCAACCTGCATTACAATCCTAGCTTTGCCACTCTGACACGCGCTTCATTTCTCATGACTGTAAAATGAGTTTGCAGCCATTGTCACTGTCTGCAGAGACTCTAGTCTCTTACAGAAACAACAGTTCTAACTACTACTTGCTGGTGTTACCACCCATTCTGCCCAAAGCTTGGAATCTAAAAGAAGCAGACTGAGATGACAGCGCTGCAGCCTGTGACTATCCCTGGGGCGTCACACTAATTGTGCTCCACTGTGCCATTAGTGCATCTTCTCCCCTAACCTGATGTACCTTCAATGCTTTATTTTCTTCATGGTAGCTTATATTTGAACATAGGCATTTTAGTGGTATAGTCTGCTTGGCTCTGTGGATGCAGAATAATAGCTCCAGATCCTTATCTTTGGTTCTGTGGATGTATATGATGTGTGTGTGGTCCACAGATGCAACACAACACTATGGAAAACTGGTGATTTTCCTCTGCTTCCCCACCACCTCATTCTATTCTATACGTTTAACCTATATTACAATGACTTAAAATTTTTGTTTGTGGTAGTCCTTAATATTCTTTTAAACCTAATTCTACCTAAATAGAAAAGGTCCAAGCAGATGAATGAGACAGAAGAGACAAAAGTATGATTTTCCTTGGTGCTCTCCCTCCAGTCCTCATCCTTACAAGAGTCCTGAGTCCTGCTTATAAAATTATTCAAAAAGCCAGATCTAACATCTGTTGCAAAGTTGTACATATCTTTGTTTAGCTCTTTTTGAAATATTTCCTAAATCTTGTTACAATCTCTGAACGGAGAAGGCCTTTTAAACATGACACCACAGTCAGAGACCAAGAAGAAAAAGATAGATGGATTTGATTACATAAAAATATGAACATCGTTCTGGCAAAAATTAAAAAAAGAAAAGTCAGGCAACAAACTAGAACAAAGTCTTTGCAATATGTATGAGATTATCTGGGTTTGTTATCTTGCAAATTTAAAGAATCCCTACAAACCAATAAAAAAATCAAAACAAATACTAGAACAGAAGAATCAAGAACACTCAAAGGAAAAACATATAAATCACCAGTAACATACAAAAGGATATTTAACCTCATTAGTAATAAAAATCAGTTTGTCTTTCAGCTTAGCAGAGACTTAAAAAATAATAATACCCAGTGTTGCTAATAGTGTGGGAAACTGTCACTTTTATCGTGTTAGTGAGAGTATAAGTTGATTTTTTAAAAAAAACCTTTTTAGGAGGACAGTTTGGCATTAACTATCCAAAGTCCTACAAATTTGCTCACCACTGACTCAACAATTTTAATTTCTGGTATTTTTTTTCCCACTGTTATCAAGATGTAATTGACAATATAACATTGTGTAAGTTTAAAGTGTACAACACACGATGATTTGATACACTTATAGATTGGAAAATGGTTACCAAGAGAGGGCTAGTTAACATCTCCATCACCTCACATAATGACCACTTACTCTGGTCTTAATCTCGAGGAGGTAATAATCAGGAAAGCACACAAGTATGCTCATCATAATATCACTTATAATAATAAAAATAACTGACAGCTATATATAGCATATATAATGTGAGGCATCTTTGTTTCTCAAAAAATTATTACCCCTGTTTTACTAATGAAGATAGTGAGGCGCACACACACAGTTTGATCACACTCATAGAGTTCAAAGTCAAGCAGTCTGCCTCTAGAGCACCTGTTCTTAATCACTATACCATATGGCCTCCTAAATCAGCCTAAATGTTTAATTTAAGTGTTTGCCTGAGTAGGATTCATTTCATGAAGTATGGTACATGCATAAAATGGAACAGCATGCAGCCACAATAAATTATTTTACTCATCTTGCAGATATATATTCTGATCTGATCCCTTTTTTCTTCAAAGTCTTTTTTAAAAACTCAAAAAACACACAAATTTTATGTTTTTTCTGGGTATTGGTATTGGCTAATTTTAGTTATAGTGTTTAAAAGCATGGCCTTTGGAGTAAGACCTGGTTTCAGTTTCCAATTGTAACTGTTCCTTTTTTGGCTGTGTTCTTTGTGTTGTTACTTAAGCTCTGGCTGCCTCAATTCCCTCACTTGTAAAATGGCAACCAGTCTTTCAAGGTGTGTGTGGGGGGTAGGGCGTGGGGGAGAGAATATTTAAATGACATTTAATACCATTCCTGGTAAGTGCCCACTAAACATAGTTATTACCATTTTTATAATTTTTATATTGCCTGAATATGTTACAATAATAATACTTTATTTTTATATTCATAACAATAAAGCCATTTCTACTTTGGAAAAAAATTAAGTAAAAGGAAAGAAAAATACCCAAGGCAGAGAGAGATCTCACAGTGCTTTGAAACTGATCTGATATTTGTTGTTCTCAGGTAACTATTAAATAATACTGGTTTTGTTTGTGCTAGCCCCCAAAAGTAAGAATGAAGGAGGTAAATGTGCTAGACAAGCAATACTAGAACCCTATAAGCATTCGGTATATATGAGATTAAAGACTCATATCTGCTGAGCAAAGAGGAACATAGCTAGAATCTCGAATAATAGTCAGGAACTACTGGCAAAGGGCAAGCATTGCCCACGACTCTGGTTCTGCTTCTCAGGTCTAATGGGTCCTTACTTCCTACCAGCCATTCAGCAATGCCGTGTGTCCCAGTAGGTCTTCAGGGGCACTAGAAGCTGCACCTCCAACTGGATGTAAGTTTGGTTTTTTCCCTCACTTATGTCTCCACCCAGATATGTTTCTGTATTCTTTACCATTTGTCTGTTATGACCACCAAAACACAGAATATGGAATAAACGTTTATATTTATAGGGAAAATTAAATTTTCAAAATCATTCATTACAGATTTTACACCCCGAAGTCCAAACTCTAGATCTACAGAGCTGTGATATTTCAGACACTGCTCTCCTGCACCTTTGTAACTGCAGAAAACTGAAGAAATTAAATTTAAGTTCCTCAAAAGAAAACAGAATGTCCATAACTTCAAAAGGTATGTATTAACATTGAGCAAATTGGTAGATTACCATTCACCATCTGGTATCATTTTGGAGCGAAGAAGGGGAAGATTTGTCAAAAAAGAATATGAAGATGTCAAAGAAATAGAAACTATATCAACGGAAATATTTAAAGTAAGGTAAAGAATTCAAATTAGAATTATATTTACCAACAAAAAATATGTAAAGTAAGATAAACAATCCAGATTAGAATTCTTGCTTATAACCAGTGCTGAAAGTGAAGAAATGCACAAAGTCACTACATTGTGTTTTAAACATATTTGAAATAAACATGGGTGGATACCTCTATATTTTGATATTTGACCTGGTATCATGGAACAAGAAATGACCAGTTCATACTTTGTTAAGGCTTTCTTGCTGTAATATTACAACAGAAAGTTAAATCACTATCAGATTAAACCTAGCATTAAACCTACCAGGCACTCTCCTATCAGTCTGTAAAATACATTTTTTATGCAGAAGACTTTTAGCCAGAAGACTGCATTTTTTAGTGTCACTATTATATGAATTAGTGGACTTTTACCATTTTTTTCCAAATAGGATTTTTACCTTTTTCTCAATGTAAGAAAGAGGGACTTATTTGGCTAACTAGGTTTTTGAAAAATTTTGTGGGTAATGACTATATTTTGCAACCATCTTGGTTAGCAAGTTATGCTATTTGTAATATTGCAAAGAAGCATATGTTTTTAAATATTTACACAATGACTCACTAAAAAGAACTCATGCTGGATATTGATAAATAAAAGTTCTTCCTTAAGATATGAAAAACAATACAAATGACCTACACATGAATCTACCACCTTCCCTTTTGTAGAGTTTGCCTAGGAGGTAATTTTTTTTTTAACATTTGTGTAAGCTTTTTTTTAATTTGTTATTTTATTAAGGTATTATTGATATACATACACTCTTATGAAGGTTTCACATGAAAAACAATGTGGTTACTACATTCACCCATACCCGATTGTAGGTAGTCACTGTCCATCAGTGTAGTAAGATGCCACAGAGTCACTACTTGTCTTCTCTGTGCTACAATGTTTCCCCGTGATCTCCCCAACACCATGTGTACTAATCATAATACCCATCAATCCCCTTCTCCCTCCCTCCCCATCCCTCCCCTTTGTTAACCACTAGTCCCTTCTTGGAGTCTGTGAGTCTGCTGCTGTTTTGTTCTTTCAGTTTTGCTTTGTTGTTATACTCCACAAATGAGTGAAATCATTTGATACTTGTCTTTCTCTGCCTGGCTTATTTCACTGAGCATAATACCCTCTAGTTCCATCCATGTTGTTGCAAATGGTAGGATTTGTTTTCTTCTTATGGCTGAATAATATTCCATTGTGTATATGTACACATCTTCTTTATCCATTCATCTACTGATGGACACTTAGGTTGCTTCCATTTCTTGGCTATTGTAAATAGTGCTGTGATAAACATAGGGGTGCATACATCTTTTTGAATCTGAGAACTTGTATTCTTTGGGTAAATTCCTAGGAGTGGAATTCCCAGGTCAAATGGTATTTCTATTTTTTGTTTTTTTGAGGAACCTCCATATTGCTTTCCACAATGGTTGAACTAGCTTACATTCCCACCAGCAGTGTAGGAGGGTGTCCCTTTCTCCACATCCTCACCAGCATTTGTTGTTCCTTTTCTTTTCTATGTTGGTCATCCTAACTGGTGTTAGGTGATATCTCATTGTGGTTTTAATTTGCATTTCCCTGATAATTAGCTATGTGGAGCATCTTTTCATGTGCCTGTTGGCCATCTGAATTTCTTTGGAGAATTGTCTGTGCATATCCTCCACCCACTTTTTAATCAGGTTATTTGCCTTTTGGGTGTTGAGGCATATGAGCTCTTTATATATTTTCAGTGTTAACCCCTTGTCGAATATGTAATTTACAAATATATTCTCCCATACTATAGGATGTCTTTTTGTTCTGTTGATGGTGTCCTTTGCTGTACAGAAGCTTTTTAGCTTGATATAGTCCCCAGGGGGTATCTTTTAGCAGTGTTTAATTGGATTTAAAGACTTTCTTTCTCTTGACCCTCAGTAAAATGTAAGATTGGTCCAAGCTAACAGAGAAGAAACATGGTAGTAGAAAAGGGCAATCAAAGGGGTAAGAGGGAAAAGAATGCATAGACATAGGTGTGACTCATAAGGATAAACATGAGAACATTACATGAGACATTGGGGCAATTTAACTTTGATTTCCCTTCAGAGTCCACAAGGAAATTAACTTGATACCTTAAAAAATTTTTTAAACAAAAACGGGAATCATCTACTCTGAATTACCTAATTTGGCTCTGAATGACTTTTGGCTATTTCCTAAAACAAATCTACTTGTAAACAATAAAAGCTCGCCATGACTCACAGATATTCTGAATAAATGCTACATGCTGTGTAGAGAGCTCCTGAAACATTAAAAAAAGGTTTTAAATAATGACAGCATCACTGGAAAATAAGTATACGCTCACAGATGGGCTTTGAAAAAGGCTAAAAGCCAACTGAACGTATCAGTACTGGTGATGCTAAAATGAAAGTCACCCTTCTCATATAGATACACGTGTAGCTCATGGCTACATAACTTTGTCTTCCCTCAGGAATAAAAGCTGTGGCTTCGTCTTGTTCACACCTGCGCGAAGCCTCTCTGAAACGGTGCTGCCGCCTCACGGATGAAGGCGTCCTCGCTCTTGCACTCAACTGCCAGCTGCTAAAGATCCTTGATTTAGGGGGCTGCTTAGGTATTACCGATGTGTCCTTACATGCCTTAGGGGAAAACTGCCCATTTTTGCAGTGTGTTGATTTTTCAGCTACTCAGGTAAATGAAATATAGACCTCAAATATAGAGACTGCATGTGTTTTCCCAATGTGTGACTCTGACTTATCAGGAGAACGTGATTATTTCTGTTGTTGAAATCGCTGACCACTTCATGCCTTAGTGATTCAATAATTGTGATATACTTTGGCACATTCCCCTCAATTATTTTTAAGTAAGGGTGGAAGATAATGTGTGTGGCTAAAATACATATTTGCTGAATGGGAGGAAATAATTAACAATATATCTAAATGTTAATTTTTAGAAAATTTTACTTTCATCATCTCCATTTATGCTTTCTCCTGCTTCTGCCCTTTGCCTAGGTGTCTGATAACGGTGTGGCTGCACTTGTGAGCGGACCCTGTGCCAAGAAATTAGAGGTAATTAATAAACATCTATAAAATGATAGTAACTAAATTTTTATATTCTCCTCAACAATTATTTTTTAAAGGTAGCAGACAACCAATGCCTCATTATCAGTTAGGTATTTCCGTGGAATATTTTTTTGTTTTTCCTTTCTTGGCTTCTACCTCTTTATTCCCAGAGTAAAGAAAAACTGGTAAAATTAAGCAATAAGGTATACTTTAAAATAAAAGCCCGTGTTCCTCCCAATGAAAGCACTTGTTTTCCAGAAATTTTAGCTTCTAACACATTTAAGGATAACCTAATTATGAGTGGAGATTATGAAAGTTTATCACTGTAAAGTGACATTGTTTAGAATTTCCATGTCTGTTATTTCTACAGGACTACTTATTCTCTTGCCATTGTATTTTTCTTGATATTCATGAAGGGATCCAGAATATATCACTATGGCATAAAAATTATTTTGAGCTTAAACATGTTTGAGGACCAATAAATGCAAAAAAAAAAGGCTTTGTCTGAAACACGCTCCTCCCTGCCCCCCATCTGCCTAAAAGCTAGAGCCTTCAAAAAGACTTCAGCTACCATCAAACCCCCTTCAAGGAAGGCTTCCCAATACTGGGAGGTCACTCCTATCACTGGAGAAGTCAGAAAAACCCAGGTTTCACTGCAGTTCCAGATACATGGCAGTCCCTTAATAAATGTTATGTTTTTAACTTTGTATTACAGTCATTTTATAAGTTCATGTAATCTTCATGATTAAAAGTTTAATTTTCTGTAAAGTTTTACTTATTCAACATTTATTTAAGTACCTGCTATATTCTAGACACTGGTATATCAGACGACAAAATCAGTCCATAATGATGTATCATTCTTTCCTTTCATTATTTTCCTATTGTGGGTAATTCAGATTATTCCCAGTTTTTAGCTATTAGAAATAATAGGGTTGGGCAGATGACTTTTCTTCCATCATTAAAATGAACTCCCATAAATAGAACAAGTAACCAATAGGTATAAATACTTCTTTAATGGTCCTGAATTCATACTGTGAAATTGTTTCCCATAAAGGTTATGTTGTGAATTCTGTTTTGCTAGGACACTAGTTTGCCAGCATTGAATCTTTTTTTAAGTGCCTTAATTTAATATATCTTAAATAGTACCTGAGTTGAACACTGTTTCCTTCCACCTGTTCTCAAACTGTATTTGTTTTTAACCTTTACTAATGTGTATCATAGGCTGCTTTGGCCAGTTTATAACATAGGATGCTTTTTGCATCAATTTTTATGAGTTTGCAATATACTCAGGTTTCCTTTTTTTATAAGATGTGATTGGTTATAATATGTACCTCAACTTATATCAACTTTTCAGGAGAAAAGAAGTACTACTACATAGACATACATACACACCTGCTGTTACATAAATCTTACCTCCAGAATTCTTAAAAATTTTTTATTGTGGCCAAATACACATAACATAAAATTAACCATTTCAACCATTTTAAGTGTACAATTCAGTGGAATTAAATACATTTACACTGTTGTATGGCCATCAACACTATCCATCTCTAGAACTTTTTCATCATTCCAAATTGAAACTCCCTACCCATTAAACAGTAACTCCCCATGACCCCTTCCCCCCATCCTCTACAACCTCTACTCTACTTTGTCTCTGTGAACTTCCCTATTCTAGATACAATTGATAATATCTAGATAATATCACACATATTTGTCCTGTTGTGTCTGACTTACTTCACTTAAAATAATGTTTTCAAGGTTCATCTGTATTGTAGAATGTATCAGAATTTCATTCCCTTGAATGTTGAACAATACTCCATTACGTATGTGTGTACATACACACACATATGTACATACATATATATACATTATTTTGTTTATCCATTCATCCATTGATACTTGTTTACACCTTTTGGCTATTATGAATATTACTACTATGAATATAGGTGCATGCACAAATATCTGTTCAAATCTCTGCTTTCAAGTCTTTTGGGTATATAGCTAGAAAGGAAATAGCTAGATCATATGGTGATTCTATGTTTAATTTTTTGAGGAACTCCCATCCTTTTTTCACAGCAGCTGTACCATTTTACATTCCTACCAGCAATGCAGAAGGGTTCCAAATTAGAACATTAAACAAAAGATGTATAATTTTTCAAACATGGAAAAGTATAGAAAGTAATACAACAGAGACCTGTGGACCAACCACTTGGATTTTAACATTTTCTATATTTACTTCAGTTCTTTTCTAAAAAAATGTGTTTACATCTAAAGCTATCCCCTTATTAATTCCCCCTTTCTTCCTTCAGAAGTACTACTCTAAAGATGCCTGTCTATCTTTTCTTGTGTATTTACTTTATCTATAGATGGATATTGATATAAATCCATACACAAGATGCACTGCTTTATGTTTTAGATTTTAAATGATAGTTCCATAATGTATTTGTTCTTTTATAACTTGCTTTTTATTCAAGATTTATTTTTAATTTTTCAAGCTTTATTAAAGTATAATTTACATACAATAAAAGTCGCCCATTTTCAGTGTATAGTTTGATGAATTTTGGTAATCATTACACAGCCTTATAACCACCACCATAATTAAGTATAGAACATTCCATCATCCTGAAAAGTTTTCTCCCATCTTTTTGCAATCAATCCCCTGCTGTGCCTCTACATACCCCCCTCCAGGCAACCACTGATCTGTCATTATAGTTCTGCCTTATCTATAACTATCTATAAATGGCATCATGCAATATATAGACTTTTGTTTATTACTTTTTTAAAATTCTTTCACTTAGCATAATGTTTTTGAGATTCATCCATGTTGTTGCACGTGTTAATGTTTCATTCTTTTTTGTTTTGGGGGGGTTTTCTTTTTGCTGAGTAGTATTCCATAGCGTGGATATGACAGTTTGTTCATACATTCACCATTTGATGGACTTTGGGGTTATTCCAATTTTGGACTATTATGAATACTGCTATGGAAATTTGCATATAAGTCTTTATGTAGACATATGTTTTCATTCATAAACAACTAGGAATGGAGCTGCTGGATCACACAGTAAGTACATGTTTAGCTTTATAAGATACTACCAGACTCTTTTCCAAGGTGTCTGAACTAACATTATGTTTGAGATTTGTCTATTAATACAATTAAATAGTTTTCATTTTAACTGGTTTATCTTACTCCAGTATGTGAATAAACCACTATTCATTTAGCCATTCTCTATGTCTTTGCTGTTACAAATAATATTGGAGTGGGCTTGTTTATGAATTGTTTCCTTGGGCACATATACAAGAATTTATGCACTGTGGACATCTACAGTTCGAATTGCTGGGTTCTGGCATATACGCCTCTTCAGCTCTAATAGATATTGCTAAATACTTTATAAAATGGTCGGGCATTAAACTTTTAAAGCTTCTATATTTTACAAGTTACTGCAAACTTAACGTTGGTCCTTTCTATAGAATGCTTTCTTGCAAGTAGATATCTGATTCTTTTATGTATCAGAGTATTTCCCCAAGCTTTTTCAAACTGTACTTACAGATCTGTTTTTTTCTCTTGATTATCTTTTATTTTTAAATAGGAGATTCATATGGGATATTGTGTGAATCTGACTGATGAGGCTGTAGAAGCTGTCCTGACTTGCTGTCCTCAGATACGTATATTACTCTTCCACGGATGCCCCCTGATAACAGGTTAGCATGATAGATGGCTTGCGTTCAAATCCTGACTTCATCTTTTAATAACTGTGTGACCTTGAGTAAATTACTTAGCCCATTCCATTATGAAGTTTCCTCATCTGTGAAATGGGTATAATAATACTACACCTGCCTCACAAGCTTGGTCACTTTATATGGTGCCCCGCACATAGGAAGGGCTCAGTACATTCAGTCATGATGATCCTGTGGCAGCGTTCATCGTAGGTGCTCAGTCAGTGTTAACTCTGATGAGGATGACGATGGTAGGTGTGTCTTGATACTAAACATGATGATTTATATACAGAGATTCAAGGTTATGGTATCAAACAGGCTAAAGCACCGGTTAACTGTAACCACATCAAGCTGTGACCATTGAGACAGAACAATTTGGACTCGTAGGCTAATGTGAAACTTCACCGAGGGAGAACAAAACAGTCAGATCCCACCCGGCCCATGCAAGAGCAATAATACTATCAGCCTGGCCCCGGAACCACAGAGCCTCACCTCCTCCCATGACCCCTGTAACGGGTCCAATACCGCAGTACAACCCGGATCTCACTGGAAATCACTTATGCTTAGTCCTTCCAGCTCGTGTCTCTAATTACAGTCGAAACAGCTATTCTCTAAGTTGAGTTACTACCTTGGAAGTCCTTTTGACAACTGTCTTTTTCTAAGGTTCAGATGGCCAAGCTAAACCAAACCTATCACAGATGGCATTTGGGTAGCAGTGGCATCCATAACAAAGACTAACTTATTTTCGGCAAAGACATTTCTCAAAACACTTGGAGCCAAAAGGACATTAGGAACTGTTAACGGGGAGAGTTGTGCAGAGACAGGAGTAGGAAAAAGCTTTCACCACACATGCTCTGTACCTTTTGAATTTTGTGTCATGTGGATGGTTTTTAACTGCTAAAACTTAATAATTCTAAGAAAATATTTAGAACCAGAGAAACGCATGGAGCTGAGTGCAGGGGATCAGTACACATATACCTTATTCTGGGGGATTTAAGAAGGCAAGCAGAAGCTCTCTGGTCATCAAACAAGGCAGAAAATTGTATTCTAACAAGTAGGCTATCATTTTAAGGTAGAGGAGATAGATGAAATGTAGTAACAACTTTGATAACGGATCTTTTCAGGATACCAATTAAAAGTGTGTAAATCTACCCACTGAGCTATGTGTGCATCTAGCCGATATTTTGAACAAGCACATGAGACTCACACTGTTTTAACTACACATCTGCTCTAAGGGGACTAATTTTTCCATACTGCCAGATGAAATCTCAGATGCCATTGACTTTTCTTATCATTCTCAGACAGTGAAAATGTGTACTGTGCTGAAGGACAGTGACTGCATTGGGGTATGGGTGGGGACTTGATAATACGGGTAAATGTAGTAACCACATTGTTTTTTCATGTGAAACCTTCATAAGAGTGTATATCAATAATACCTCAAAAAAAAGTAAATTACTAAAAATGTGGAAATGTAAAAAAAAAAGAAAAAGAAAAGAAAATGTGTACTGTGTCCCCCAAGCTCCAAGGGACATATCACACTCTCCAACTGATCTCTTGAGAGTCCCCTCTCACTAGGCTTGAGGGAAGAGCGAACAGCCCAGCCCTCTTTGTAGATCTCAAATCACAGCTGTCCTCAAAGAAATCATTTCTTCAAATCCCAGCTCTCCATCCCTCCCACTTTATCACAAGTATCTTTGAGTGGATGAAGCACCGTATATTTCAAAATCAGTTTTCAGCCAAACATTTGATGTCAGGTATAGGCGGTCTGGAATCTCATTTTGGAATAAGATAGCTCTTATCTCCAGCCCTGGAACCTTAGCTGAAATAGTTCTATTTAATGTTCTGTTATATTTTTTCAGGATAACTTGGCTACACATTATAAAAGCCCCCTCTGCTCACTTTACCTTAATTAGCTCTGGTTAATATTTAGCAACTAAACATACCAATGAAATTTTTATGCACTTAACATTTATTGGTCTACTTGCATTTTGAATGGATCTTTTACCCATACATGATTTTGTAATCTCATGCACTGGCAGTCTGGAACATACTGGGTCTCTGCATTATGTGTAGATCTTCCAAATGTGGACCCATTGCACACACGCACACACAAATCACATGTATTAATATCACCACTGATCTCATTAGAAAGGTACTGGATAGTTTTCAAGATCACAGTGGCAACTACACATTTTCCAGAATTCACTTGAAAGCTAAAATTTTATCATTGGCAGCAAAATCCTCATTTGCTTTCTTTGAAGTGACAGGCTCCTTTTTCAATAGTCTGCCAGGTAGCCAAGTCTGATTAACCTCAGTTTGTTAGTCATGACTTCAAGTAAAAATGTGTTTCATGAATAAAGTGCCTGGTTCAGCTCACAACCCTGAAAAGGTCTCAGATTGTCAGATCTACAAACCACACTTTGAGAATCATTGCCTTACACTAAAAGAGAATTATTAGCCAACTTCAACATTTGGAGCAAGAACACAATATCTTTCAAAATCACTTCTGTTTCATGTTTGGAAAATATGGTGGTAGAAGTAGACATTGAAGTGACAGAAGTTCAGAATATTTGGGATACAGTAACAGTATTTTTGACCTGGACGATCACCTAATCCAGCATTTACTGGCTGTGTTACTGTCACATAAATGAGGCACACAGATGGCCTCTACACATTGGCCCTGTGCAGTTCACTTCTTCACAGTGGACTGGGACTTTAGTTTGAAAGCCCACCGGCACCAGACTCAAATTTTTATTCTTCCCATGGTTTTAAATATAGCCTAAGTGACCATCTAGAGCCTCAACATCCACTGCCATAGAGAAGATAAAGCCCAGGCTATAAAAGACCCCAAGACCCTCTTGCCCTTTGGGGCTCTCTGACCCAGAGACTCCCTATCTTGATGCCAGCCAACATCATGATGCATAACCCCCCCATCCAGTCCTCTGGGAGTGCCCTCCTCCTCCCCTCTTGTGAGTAGGGCCCCTCCACACACACTGTTTCTTTGGAAGGTCTCCTGTTGAGAGGGACTGACTGCTACACACAAATGGGTCCAAGCACTGCCCAGGTAAAGCTTGTTGTGCCCTACTGCCACCTTGTGGCCAGATCTTTTTCCTGGCTCTGCCCTGAAATCCCTTAAACTCACTATCCTTCCATGTATGATGCTCTAGAAGATCCTGTAATACTGTAGGTGTAGTGTCGGAGCGCCTGGCAGGCCACCCCAAGATGTACTACAGTGACTTATTAGTCATTTGTTATTATTTAAAGTTACTTAAGAAACAGCCAAGGCAAGAACAGTCTGGCCCTCCTTTGCCTCCAGAAAGCAGGAAATAAATCTGTCCTGTGCAAGGTAATCTCCCTGCACCAGCTGAGACATTCTTATCTTCAGAAATGGAATTCAGGACCAAAGAAGCCTATATAAACAAAACTTTTTACTTTTACTAATTTACTACCCCACCCCAATTTCTGTTTAGAATTCCCTGCTAATTGAACATAAGTTTTCATTGTCCTGTCAGTTGCTCCCAGATTTACTGTTTCTGTGTCAAAAAGTATAAAACTGCCTGCCTGGGTCGCTTCTTAGATACCTTATCTATGAGTCTTCCATATGTACAAATTAACTGGATTTTCTCCTGTTAATCTGTCTCATGTCAATTTAATTCTTAGAGCAGCCAGAAGAACCTTGAAGGATAGAGGAAACATCTTCTCCCTCCACAATAGCATTAAACAAAAAATGTTTTTATGTCCAAAAAGTTTGAGAAACTCAAAATACTATTATAATTAATACTAATTTATCAAAGGCTTTGAGAAATACTAGAGCTAAGAAACTTGTTTAACTTTCTTTAACCAAGCATTTCCCAAAATTGTTTAACACAGAAAACTTTGGACCTCATCTTTCCTTTGTGTGTAATTATTAGTCATGAAATTAGGAGATCTCATAACAATGCATAGAGTTCATACACAATAGCTTTTATTTAAAAAGGTTCTTGAAGAAACTGAAGTTTTTCAACAACCAGATCATCCTATTTTCCCTCTTTCCTATCAGCATTACTATCAGTGTACATTTTTGCTACTATCATTGAAAGAAAATAAAGTGGGCTATATTCACTTTATATTTAATTTTTAGTCTCTTTTTTCTCCAAAGAAGATGAATGCTTTTGTTTTGCCAGGTAAATGAAAGTTCTTTCTTCTTTCATAACACATTATATAATGTGGCCCCTCTTGCTTATGTATTCATGTGATTGCTCATATATGACTATCTAAGACAATATAATTTATATTCTATAAAAAGAATGTATGTGCATATACGTGTGCAACTATAATATTGTTATCCTCAAAGCAACCTGACCCTTAAATTGGCAGCATCCCTCGTAGTTTCCCATCAGATTTCCTGTCGATAGGTTTATCTTCTATATTTCTAAATATTAAAAAATTTTCTCAACCTTACAGTCAAACTATAGACAGAACCTCACATTATAAATTATGTCTTGAAACTGTGAGAAGCTTGGTTTCTTTTTTTCCTGCAGAAGGGACAACAAAACTAGGCTGCCATTTAAAATACTGTAAGTCATGATAAGAAACTTAGTGTCTCTTCTAAAATAAACATTTGGGGACCACTTAGCAGGTCTGCATCCCTAGCCCTTTGTCTCTCAGCCACCTATAAAACCCCTAGACAATGCACAACTACAACTCTCTTCTCCCCTCCTGGTGTGAGCCAGAAGCTCTGTCCTCTCACTTAATCTCTAAATAAAAGCCTCTCCCTGGCTCTCCTAAAAATAAATAAATAAAATATTGTAAGTCATAATGTGGTTTCATAGATGTTAAAGACAGGAAAATAATTTTAAAACTAAATTCTTTCCTATTTTAGTCTGCACTGATTATCAGTGAGTTCAACTCACAGAACCTTTGTTAATCTCCTACAACAGACATGCATTTCAGTTTCTCCTAATTATTGTTAAAAAGGAAAACCACAGACCCAACATGGGGTCACTCTGTCACCAAACTGGGACTTAATACCGAACCTAATTGCAGTTTCCATCTCCCCCAGAAATGTACTCAGTCAAGCATTTTCTGGTGAGCAAAAATAAGACAGGCAAGAATGTTTGCCCTTCCCCTTAATTCCCTTTGGTACCAGTATGTATATCTACCCCAACCTTATTTTTAGCACTGTATATCTTAAAAGTAATAAAATGTAATCTTTTGAAGTTCTGTCTTTCTTGCCTGCCTCCCCAGGATATAAAACATTCTTGACTGTAGCCCCTAGGAATACACCTTCTACCCACAGAAGTTGTGCTCCCACGCCAAGTCCTCAATTTGGCTCAAATTAAATTCTGTCTATTTCAAGGTGACATTAGTTATCTTTTCATGGACATTATCCAAACATGATTCATAGTATTCGTAGGCAAGGAAGTTTAGATTTTACAAGAGCAATAAAGCAATGAGACAACACTAGAGTAATTCATGCTTTACACTGAAAGGCAGGAAAACCTAACAGAAAATCTGACACTTTTGATTGAATTGACCCAAATTTTAATCATAGGTGAGGATTTTTTCAGCCTGATTACTTTACAAGCAAGAACTATACTTAGATTCCTCTATCATAAATATGTCAAGATTTACCACAAAAAGCCCTAAGCAAGAATATTTTGAGACCCAAGTGGTTTGCTTCAAAGCTTCCCTTTAAAGTTGATTCCTTGCTTAAAGGACAGCTCTTTTTACTTCATATTTTACTTTTCCCTAAACCCTATATTATTTTGTTTCCTCATCATTATTCATTCATGACTAATCCACCCTGATCACTAAAAACATCTGCCAGCCTTATTTTTTCTCACTAGTATTTGTTGGGGAAGAAATTTTTTCTTCTACCCTTCAATGTTCTCAATGGTCTAAGAATCAAATTGACGTGAGACAGATTAACAGGAGAGACTCAAATTAATTTTGTACATACAAGGACCCCACATACACAAGCAATTCAAAGACAGGTGAAGTGAGATATGTATGCCATCCTGAGTACGGACCAGCTTCAGGGCCAGAGGCTCCTTAATTTCCTTTCGTGCCAAGATGTATATCAACCCCCCTCACACACACCTTTTCTTTAATTAAAAATATCATTGATATTCAATCATTTTTTAAATTAAGGTATCATTGATACACAACTTATGAACGTTTCACATGAACAACAGTGTGGTCTCAACATTCACCCGAATTATAAAGTCCTCAGCCCCCATGGCAGACACTGTATGAAGTGTAGTGAGATGGAACAGTCATTACTTGTCTTCTCTGTGCTGTACTGTATTCCCTGCCTTCCCCAGGACCTACCTGTATTGTGAGTGCTAATTATAATGCCCCTTAGTCCCCTTCACTCTCCCTCCCCACCCACCCTCCCCAGCCCCTTCCCTTTGGTAACTGTTAGTCCCTTCTTGGAGTCTAGTCTGTGAGTCTGCTGCTGTTTTGTCCCTTCAGCTTTGCTTTGTTGTTATACTCCACAAATGAGGGAAATCATTTGGTACTTGTCTTTCTCTGCCTGG
>JAVSCE010009408.1:0-55338 GCA_032199065.1 Smutsia gigantea | reverse complement strand
GACTCCCTTTGGGGTAATGTGCTGTCTAGCTTATTTTCTTATGCTCTTTTTTTCTAATTCGTGGTATGCCCAAATAATTTTCACTTCTCCCAAATACCATTCAGGGAATAGCACTTTTTCCACTGGAAACTTTATGTAGAGAGGCTGCACCACTAATGGCAAAAGAAGAAATTAAAGAACCAGTTAGCAGCAGAGATGTTTGATAGCCAAACAGTGTCTAGAATACAAGTTCTTGACTTTCCAGAATTCTATACTAAGCTGCATTGATTGGTTTTCATATTGATAATAATAACAATAGTGGAAATTGACTTTTGGTGGCATTCACATAGAGTTCTAAAAAAAATGAACTACTAAAAAGTTGCTAAAAAGACTTATTTTCCTGATTTTAAAAGTAGTAACACAAATAAATTATTCATAATCCCATAGCCCAGAAAATTTCTGTAACATTTTATATACTTCCTTCTAGTCTTTTTTCAGTTTAATATGTCTACAAAATAGTGTGTAGATCTTGCTTTTTTGTTTAATATATTGTGAGTAGTCCTCATTTAAAAAAAATTCTTCATTATTTGTTTCTTATAACCAATAATATCACATTCTAAATGTGACATCCATTTTCTTATTGTTGAACACCAAGTATTTTGTTTTTCTAATTTTCTGATATTTTTGTATGTATGTAATGCTAAGTCTGCTTATTTTCTTACTTTAGAGTCTCAGTAGTTGGGAATGGCCATATCAACTATTTTCAAGCTTTGGTCTCCACATCTCTTTGCATTCTAAGGAAGTATTGAGGACCCCAAAGAACTTATGTTTATATGGATTATCTATTGATATTTACCAAAATATAAGTTCAAAGTGAGAAATTAAAAAATTTTGCTTATTAATTTATTTAAAAATAACAATAGACTCATTACATGTTAACATTTTTATGATTACTACCACCATTTAAAAAATGCCATTGTTTTACACTTTTGCAAATCTCTTTAATGCCTGCCTTAACAGAAGGAAGACACACTTCTGTATTCAACCTGTTGTGATATGTTGTCTTGATTAAAGAATATGAAGAAGCTCTGACCTCAGACAAATACATAGTTGGAAAAGGGAAGAGTAATAGGCTTTTCAGATAATTGTGGATATTACTTGTAATATATAAAACCCAATAAGTGGTATTTCCTTAAAGGTTAATTGTGATGTGGAATGTGAAACCACATCATGGAACTTTTCACACTGTTAGATTCATTCCATTGGCCTATCTTGAACTTTGAGTGGATCTTTTAACTGTGCATAATTTTAATCATCATGTATTGTTCATTCGCAAAATGTTAGTTCTGAGTTATGCAAATCTGCCGATCGTTGTCCCCCTTTACTCCACAGTATCAAAAAATCACATTTGTTAATATCCCCACTGATCTCCATCAGAAAAGTCTGTAAGACTTAAAGCTGTCAAGCTTATGGTGATGGATACATAGTTCTCCAATATTTGAATTTTCCCTTGAAAGCTCAAATTTTGTCACTGGCAACAGATACTATCCGTTGTTTTCCTTGAAGTGACAGGCTCACATTATTTACTTTGAGAAAATGTCTACCAGATACCCAAATCTGAATAATTGTACTTTGTTCATCATTCATTCAAGTAAAAATAGTGTTCCATGGAAAAAGCGGTTACTTCACTCAGTCATACAAGTGTTCTCCCTCAAGACAGCATCACTCTTCAATACGCAATACATGTGCTTGGTGTTTACTTCTTATTTTGGCCTCCAGAACATGAATAAGATGTGTATTCGAGGGTTGATATTTAATCAAAGTAATAAGAGAATCTTTAGATATTCTTATGTGAAACTGGCTTTTTTTCCCCCCCGCAAGTGTGTGGTGGTGAAGAACACAGTGACTCGTAGGACAGTGATGCCCGCCTTGACTTGTACTCGGAAGCTTGCTGTTTCACCTGCCATAGTTTTCATACCATCAATGCAAATGTCACACAGGGGAAAAGGCGAATCACGTCTTACTATTTCTATAAAAAAATTTTGACCTGTAGACCCCTGAGAGGGTCTCAAGGACTCCAGGAGTCCATTGATTACAATCTGACAACCACTGGCTCTTTCAATTCAAAAGATATTTATGCTTTGAAGGATTTTGATGGTGTATTGACAAATTACTATAAAAAATACTGTTAATCCTATTACCAGAAGGGCATGGAGTATCTGTCTGCAACTTTTGCCACCACTGAATAGAGTCATCGTTTAATCTTTAGTGTGATGGATCCAATTGTTTATTGGCCATTTAATTATCTTCTTGAGTTACCTGCCTCATGTTATTTGCCTAATTTTCTGTCAGCGTGTTTGCTATCATTGTTTATTTGTTATTGTTTATTGATTTGCATATGTTAAGGATATTTATCCTTTATGTCATATACATAAAATATATCATATTTGTTGTAGATATTTTCCCAGTTGTTGGCTTTAAAATATTGTTTTTTTTATATGCTTAACTTTAAGTTTATGCTTTTTTGCTGAGGAAGTTCTTTCCTGCCCTTTATTTCTGAAAAAGAAATCTTTCACCTAAGTTTTCTTCTAGGTTCTTTATGGCTTTCTTTCTTATTCTTAATTCATCTTTCTAACTGAAATTTAGTGTATACTCAAAGGTAAAGATGTAGCTGAATTTTTATTTGACACTGTGGCTTCTACTTGCCAGCCTTATTTCTCCATGACTTCTTTGTTTTCACTGAAATTATAAATTTATGTTTTTTCTAAGTCGGTATGTTGAACTTAGGCAGTCCCCTTAACCACTCTGTTCTCAGAATCCTCTAGTTTAAAATGACAGGTAGGATATTGTGATATCTAGTATTTTACAATTCCAAAATTCACCCTTCCTGTATTCTATTCTGCAGTTTTATAGTAAGTGAGCTCTTTGGCCCCAAGAACATTGGACATGTTGTTTTTAAGTACTTCCTAAGGATACATTCATTGATTTGCATCTCCCAGCTTATTTCTGGAACCTCCTTATTCAAGTAGAAGCCCCCAGCCGAATCACCTGTTACTTAGCAAGTTATATTTTACATTATATTTTCCTGCCAAGCACTACTTATGTATCTAATTATGTATATATTTATATATATATATACACACACATAACACACATATATATACACACACACATATATATATATATACATACATATATATGGATATCTATCATATTTTGAAATAATTTTAAACTTACAGAAAAGTTGCAGAAATATATAGAGAATTCTCCTATACCTTTCACCCAGATTCCACTAATGTTAACATCTTATATAACCATAGTACAATTGTCAAAATCTGAAATTTAATTTTAATGCAATACAGTTAATTAATATGCAGGCCTATTTTGAATTTTGCTAGTTTTTCACTAATGTCCCTTCCCTTTCTATTCCAGGATCACACAAGGTTTAGTTTTTAAGTCACCTTGGTCTCCTCCAATCTGTGGCTATTCCCTACTGAGTTTTTGTCTTTTATGATCTTCATACTTTTGAAGAGTACTGGTCAGTTATTTTGTAGAATGTTCCTAAGTTTGTGCCTGATGTTTTCTTCTGATTAGATTGAAGGCAAACATTTTTGGCAAGAATACCCCAGAAATGATATTATGCCCATCACAGCGCACCATAGCAGGGGATGTTTAACTTCGTATGTCTTAACACTGGTGAGGTTAACCTTATTCACTTGGTTAAAGTGCGGTGTCTGCCAGGTTTCTCTGTTATAAACATACTATTATTGTTCCCTTTCCAGTAATTACCCTGTGGGGATATCCTTTGAGACAATGCCGTTATCCCATTTTTCACATCTCACATTTCCCCATTGATTTTGGTATCTATCAGTAGTTCTTGTGTGGAGCAGTTATTACTGGTATATACCTAATGTTGATTTTCTTCTTCTCTCCTTGGAACACACTTCCAAATAATGTCTTCAACCACCACCATTTTATGTAAAACAGTCCGTCCGACAGAGCCCATGATTTGCACTGGTACTTGCAGTCGATCCACCTCTTATAGCATTAGGTCTATAGTAACTCACTCTATGTGCATGATGTTTGTGGTGCTATTTGGGTATTTTTTTGAAAACAAGATAATGAAGTAATTAATCTTGAGTAGCTTGTAATCTGAGGAAAGAGTTTAAGACACATCCAGTAACTATAAATTATTAAAATCATAGAAGTTAGAAACCAAAGGATTTGTTGAGGAGTTAGGTTCATATATTGGATTAGTCAAGTGGGATTCTTAGAGGAGATATGCTTTTGTTGGAAATTCTTCTGCTTGTAAACTAAGCCCTTTGGCACAAGTTTAATTTTCCCCTGAGTTGCCTAGCCATGCATTAGTGATTTGGTTACTATTTATGCCAATTCTAATGACTCACACATCAAACTCTTGATACCATACACCTCTAAGCAAATAAGTGCTTTTATCATATTGCTGTATCTTTTCCCTGGGTATCCTAGCTCCAGTTTTTCCAATGGTGCCTTCCACATTTCTGAGCATGATTCTTTGTCTTGGCCCACAACATCCACAGTTTTCCCACTCTTGGATCACAGTACAGCAACCATTCACTCACATGAGCCAATTCCTAGAGAAGTCTCAGAAGAAGTAGTTATAAACTTGTTTGGCTGGGCTCCCTGTTCTTAAACCAGTATGGTTGGTTCATTTTCTTGATATCTTCACCTGCCTCCATCTGAGAACTGGAGTTAAGCCTGGCTTTACCGTGTAGTGATTCTTAATGGTGGACCTAGGGGACCAGTCTGGTTGGCAGTGGAGTAGCTAAGGGACTTGCTTGGGACAAGCACAGCAATTTTACTTAACTTTCACATTTAGTTAGGGTGGCTTAGTGTAATTTGGTGCTGCAATTGGCTGCAATTGTCCTTTTTGAACAATGTTCTCCCCTACCCTCAGTGATGCATTTTAAGTTTTCTATTTTTCCCATGGGGAATCTTGTATTCTGTTTTGTTTCCTGTAACAACTTGTTCTTGGGAAATGACTTGGTGCTGCCTCTTTTTATGTGAGTCCCAGTTGCCTCATCTGTAAAGGGAAGGATGAAACACCCCAGCTAAGAAGTAGAGGAAGCAGGGTTGAAACCCAGGCAGAGTCTGACTCCAGATTCTTATATTCTTACTTTCACTCTGCTGCCTCTCACCATACAGTTCCTTATGACTGTGGTGAGGATTAAGTGAAATAAGGCATGTAAAACACTTAGTATAGTGTAGAAGTCCTGGTAAGTGTTTAATGGATGGTACAGTAGAAGAAATGTCTGAGTAGTAACCTTTTGAAATATATAAAACAAAATTTTGCTTTGATATGGATCGGCTGGTTGTATGTCTGTGAACACATAGATTTGGCCACTAGTTGAATATGGCCCAGATATCAGGAACTTGCCTTACATCTTTCATAGTGATATACAATGTCATTTTTTAAAAAAAAACTTCTTAACCTAGATTTACTGATTTTTAAGAATCTTAGTGGACACTGCAGTGTCTAATACTCTAGGGTTTAGTTTACTTAGATTGGAAGATTATTTCTATTGGCATTGTTCTTTCAATTGAGAATTGGTTTTCAATTTGTGGCCAATTTTCTATATTTCTGATTATACGGTAGAGCAGAGTTCCAGAATAATTCATGAGAGTAGCTCACAAAGGAAGAAAAAGTCATTATGGAACTTGAAATTCTTTTGGTGGTTTTGCCGAAGAAATGTGATTAATTTACATGACCTTCAAAAATAATACTCATAAACTCAGGAAATATGTCTAGGAATATTTCTGTATTGATCATTAGGACAGATTGGAAAAGAAGTTTTCTACAAGTTGGCCTAAGAAAAGAATATTATTATTTCATGTATTTTCTTTAGTCATCTTTTAAAATATGATTCTTTATTCCATAAAGTTTCAGGTTTTTATTTTGTTGCTGCATTGTAGCCTAGCTTTAAAGATCTTTTCTGGAGGGTTATTTTGTTAAGTATATGGCACCTTCACCTTCTAAGAGGTGCTCAACTTTTATCAGATATCTGTGTTCCCTTGGATTTGCATAATTGCAAAAGTGAGATAAGCTTGAATCTCCTGCAAAGAAGTATTTAGGAAAACCTCGGATCATGTTACCCTGAGAAGAACTCACATGTGGACTATATTTATTAATAGTTTGAGGGGAAATTTTCATGTTATTAGATTGTTGGCTTCATTTTCAAGTCTATATTCAGGCATCAAACTTTAGTCTACTAAGTAATAACCCATGCCAGCATATTGCTCATACACTAAAGAGGGATTATATATTTCCCTAGCAGAAAAATGTTTAATAGGTGTATATATAGGGCAATAATATTTTATTGTTTGAGTTTCAATAAAGTTGACTGAATTTACCATTAGGTTAACAACATTATCTAGATTCTTATTTCCAGAAGGAATTAAAATATATATGAATGTAAAAATACATTTAATCTTCAATTTATAACATTTTCAATTTTTATTTGCACTTTGGTGGGCACATTTGGAGCTCTTCACATGCAGATCACAAAAGTTTCTCCAAAGGATCTACATACCTCCCTTATTTCAGATTCAGTGATTTATGAAGCATTGGATTGAGATAGCAGTAAGATTAGCTGGTCAAATTGGTTAATATTATGGATGGGGAAACCGAGGGAGGGTGCCCCTCAGTGATGACCAAAGTCACTCATCTGGAGGCAGAACTCTTCCTTCATGCTCTTTAACTGGAGATCACACACTCCCATCCTTCTAGAAGCCAGGCGTTACCAACAAGGAGTGAATGAAAGAAGCTGGCTTCGTTGGGTTGTGACAAAGTGAAAAGACAGTTGTGTGCACTAACAGGGCAGCCACAGCTTTGTGCCGTTGTCGCCACGCAGGGATGTGGGCCCAGTGCTTCCAGGTCTTATGTTCTCTGGAGAGCAGAGCAGCTCCAGATCTTATTTTTTTAGGAAAAAAATCCTGAGTTTTAAATGTTGGAATTTGTTTGAATTTTTAAAAACCCTATGTAGGCCAACAGTTTTCTGGCCAAACAGAAGAAGTCTGTGGGCTGAATTTGGCCTACGGCCAGCGGGTGCTGAAACTGGCTCTTTCCAGCTTGTGAAAGCCAATTGTAAGCATCTTTTCCCGACTGTGACCTCATATCAGTAGCTTAAAATCTGCCCCAGTGGGAGTGTTTACACCACAGAAATTGGCAAACATTACAGACCTGGGCTGCCCCCCACCCCTCCCCACTGCCACCAAAGGCATTTCTTAAGCTCCCCACACCGCTTCATACCATCACCAGTTTGAGAATTTTTTGCATTGCACATTATGGCCCTGTGGCATGTCTTTTCCAGAATTTTCTAAATCCTGTGTATTCTGATTTTATAGCTTTTTTCCTGGAAAGGGTGCAACATACTTATATCTGTATCTCATTCTTATAGTATTTTTGTGAGTGCTGAATTTTCTCCCTTTTTTTTTTTTGTCCTAAGAGAGGATACATGTTTTTCTCCCCCACCATAGTGTGGAACTAGAATTCCAGTCTTGAGTCTTAACAGCCTGTTTGTTATATTGTAGGTATTATGGTACATATCAAAGTGGACATTTGAGTGAAGTGACCTGAACAAAATGCTGCTTGGTTAAAAAAAAGCCATATACATAGTTCTGATTTAGGAAAATTAATCCCTTTCAAAACAGAACAAGTAGCTAAATTTAGGGATATTACAGTGATCCTTCATTCTCTGTAGGAATTTAGAAATGCTCCAATGGTAGACCTGAGGGTTTGTCATGTCAGAAACTCCTTTTAGAGAAACTTCAAGCTTAGTTGTTATATCTTCAATCAGCGGTAACTCCAGTATAAAAAGAAAACAAGCCATCTGTGCAATTACAGTGAAAAACAATGGGAAGATACCTGATTGATTATAATTTGATTTAGCAAAATTGTATAAAGACCCAGTTATAACATGTTCGGATGTGACTATTTCTTTTCTACATCTGAAGTATCTGTAATAAAATAATATGACAAACAACTAAAACAAGTGGGCAGTAAAATAAATAATATTAGGCAAGAATATGTGCATTTTAGAATGAAAAGGGGAATTCTATGGGGGGATAGGCTCACACGGCAGGGGGGCTGACCAGGTGGTACTGAGTTTGGCAGAGTTATCACAGCCTGTGCTTGACCTTGGGTGACTTATTTAGCTCTCTCTGCTGATGGTTAATTATTTTGTAAATTGATGGGAGGCAAAACCCTGTTACTGTGGACTCTGGGAGGATGTTCAGTTTTTTGCTATAAAGGCAGTTTTATATATTGGTTTAAGGAACTTGATTGTGGAAATAGACACACGAATTCTGGTTTCATGACTTACTTGCTGGGTGACCTTGGGTAACTTCCTTCACCTCTTGATAGCTTGGTGTTCTTATTTATAAAACGGGATTGTCATGAACTTGAAATCAGATAGTGCTTACAAAATGATTAGCACAGTTCCAAATACTGTTTTAAAGACATTTTTGCTGTTGCTGGTGTGTTTGTTACCATTACTGATTTAAGGATGTGCACTGTACGGGTGTTTATGCTTATAATAATGGGACTCAGAATATTAGAACTGAAAAAATGTTGCCTAAAGCCAGCCCCTTTATTTTCTAGGTTTCCAAAGTGTTTTTTTTCTTTCTCCCCCGGGTAATAGGAAACCAACTTTTAGTAAATTATGATGAAGTCCTGGGATGTTACTGGCAACCAAGATGTGATATTACATTGATGACAAATGGGCATATCTAGGTTTAGATTCCCTCTCCCCACATATAGAAATGATTATGTAACATGATCCCTAACAAGAATAAGTGGGAATATTTAAGTCTGAGAATTTTTAACTATTTTCTTATCTAATTACTTTTCTCAAATGTAATCCACCATATTCTGGCAGTTCTTTTACATTTTTGCCTCACCTTGATTATAAGGCAGGTATGAATTTATGAAAGATACATGAGTGAATACTGTTTTTGGAGTCAGTGTTCTGCTACCAGGAAGCTAGAGTCCAGTGATATGTGAGTTCAGGTATATGTCTTCCAGGGCATGAAGATTTTATAAGATGCCACCTGACTGCGAACACTGATTTTAGTGTTTAATATAGGTATTAATAAATTTAAAGAGTGAGTGCTTTTTAAATAGTCTTAAAATCTATTCATGGTACTAATACTGATTATGAAAAGGCCTGCGGTAAACACAAAGAAATTACATAAACTTTTTAAAGAAAATAGATATATTGTCCCAGGCTTTGGTTATTATTAATTACCATGTATTCTAGGATACTGTCCACAAAGAATTGTGTAATTTATCTTATTTATGCAGTTCTGCTGACCATATAGTTGCAGTAATAAAGAGTTGGACCAGACAGTAATTCTGTCCCCTTCCTTTTCTGTTTTATTATAGAGCATATCTTCCACTTAGTTTTAGGTCCTAGAGAGGCTTAGGTTTAGACCTGCTTCACTTAAGCAGCTTAGGTCAGTTTGGAATTAAAGTGTTAAAACTAGTTAGGATCTTTCTATTTTTTAAAAAAAAGAGTGCTTAAGAATTTGAGTGACACTCTGAAAAATAGTTGCCTATAGCCAAAGATTATAAAAGTAAAAGTCGTAATTATACCACATTTTGTATTTTGAGGACAATTATTTGCTACATAGCTCCTCTGAAGTGTGAATTCACGACTTGATTAGTTTTATTTCATGTTAGAGGCATGTAAGGAGTCTGTATTTGGTACACTGTCATGAAAAATATTTTTCGTGTGATAGCTTTTGGACAATTGTTTTCTGCACTGTATTACAATGGCACGATAAATTGCTGAATATACTGTCTCCTGAATATGACTTTACCATGAAAAATTTGATGCATGGAGAAGAAAAGGTTGGAATACATCAACCTTTTCTGACAAGGGACTTTGAATTTTGACCTAATACAGGTGACCTTTGTGTGCAATAAAAGTGAGCTTAATCTTGAGGTCAAGGTTGAGGTGAATGGCAGGGCAGTGTGATGGAGCGTGCACTGATTGTGGGTACTTCAGAGCCTTACCTTAACGCTTGGCTAAAAGGGAGTCTGGCACTTTTCTTTTCTTTTTTTTTTTTAATTTTTAGCATTTCCCGGAGCTTAGTTATAGCAAGTTGTTTAGCTCTTTAACACCGTGTGGTTTCCTCAAAGCTCAGCTATCTGTTTAGTTGTGGAAAGTTCATCTGTTTATTTATAAAGTTTACTGTCTCTGAGTCAAAGATATGAGTGTGCTAATATTTTTCTGTTCCATAGCTAAGCTATAGCTAAAAATAAACATGTTCTTATGGTTTATAGAAAAGACAGCTGACATATATAACCTTGGAACTGAAAATATATATTCTTTTAAAAGGTTTCTCTCTTTGACAAGTTGACCTTTTGTCACCTAACTTTGGAGCTGTCAGAAGAATTTTTAAGTAGGTTGTGCTTTTATCTAAATCATAATTAAGAGAACTCATGAGTTATTGTCTTCAGAGGTTTAGATGATTTAGAGACTGGTTATTCCCTTGAAAGTTCCTTTGCAATGCATCTACTAATACGTTTGCATTATAATAGTATATGACAAAATATTTTTAAGGTTTTGCCTGCTGTACCTAGAAGGAAAATTGTTTCAAAACATAAATTTCACCGTCAGATACTTCAACTGTTTTGTCACAGTTGAAATTACACCTTCGCAAACATTAGGAAAGAAACCTGCCAGCGTTACATTGTCCAAACATTTACCTTGTGAATATTCTGCCCAAATAACTGGGTGAAGCAAACAGACCGCTGGGGAAGAGTGTCAGAGACTCTAATAGAACGAACTTCTACTCTTTTAATCGAGCCTGCAAAATATATTCCCTGGGACTGATTAGCTCTGAAGCGCTGAGGTTTGGTGATTGGAATGGCAGGAAACCATGCTTTCAGGACATAATGAATTGACGAGGCCATCCATCATTCGTTAGCATATGCTGAAACGTGGGCTATATGTGCAGAGGCCTGTGATTTAGTAAATACTGGAGAGATGAATAGAGCTTACCCACAAGGGAAGATATTGCTGTCCTTCAGCAGCCGGAGACCCAGACGCCTGCTGAGAAGGCCATCTGACGGCCGATCATCAGTAACTGGCCTGTCACAGTCAGCGGTGCCCACCGACCATCGCCGGGATATTAAATGCATTTTTAATATCTGCTTCAGTAGATTTAATGAAGAAAATTTAGTTTCCCTACTCCAAGCCCTGCTTCTTCAAGTGTTCTAAAGTATGGCCTCTTGCCGCACAAGGGAAGGGGAAGTCCATGCTGGTGGTTAGGAGAGCTGATTGAGGACACTCAGATGAAATAATGCGCGAATAAAAAATGCTTTCAGCAGAGGTGGCATCTTGTTGATGGCAAGAAGCTCATGTTTTCTGTAAAAAGAGGTTTGGGGTGAGTTCCTTAGGCCCTAACTCCCTTCTTCCCTCATAGGCTCTTCCCCTAGGAGGGTTGAACCTGCTGGTAAGGGATGACAGCCTCCTGACCTGAATGGAAATGTCAGAAGGGAATGTTGCCTTTGGCATAATTTGGGTACAGAGACTCCATTTTAAATTCATTTTGTGTTTCGAGATAGTTTTTGATTCTTAGGATTTTTGCATGAAGGTGTAAAGTCGGGTTTTTCTTACCTGGTTGTTTTAACAGTTTTGAATGTTGAACTTTGCTCTTTAATTGTAGGAGATTTTTGTCTTGGTGTCATGCAGAATAGTTCAAAATGAATATGAAGAAACTACTTGACAACTTGATTAAAAGGTGCTCTTACATTTTCTTAAATTGTAAGATTTCTTTAAAAATTGTAATTTTAAATTGTTCTATTTTTATATTCCAGCAAAGTGTGTAAATTTATTCTTTTTAATGAGTTTCAGTGTTGACGTTATTTACTACAAAACAGCAAGACAACCAATTAGATATTGTTGCAAGCATGCACTTTAAGGGTTTCCCCTGTTTTTTTTTTTTTAATCCAGAATAAGCTTTCATGTTCACAGAAGAAGAAGCTACGGAATGGGACCTATAAATCCGATTCCTGCATGTGTCAAAACAGTAATGTATTAAATGCGTATTATTATAAAAATTTAAGACATGTCTTAAACACACTTACATTTTTATAACACATGGCAATATTAAATAATACATTTCCTTGTTAGCATCTGTTTGCCGTCATTGTTGGCAAGACCTATGATTTATTGCTTAAATTAATGACCAAGACCATTTTGGACCTGATATATGCCCCTAAGCTTATTACATCACTAAATAAAATAAAATGTATGCACTTGTGACAGAGTTATTTTTATAATTGTTTGTCCCTTTAAGTGCCCTATTCAGCGATTCACTGAAAGGTTCATAATGGTTGGCTTGTAACCAGAAAAAAAATCTCAGAAAGGTAAAATATATTTTTAGAAATAAAATGCCAGAGTGATGGTGATGATAGGAGTCCTAGCAAGAATTTGCAACACTCAAACTCGGGCTTTTCTTCAGCGCTCTTAATTAGCTCTGTTGAATTTTGTTGATACACAGCCCCAACACCACCCCAGCTCTTAAGGCTTTCTGTTAACGCCTAGTACTCATCTTTGTATAAACCCTTCAACATGGGTGAAGTGTTTTTGCTCTGACAGAAAGCCGCAAGGGTTACATTGTTCTTTACTAAGGATTTTTCAGGTGCCATTATCACTGTGCATTAAACTGAACAAGATTATTTTCCTATTTTTAGTTCTTTTCTTTGGGGAGATGAAATTTTACTGTTTTTATATTGAACTCTATTTGACTTCGTAGTCTCTATCTTACCTTTTCTGAGGGTGCAGTATGGTAGACCTTTCAGTATTTTTACAGTAACCTGTTACTCATCCAAAGTCACTCTGTTGCCTGACTTGCAACACCTTATAATATGGCTTTGGGGTGTTCTTGCTTCACGTGAACTCTCTCACTGACTGTCATCTCTCCTGGCAGAGGATGGTGAGGCAAAGGGTTGGAGGAGCGTAAGCCATGCTTCTGGACTGCAAATGTCTACACCTTGAAACATATGGAGCGCCTTTGGGAACCTGAGAGTAGTACTTGCAGGATGATTATTATTTTGTAGCTGTCTTGGGAGTATTATCACTCATACATGGAAACAAAATTTAGTGTCTTTGCCTTATCTTCATCTCACTTTTACTGCATTGTAAACAAAGTACTCCATTAGAAATTGAAGCAGTTTGTTTATTTGTTTTCCCCTCAATAGTCTTTCCCAGGGCAGTTGACCTGGTAAAGTATTTAATGGTTCTCCCCAAAATGATCAGGCCAATAAACATTTGTGTTTTTTCTTGAAAAGCTATATGGACCTTTTCTACTTTGGGTTCATATCATCCTTTTCATCTCATCTTCCTTGTCTAGGAAACCTGCCTTCAGGTAAAACATGTTAAAGAAAAATGGATGAAAAGGAGTCTCAAAGTGCCAGTATCTAATTTCCTCTCTCTATCTCACACTCCCCCACCCCAACTTTTCTTTGTCTCTTGAATATCTGTTTAGGGTCACTCATTTCTTTTTTTCCTTTTGCTTTGACCATTGTAGTTAACTTTTATTGGTTCATTTGGAATGTATACATTATTGACTTTTACTTCCTATTGGACTGATTATGAATTCCTCGAGGATATGAGCTATGAATTATGCTGTGATTTTACCTCCTAACTCCTCTCTTTAGTGCGTAGCATGGTATTGTGGTCCTTTATGCATTCGGTGAATTCTTGCTAACTTTCTAATATGGGTCCAGGCCTGTTTTTTGGATCTGTTCTGAGGAAAAGATCACTTAAAAGCATGTTTCTCCTTTTGGGCTAGTATTGTTCTATCTAGTACCATACAAAGGACTTGCTGTTCTTTCCTAAGATTGTTTCTCAAGTTCCCACTCTCTGGGTTAGGATGCTCAAGTCCTATTTAAAAATATTAAAATATTCAGTAGGCAGCTAAGTACTTAGCCTAGTGTACTACTTAACACTAAATGAAAATAAAATCTAACACAGACATGGAGCCATTTGTTATATTTTAGTAGATGAAGCAATGGCTGTGTAAACCTTAACCTTGTAATTTTGTGAGTTCCACTTTATCATGTAGCTGTAAGGGTAATCAAAATAAATCACAGGAGATGAATAAATATTTTCTAGTGCTTTCTCTGTGCTTTCAGAAGTGATGCTTGATCCATGAAATTTTAGTAAGTGTATTAAATAAAACAATATGACGTGCTGTGTGTCAGATCTGATAAATTACCCGGTATAGGACATTTATACAACATATGTTGAGCTGCTACGTGAACAGCTTAATGACTATAAATTATGTTAATCTGTCTTGCCATTTTTACATTTTGTTAAAAATCGCACTATTTGTATTATAGATATTTATACACACACACAAACACACACACATACATATATAACTGGGGTGGGCAGCGATAAGAAGAAGGCATAAGAAAGGCGCAGGTCATCTCTGCAGTGTTCTGACAGTGATCCAGGGCTCCTCAGCTGTGCAGTGTACATAACACAGATGTTGGGGAGTCATCTGTCAGCCATGCCTCTCCTATGGAGTTAAAGTTCTAGAGGGAAAAGAATTTGACACAGTGCTGTCACTGTTACATTTTCACAATAGAAGAGCATGCAAATATTGAACCTCCTGCTTAGCAGTAGTGCCCTGTCTAATGTCTGTGCTGGTCAGAATAAAAATCATGGGTGCATCTTGGGCTCAGAGATCTGACAAAGGTCATGCTATGTTGGGCATTTGAATTGGAAATTGTCTGGACTTAGATTTTATAAAGCTCCCACTGTTGTGTATGGGGAGAATATCAGCAGGGTTTTGTCCCTGGAGAGGCCTTTTAGGCCCTTTTCTATCCTATGAATGAATTCAGATGTGAGGGTTACTCCTGCCTTAAAACTGTTAAGTTCATTTTGCATACGTCCCTAGAGAGAAAAACTGGCAGATGCTTTTGTCTTGGAAGTGTTTAAAAGAAAACTGCAGAGCAGGAACAAGAGAGAAAGGGGCCCTATGTGGAGTCCCAGAACATTTTGGAAATGGCCAATATGCAGTTTTCATCAGTGTGAAGGCGGGGTGCAATATGGTGCCTGCAGCCCACAGGGGAATATGAATGTTGATTAAGCATACTCCCAGGCTTTGAGATTCTGAAAGCAGTGTCAGAATAATGGATGTTGAGCAAATGTCAAGCATTTGTTAATTTCTCTGTTATTTGGAGTTTATCTACCATGATCAATCAAATAAACTAGTGCTTCTCTCTTGTGGCATGTGTCATTGATATGGTGATTAGGTGGCTAGAGAGACCTTCTGCTTTTTTTTCCAGGTAACAGATTATAAGCGAGTAGACAGAACTTTTCAGTTGAAGATTTGTTTATGGCTTCGTTTAGTAGAAACTTGGGTGTTAACTCAGTGCTTTGGTGGTGGTATAAAAATCTGTGGCCACATGCCAAAGATATTAACTCTGGTGCCATTTACACCAAAAGAGGAAGTACTAGGTCTCCATCTAAATATAGTTTTCGTAGTTTATAAAACTTCAATGTGAAACTGGGTGAAAGAAATTTGATCCTGGAAGAATTCTGACCTATTAAAAATTGTAGATAGAGTCTTTGCTCTTTATTTTTTTGTGTCTTTTTTTCCCCCAGTTTCAGTGGGTAATTCTGATTCAGTTACTGACTTTTATTCTTGAGAGTCAGTCAGTAGATTGACTTCACGTGGTTCAAAGTAATTTCTTCCTATTATTTTTAGGAAGCAATGCTACACTGTTTTGATGTCCCAGATATAGATGATCAGAAGGTCCACTTCAGCAGTTCCTTAACTGCACATTATTGGGAAGCACGAAGAACACTCATGGCGTGAGGAGTAGTTTCCTCAGTGCCATGTTTAAGGTCCTGCCCCTGAAGACAGTGTGACTTGGGTGGAAAAAAGGGTCTTTGTGTGAAATGTGGTGGCTGGAATCAAGGCAGACTTGTAGTCAGAGATCTGGCTTTTTTTCTGTCCTGCACTTTCTTTTCTATAATCTTAGCCACATACCTCACATGATTCAAATGGAGACTAGACTATCCTCACCAAACTAGACTGTGTGAAACAGGTGACTTTATGATTTTTGGTATCATCTTTCTGCAAAACTCAACCTTGTGAAAAGATCTGGCCCCTATTTTTAAACCCCAGTGTACTTTCCCTTCAGGGGATTTACAACTGGGCAGCTACAGGGTATTCATCCCATGAACTGCCTATGTGGTTTCTGGAGGGCTCTTTGTATTTTCTCAACCTGCCTTGCCATCGTATGTCTCAAATATTATGGCAGTTTCCAAAGTAAAAAGTCTTCAACTTCCTCCTCAGGTTAAGATGGCTTATCTTAAACTGTCTCCATTAAGACTTTTTTGTTGGCTTTCTCTGGGACTAGAACTCCTAACCCTCTGAGTAAAATTCTCACGTCTTGCCTGGTACATGGGGCCAATGAGCTCTACTACTGCAGAGCCTCCAGCATCATAAAAATAGACAGCACTGCTTACTGGCTTTTCTAGACTTCCCTCTGAAAGCTCACCATGACCACTCCTGGCCACAGCATCACTGAGTCGTTCCCTTACCTCTTAACGCCAAAACACTCAGCCTGCTCTTCATGCGCGGTTCTCAAATATATTTTCTGCCCGTTGTGATAAAGTTGTTGTTCCTAGTTTAGATTAGGAAGACATGAAAAATCTTGTTATATTGGTGAAAATTATTGTGTTATAATAAGAGAAAAAGTACGAATTTCAGATACTCTTAATTCTTAGCCATATGTACTCATGAACGCTTTGCTTTCCAGCACTCTAGTGTAAGCCACTGATAGGTCTGGCAGGTGGTGCCCCCCGTGCCTGCCAAGCCATTACCCCGTCCGTTGTCTTCCATTTATGTCTTCTAATGTCCGCAGATAAGTTTCCTCCTCCTTTCATGTACGGCAACTACAAAAAAAAAGTTATGACTCACCAAAAAAAAAAGTGTTACGATGAATATTTGTTCCTTTGGACACACATTCTAATGATGGCCAAAGCGCTTTTGGGACTCCTCATTGACCAGAATTTTTAGAGCATGTGGCAGTCCTTTAAATGTCTTCAGTGGTGACAAACTTTGGTACTTTGAGAATGGATCTGGCATTTGGAGACAGGAAAACATCATTAGGTTTTAAATAAAGGGGCTGATGCCTACCAAGTGACTTTAAAGTCTGCAGACATAATTATTTTGCCATGTGTTTCAATTCAGTAACAATAAACCTTTTACTCTATATTTGTCTGTGTTTCCAGACTTAGTGACCATCCTGTATTTTGGTAAGATATGAGATAGGTCTATGAAGTTGCCTTCCTTGTATAACTTGTAAAGTGGTTTTAAAGTGATTCCTAAAAATAAGTTAGGTCAACATCATTGGTGATGAATGTAAAAACTCTACTACTTCTCCAGGATCATTACTTTAGCTAAAAATAATTTGAATAAATTAGTTCTTGTCCACTAGCTGAAAAAAGTCCATTTTGTTATTTTATCTTCATACTTAGTATGTACTCTTTTTCCTTAAACTATTAGCCATTATTTTATGTCCCCCTTTTTCTCTGTGCTCTTCAAATGAAGGTTGACTACTAGGAGGCTACAGACACATTTTCCTCTTAATCTGTTTCCATTACCCACTCCTCTGAAGGTCGTTGATAAGTGATGAAATTGCTAAAAGGTAGAATTCTGGGTGGGGGTTGGGGGTAAGTGAAGGGTTGGATAACCGGTTAATTAGCCAGTCCTTGAATACCAGAGAGTTAGCGCAATATGGGATTTTCAGTTGATTAAAAAACTTTTTTTTTTTTCGGAAAAGAAGAATGTAGTAATTCCAGAATTTCATCCTATAGCTTAAGAAGCATTTTCATAACACTCTGTTCTTTTTCTGGTGGTAGTGGTGAAAGGGGCTAGAATTACTTGTTTAGGCCTCTAGTTGGGATAGAGTTTGAAACAGAATGAAATTCTTCCTTTATTTTTATTTTCTGTGTTGGTACAGATTTTGTGTTGTTCAAGAATTGCATTTAATTCAGAGTCACAATATGAGGGCCTTTTCTCCTGTTACATCATTGAAACTCATGCTTTATCTCAGAATAAATTAAAGAGGTCAAATTCTTCATTCTCTTTGGAGGGGAATTTCACCTGCTGTAGAGTTGGGAAAATCACTACAAAAGACTTAGTAAAACAGGGAGACAGAGCCCTGAAAAGAGAGTTATTGTCTGTTTCTATTGCACAGTTTTGTGGTGGGAGGAAACATCAAATACCATTTTAAACACTGCATTTGTGAGATATCAGTAAATCCCTGATTTGGGTTCGTGAGAATTGACTGAGCATTTTCTGATAATGTTTAAATCATAGAGATAGGGCTTTAAGTAGCTAAGTGTAGTTAAACATTATTTAATGCATAGTAATTATGTATCTGGTTTTAAAACTGTTTCAAAAAATATTATTCCAAGTTCCTATAGCAAATTTTGTCAAAACCTTGGAAATATTTTGGATTCAAACAACTAGTTAGGGTATGATCTGAAGCCTGGGCAGCTTGCCTGTGCTTCAGTGATCAGTTCCACCCTGAAAAGGGTAGTTAGGCGCTGCTCTCTGTGCTTGACACATGCAAATGCTAAATACAGTAGCAGCGTGAAGTCGCTGTCATTAACAGTAATTTATGTAATGAAAGCCACCTGGCTGTTTTTTATAATTAATTGCTTGTAAATAATAAATTTAAATATAATTTATAGTTCTCTAAATTTGATTACTGTATAGGCCCAACAGCAAACCTAAAAAAATTGGCAATTCCATATTTAGTTCAATGACTTTTAAAAGGAGATAAATTTAAAAGTGTGTGTATGTGTGTGTGTATGTATCCTTTTAGGAAGTATTTTCACTAGGAAATATATTTATTTATTGTAAAGTAAATATAAGGTGAAAATATTTTTCTAGGGGAATGGTAAGAATGTAATCAAGTCTTGCTAGCTTTGTTTGTGTTGGAATGCCATTTTTGAAATATTCTCACTGATGTAACTTTTATATTATTTGTCAGTCTTTTAGAATTATTTGTACATACAATTTAATACAGAAGAAAGTGTACCTACTTAACAGTGATGTAGGAAAACTCCCTTGAAAAAGGAGTTTTTCTTCTATTTTATAAAATTCCAATTATGTTTTGAAATTATGGGGGAATAGTACTTAAGTGTATATAATGACATATTATATGCCGTGGTAATAATATGAGACTTTGCTTAATAGATTCACTAAGCGCAATATCATTAATTTAAGAAGGCTTTATGGCATTTGTTTATGTGGCCACGTGCATCAGCTACCTAAGAATCATTTTTTCTGATGCATTGGTAAATACCTGTGAGTCATGTGGCTTAAAGAGAGAGGGGGCTTTATAGCCTATTCGTCTTACTCCTCTTTCATTAAAAAACGAAGGAATGAAGAAGGAAAAAGTTACTTTATAGCTTTATGTTTAATGCTCAACTCAACCATGTTCACTAACAGTAACGTCAGATTTTCTTAAACTTTATGAATCTGGTTTTTAATGTCTCTGTCCTAAATATATTTCCCCTAAAAGCTATATCCTTCAAATATCTATGTCGTTATTTTGTGCTACAGCAGTGACATTACTATCACTGATAATTTATGAATTGTGTAGAATACTTTTTTAAAGGATTAACAAATTAAAGGAGATTTTGTAGCTTTGAGACACAGACTTTATGAAATAGACTTCCCTCCATACTGAATGGGCAGCATTGTTCCTTCCCCATGACTTAGTCAAGTTTAGGTAAAGCAATAACGCTCTTTTAGTTAGTTGTGTTTTTCAAAAAACGGATTTTGGAATTCCCTTTGTTCTTGATAAAAACTCAAGGTCGTGAAAAACAGTTCTGTTAAATAGCAAAATTGCATGTTGACTTTTTCAGAGACTGAAAATCGAGTCAGTGTGGTGCCCGTGCTACATGGGATTGTCTATAAAGAATAAAGATCATGGCTTCTGTGTGTGGTCAGGGTGTGACCATCATCCATTACCTCAGCGACAGACATTAGACTCCTTCATTGCTTGGTTTCTGAGGTTTAATAATCCCTCAAGAATTCAGAATGTTGTTGACTGTCCCCATTTACATCACTGAAGAAAGAAGCTTTGCAACAGGTGCAGCTGCATACTAATTGTAGGGTGTGCTTAATCTGTCCAGAAGGGAGAGTGACTCCAAATTTGGTATCTTGAAGAGAGGAGTGACCTTTTAAAGTCCCAGGATGAGAATTGCCAATAATTGCAACAGGCTAATTATACCCACAAGGAGTTGTGAAGTGCTTTTAAGTTTTCCTGTACACCTAGAAGTTGAGTGAACTGCTTGAAGTCATTAACATATGACAGTTGCACTCCCTTTTCAAGGGCTCCTATCATAAGTTTTGATTGTAGAAGTGGGAATTTGACCCTAGCTTATCACTTGCTTCATTAGCTTGCTTGAGGACAAGGACTTTTTTTTGACATGTGTATTATCTTACCCGTTTCCAGAATTCCATCCACCTCTTCTCTGCTGATGGGAAGTCACAGTAAATAACCTTGATGCTGGTTTTTCAAAGCATATTGTGCATTATGCGGTCTTACATATGTTTCAATTATAAGTGTATAGAATATTAATATGTTTCATGTACTGTTTTATATAATGACTTATAATTGCACCTTATTTGACATTTGGTATTTCATAGTTTTGAGTACATTATTTTATGAATACTTGCTTTATGTGATTTCTGTTTTTTTTAATGGAAAAGATTCAAATACACTTTCTGGCTTATAAAGAAGACAGAAAGCCTGACATCTACATTTCCATGAAGTTGGCTGCTTTTTGAGGTTGGTGGGAACAGGGAAAAGAAGTTGGGGTTTTATCCTGGGGGACTCTATACACTTGTGGAGGAAAGCATGCTTCCCAAAGAATGAACAAATGATAGAGGATACCCCCCATGAGATGCAGAAATGGGTCATGGAAAGGCCTAATGTGGTAAACCTCATGACTACAGCACTTAAATGAGATTGCTTTTTATTATCTGGTTGGAAAATCATCAAAATAAGCCATACAGGATTAAGGTTAAAAAGCTTCTGAGTAAAGCCAAGCTTGGGTAATCTAATTCCTTCTCACAGTATCTCTGTATTTACCTGCTTCTGATGCCAGCCTATTTCCATTTCTTAACAGACTGTATATCTAAATTTTACTTTTAAGGTGTTTTCTGTTAAATTAAAATCTCTGTTTATAGAAGTCACTATTCCCTTAACCTCTAAGGGTTATTTGTAGATTTTATATTCCCAACAGGCATAATCATATTTAGCTGTGTTCCTGTCAATTACTTACAAGCTCTTTTGTTCAATTAGGGAATGGTTAATTTACTCTAAGTAAGGTTGCCACCTGTCTAGGGATTAACCCAAACAAGGTTGGAAATCACAGAGACACTTTTGAGTTTGGGTTTAAAGCAGTAGGAGTTAATTTCTTAACTCTCTACTGCCATTTTCGTGGTATTTCCTGGGTTAATCAATGGTAATGGGGACAGCAGGTGTTTCCCTGGTCCCTGTCTTCACTAGGTTGGTAAGCTGTGCTGTTGGAGTTACAAGTGTCTGCACATCCGTCAACAGTGTATGCAGTGGTGCTTGGCACCCACTGAAAATGAACTGGAAGGGTCTTCTGTACATATCATTGTTTCCACGGTTAGCTTATAAGATTGTTGGGCAGGTGGGAAGTGGCATCCCTAAATGAGGATAGTTCGAGGACCAGGACTGTGTTCAGTGGAAATATTATCATCTTATCTGGTGTGTCAGAAAAATGAAACATGAGGAACATTAATCATGTAGTTCACAGAAGAATTAAGGACATAATTTTATAGTATTTAAAATAAGCTGTGGGAAAAATAAAAATTTCCTAAAGAACATGCTTTGCTTAAAAGGTTTCCATATAGTATGTAAAAACCAATACCTTGCTTCATGTGACCTAATGTATATGTGACTGCATTCCATTCCATCTGGGGCCTGGTCCCACTAGGAGTTGTGGGCTTGTGATCATGACCAGCTTCTCTGAGATAGACCTAGATTTCTTTTCTTTCCTTTCCAATTTGAAATTAATTTATTATATGTTGTATAAATTTTAATTTTTAATTGTAATTTTTCTTATTGAGATACTACATACCATAATACTCACCTTTTAAAGTGTGTAATTCAGTGGTTAAAAAACTTCTGACATTAGTATATTCACGAAATTGTACAACCATCACCATTATTTAATTCCAGACCATTTCATCACCCCAATAAGAAACTAGATACCCATTAGCAGTCAATACCTATTCCGTTTCCTGCTCACCTCAGCCCTGCACAAACACTAATCTGCTATTTGTCTCTATAGGTTTGCCTATCTGAACATTTTATTTAAAGGTGTCATAGAACTAGCTAAGTAGTATCATAGTAGCATAAGTATTATAGAACATTTAAAAACAGTATACAATATGAATGGCTTCTTTAACTTAGTATAGTGTTTTTGATGTTGTAATGTCTTTGGTGTTAGCAAAATGCTCATTCATGTTGCATTCTTTTTTATTGCTGAATAATGTATTATACAACTAATCCCATTTTGTTTATCAGTTTGTGGATATTTGGTTGTTTCCACTTTTTGGCTATTATGAATAATGCTTCTATGAACTTTGTGTATAAGTTTTTGTGTCAAATGTGTTTTTATTTCTCTTGAGTAGATACCAGGAATAGAATTTTGAGGGTCTGTAAAACTTTTCTAAAGTACCTGTGCCATTTCATTTTCTTACCAGAAATGTATGAGGTTCCAATTCATCAACTTCCTTGACAGCACTTGTGTATTGTCTGCCTTTGATTTTAGCCATCCCAGGGGTGTGAAGGGGTATCTCACTGTGGTTTTGATTTTTATTTCCTCCAGGACTAATGATGTTGAGGATCTTTTCATGAACTTACTGGCTATTTGTGTATCTTCCTTGGAGAAATGCCTGTTCACATTATTTGCCCATTTAGGTTGTCTTTTGGTTATTTTTATTATTATTGAGTTGTAAGAGTACTTTACATAGCTTGGATACAAGTCCTTTATCAAATAAATGGTTTGCAAGTATTTTCTCCTAGTCTGTTGGTTCTTTTTTTACTTTCTTGATGGTGTTCTTGAGTTACTCTCTTAAAAGAACTTTACTTCCAGAAGGATGAAATTAAAAAGCAATTTAGAAATATCTGTGACCTTCCTGTAAGGAAAATATTATTGCTCTTTCATGAAATTATTTTTGTTTGATAAAACATACTGCTCTGGTGAGTTGTTTTTCTTCCGATGATATATTAAATTTAAAAATTGGCAAGCAGTCTCTTCAATATAACTTAAAAGGTCAGAATGTTTTAGTATCTTCTCTTTTTTGCCTTTAAAATTATGCACATAAATGTATCTTGATCATTTCATCCAAATTAAGTAGCAATTTGATATGAGATATGTTAGTAAAATGCTAAAAATAAAAATTTTTGCAGATCAGTAAAAGTATGATTTTTAAAATAAGTGTTTAATTATAAAGAATCAGGACCCTTATCAACTTGAAATGAAACACCTGAATTGAGTTCCATTGCTTTTAAAATGTTATTAATCAGATATGGTTTATGAAATCTGTTCCTTTAGGTGAACATTGGGACAAGTCTGTCACCTTTTTGAGCCACAAGATCCAGGTCTGCAGATCCAGACCTGACAGGAGGTCTGGTTTCCAAAGCCAAGTTTGCAGCTGTCTTGACGGCATGGCCCTGGGCAAGTCCCTTACTCTTGCGAGCCCCAGTTTGTCCGCATGGATAGCAAGAGCTCCTTCTTTTCCCACAGTGATGCTATGAGATAAATGAGGGCTATGTAAAATCTTTTAGTAGAGATGCAGTGCCAAGGTTAATGTCCTGCCAGTCTGGAGGCTGGTATTTTTGTAAAGCTGTAAAAAGAAACTTTTGACAGTCTGGGAGAGAAGTTAAGTGAGAGCTTCTTTCTTGCACAGCTTTTTTTGTGACCACACACTAGCTCTGACTTTTCAGAGGAGGGCATGGACTCTAGAGCTACTGTACCTGAATAATTTCTGAGGGGTTTTAAAGAGTGAATATATTGCTGAATTTATTCATAAGCAACATCTAGGTAACAGTTTACAAACCACAGTCTGGGAAATTTTCAGTAAATAAGCGGGTTTTTGCATTAAAAGGAAACAGATGACAACTGCACCAAAGCCCAGGGATAATTGCATGTTGAAATATTCTAAAACAAGGGGGCATGTAGAAGGCCACTCAGAATTGTGCTGTATATGTGAACAAACTGCTAATTACTTGTTCCTCTTGTCACTTTGCTTCTTTTAAGTGGGTGAAGTAAGGTAGAATCTTAAATTGTACCTTTATAAATCTTTTCATTTGTGTAATGTGAAAATTATAAATGTGTGATTATCCAGTCTTCTTATCCAGTCTCAGTGTATCATCTCCTTTGGACAGTTAATGAGATGCTGGCTTTTTTGCCATTATCCTGGGAAATAAATGAATAACTTTCTGTCTCCTTTTGCCACACTTTCTTTGACTTGGATTGGTGTATATATAACTGTGTGAGTGTGTGTGGGAGTGGGTATGTCTACTTTATGCATAAGGATAATAAGAAAATACAAAGTCCAGTGTTTAGCCAGATTCTCTTTTACATATATTAAGGTACCTGCTCTCTTCAATGGCCACTCCTTCAAGAAAATTAAGTGTCTACAGAATTGGTGACCTGTTTCTAAGAGAACTTATAAAATCTTTCTAAATGAAAAATCATTCCAGCAGTATCTAATATTGGCAATTTTCCTCTGTCTGCTTTTAGAACTTATTGGCCAAGGAGCTCAGACATTATTAAAGTTCAAGGGATCCAGTGGGAAAAGTAATGGTTTGTGTTATTATGAATTTTAAATGTTGCCATTTTTGTGTGTTACAGCATCATCTGTTCTCACATGCCCCTAAAATGTATAGAAGTTTTAAACCAAATCCAGGGTCAAGGTTACAAGAGTGATTATGCTTCTGACTCATTCTCTTAGACTTATGTTACCGAAATTATCTGCATACCATTTTGTACCAAGATAGTTTTTATCAAGTCATTTTAAAGAACTTACTGTAAGGAGAATTTTTTTTTGTCTCATCACTTCTTGGAAGTTTATACAGATTTGGTTAGAGAGTATGTACTCACTGAACATTCACTGAGCTGAAAGAGTAGGGAGTTCTTCATTACTGAAGGTAATTGTGTTTTGTGCCTAGCAAAAGCAATGCCTGTTAAATACTCTTGGGGAGGCTGAGTGTTTCACAATATACTTACCGAGAGTCCACACTCCAGCATATGGAGTGTGTCAACAAACAGGTGCTTGGTGTATATTTCAATTACTAAATAAAGGAACTGACCATCTAATGGGAGTAGATTCTAAATGGGAAGTTACTTAATGTACAAAATTACTGGATTTAATGAATTGAAGAGAGACTGAGAAAATACACACAAGATCATCATGGTTTGGTGGAATGAATCCAGGCATACCTTCTCTTTTTTTTAAATGATATATCCAGGTGTCATAAAATCAATTGCTTTTTAATTTTATCAGCATTATTGTCTTACAAGAGAAGAGGGAAAAAAGATTCATGCTTTAGAATGAAATACATCATTCCAAAAGATAGTAAATATTATACTAAGGGGATTATGTTTTGAGCTGAAAAGATCAGAGAGGCCTTTGCCTTTTATTAAATGAATAGCACAGTGACTTCGGATTTTCTGTCCCTTGCAGCTGAACCTCACACCATCTGATGTAGAGATAGAGATGCTGGGTTTTATCACATTGGAATCCTGGGTTTAAGGCTAGAGCGGAGGTGGATCAGAGCAAGTTTCTCACTGTATTCAGAGCTATTTCAAAGTGTATGCCTCACTGATTCCTGGTGAGTCCTGTAGCTTTTCAGTAATGTTAGCATTTTATAAAACCCAGCATCTCTCTTCTCCTGGTTCTGTATTTGGTCTGACTGAGTCAAGACTCAGACGTGGCTTTCAGAGATTTCCTGCAGTGATTCGTTTGCATTCTCTACTGGATGTCGTGAAGATAGAGTTAGGTTAGTGTCGGGTAATTGATTACATAAAGGACAGGTCACAGTGCTCTTATTCATAGTCTGGCCATGAACATTGTTTCCTTAAGGTCATCGATCTCGCTATTGATGTCTTTTAAAAAAGTAATAGTTAGCTGTTATGAACTTTGCCATATTGTAGTCTTTTTCTCAAAGTGACAGCAAAGGCCAAATTATATTAGATGTTTCTCTGTGTTTTTCTAGGCCTTAAAAATTAATTAGCAATACTCTCTTACTCTTCTTGAAAAGTTTAAAATCACTTATGAGGCACCACAATTTTTGGGTAATAACAAGACTTCTCCTTTAGCAATGCTGTCTCTGTCATGTTGTGCACATGCCGTCTGGATGAATACTTACCTGTGTGTCTGTGAATTGCAATGTGTTTGCATTTTCCTTCGAAAGGATATGTGTATTTGATATGAGGATGTGTGCATGTTAAGGAATGGAGGAGGAGGCCTGTTTTTCACTGAAGTGATCATTTGAAAGGCTACTATGTACAGTGCCTTGTACCAAATGTTGGTGATGTAAAGTTAAAAAGATACAAAGATAAAAAGAGCCCCTGCCTTAAAGGACTCAGAATCTAATGAAAAAAGCAAATGAAGAAAGGGAAGAATACTTTAAAATTCAACATGAGACTTATTTATGGGCTCACTAAATCCAGAAGTCTGAAGGGTTTCATAAACTCTGAGACCAAAGTAATTCTAGAGAGCCCTTGAATCAGCAGTGCTATCCCCCCAGCAGCCAATGGGAGATCCCACTAAGTACAGTTTTGAAAGCTTAAAATTAAGATTTTTAAGAAGACAGGCTTTCTCTGCTGAGTTTTTTGTTTGTTTGTTTGTTTTTAGGTCTGAAGCCACATATTTTTCTTCTGGTTTTCTTCCTGGGACATTGTGCGATTGTCAGAATTCTGGAACAGTTCAGGTTTAATGTAGATTTTGGAAATTCCCCAGTATCCTCGTTCATATTTTTATTCTAAAAGTAATTCTGAAGAACATTTTCCCTTGCAGTGATTCAACTGAGTTTAGCATTGGACCAGTGAGAGGATATAAAGGGAAACCATCAGAAAAGAAAAATGAATATACGTACAGGAAATTGAAAGCAACATGCTATAGACTCAGACTTTACCTCGTTTGGAATACAGATGCTGCTCTCTTAGCCACCAGAACAGCCGCATTTGAGATATGGTGGAAAGGTGAGCTGGGCGGCCCTGGGCCACAGAGACTTGGAATCACAAGACTGAGTTTTGAGTAGCTGTGTCCTTTAGGAACTAAATGCTTCTACGTATGTTTTGCTAATTTTCCTAAGCCTACATTTTCTAACATGCTTACAGTAATCTGCATAGAGTAATGTCAGTGTTGTCCAACGGATAGCCAGTATTTTTTAAGACTGTGATATATATGAAATTGTATTATACCTGTTTTGTTTTCATTTCTGAAAAAAAAATTCACTTAGAAGTTAATTTTGTTGTCCCTCTGCTTAGAGGGAAAAACTCTTTGTTGTTAGCATTTCAAAAATGGGGGAAGGGTGTTATCTGATGGAATTATAGTATTTAGGGAGAGCACTTGTTGCCCGCCCTAACAAGTTCAGGTATTATTTTGTTTTCTTTTTTTTAATTAAGATATTATTGATATACCCTCTTATGAAGGTTTCACATGAAAAAACAATGTGGTTGCTACATTTACCCATATTATCAAGTCCCCACTCATTCCCCAATTCAGTCACTGCCCATCAGTGTAGTAAGATGCCACAGATTCACTGTTTGCCTTCTCTGTGCTACACTGTTTTCCCCATGATTCCCCACACCATGTGTACTAAACAAAATACCCCTCAATCCCCTTCTCCCACCCTCCCCACTGACCCTCCCACACCCCTCTGCTTTGGTAACCACTAGTTCCTTCTTGGAGTCTCTGAGTCTGCTGCTATTTTGTTCCTTCAGTTTTGCTTCATTGTTATACTCCACAAATGAGGGAAATCATTTGGCACTTGTCTTTCTTCGCCTGGCTTATTTCACTGAGCATAATATCCCCCAGCTCCATCCATGTTGTTGCAAATGCAGGATTTCCTTCCTTCTTATGGCTGAATAGTATTCCATTGTGTATATGTACCACCTCTTCTTTATCCATTCATCTACTGATGGACACTTAGGTTGCTTCCATTTCTTGGCTATTGTAAAAAGTTCTGTGATAAACATAGGGGTGCATGTGTCTTTTTGAATCTGAGAAGTTGTACTCTTTGGGTAAATTCCAAGGAGTGGGATTCCCAGGTCAAATGGTATTTCAATTTTTAGTTTTTTGAGGAACCTCCACATTGCTTTCGACAATGGTTGAACTAGCTTACATTCCCACCAGCAGTGTAGGAGGGTCCCCCTTTCTCCACATCCTCGCCAGTATTTGTTGTTCTTAGTCTTTTGGATGCTGGCCATCCTTACTGGTGTGAGGTGATATCTCATTGTGGTTTCTATTTGCATTTCCCTGATGATTAGTGATGTGGAGCATCTTTTCATGTGTCTGTTGGCCATCTGAATTTCTTCTTCGGAGAATTGTCTCTTCATATCCTCTGCCCATTTTTTAATAGGGTTATTTGCTTTTTGGGTGTAGAGGCATGTAAGTTCTTTATATATTTTGGATGTTAACCCCTTGTCAGATATGTCATTTACAAATATATTCTCCCATAATGTAGGATGCCTTTTTGTTCTGTGGATGGTGTCCTTTGCCATACAGAAACTTTTTAGTTTGATGTAGTCCCATGAGTTCATTTTTGCTTTTGTTTCCCTTGCTCGAGGAGATGCGTTCAGGAAGAAGTTGCTCATCCTTATATTCAGGAGATTTTTGCCTATGTTGTCTTCTAAGAGTTTTATGATTTCATGACTTACATTCAGGTCCTTGATCCATTTCGAGTTTACTTTTGTGTATGGGGTTAAATAATAATCCAGTTCCATTCTCTTGCATGTAGCTGTCCAGTTTTGCCAACACCAGCTGTTGAAGAGGCTGTCGTTTCCGCATTGTATGTCCATGGCCCCTTTATCATATAGTAATTGACCATATATGGTTGGGTTTATATCAGGGCTCTCTAGTCTGTTCCATTGGTCTATAGGTCTGTTCTTGTGCCAGTACCAAATTGTCTTGAGTACTGTGGCCTTGTATTAAAGCTTGAAGTTGGGGAACATAATCCCCCAAGCTTTATTCTTCCTTCTCAGGATTGCTTTGGCTATTCGGGTTCTTTTTTGGTTCCATATGAATTTTAGAACGATTTTCTCTAGTTCACTGAAGAATACTGTTAGTATTTTGATAGCAGCTGCATTGAATCTGTAGATTGCTTTAGGCAGGATGGCCAATTTGACAATATTAATTCTGCCTATCCATGAGCATGGGATGTGTTTCCATTTATTGGTATCTTCTTTAATTTCCCTCATGAGTGTCTTGTAGTTTTCAGAGTATAGGTCTTTCATTTCCTTGGTTAGGTTTATTCCTAGGTATTTTATTCTTTTTGATGCAACTGTGAATGGAATTGTTTTTCTGATTTCTCTCTCTGCTAGTTCATTGTTAGTGTATAGGAATGCCACAGAGTTCTGCATATTAATTTTGTATCCTGCAACTTTGCTGAAATCAGATATTAGATCTAGTAGTTTTGGAGTGGATTCTTTAGGGTTTTTTATGTACAATATCATGTCATCTGCAGACAAGGACAGTTTGAGTTCCTCCTTGCCAATCTGGATGCCTTTTATTTCTTTGTGTTGTCTGATTGCCGTGGCTAGGACCTCCAGTACTATGTTGAATAGAAGTGGGGAGAATGGGCATCCTTGTCCTGTTCCCGATATTAAAGGAAAAGCTTTCGGCTTCTTGCTATTAAGTATAATGTTGGCTGTGGGTTTGTTATATATGGCCTTTATTATGTTGAGGTACTTGCCTTCTTTACACATTTTCTTGAGAGTTTGTATCATGAATGAATGTTGAATTTTGTCGAATGCTTTTTCAGCATCTAAGGAGATGATCATGTGGTTTTTGTCCATCTTTTGTTTATGTGGTGGACGATGTTGATGGAATTTCGGATGTTGTACCATCCTTGCATCCCTGAAATAAATCCTACTTGGTCATGATGGATGATCCTTTTGATATATTTTTGAAATAGGTTTGCTAATATTTTGTTGAGTATTTTTGCATCTATGTTCATCAGGGATATTGGTTTGTAATTTTCTTTTTTTGTGGTGTCTTTGCCTGGTTTTGGTATTAGAGTGATGTTGGCCTCATAGAATGAGTTTGCAAGTATTCCCTCTTCTTCTACTCTTTGAAAAACTTTAATGAGGATGGGTATTAGGTCTTCATTAAATGTTTGATAAAATTCAGTGGTGAAGCCATCTGGACTAGGGTTTTGTTCTTAGGTAGGTTTTTGATTACCAGTTCAATTTCATTGCTGGTAATTCATCTGTTTAGATTTTCTGTTTCTTTCTGTGTCAGCCTTGGAAGACTGTATTTTTCTAGAAAGTTGTCCATTTCTTCTAGGTTATCCAGTTTGTTAGCATATAAATTTTCATAGTATTTTCTAATAATTCTTTGTATTTCTGTGGTGTCTGTAGTGATTTTTCTTTTCTCATTTCTGATTCTGTTTATATGAGTAGACTCTCTTTTTTTCTTGATGAGTCTGGCTAGGGGTTTATCTATCTTGTTTATTTTCTCAAAGAACTAGCTCTTGCTTTCATTGATCCTTTCTATTGTTTTATTCCTCTTGATTTTATTTATTTCTGCGCTAATCTTTATTATGTCCCTTCTTCAACTGACTTTGGGTCTCATTTGTTCTTCTTTTTCTAGTTTTGTTAATTGAGTTTAGACTGCTGATATGGGATTGTTCTTCTTTCCTGAGGTAGGCCTGTATTGCAATATTCTTTCCTCTTAGCATGGCCTTCGCTGCGACCCACAGATTTTGCGGTGTTGAATTATTGTTATCATTCGTCTCCATATATTTATTGCTTGATCTCTGTTTTTATTTGGTCATTGATCCATAGATTATTTAAGAGCATGTTGTGAAGCCTCCATGTGTTTGTGGGATTTTTCATTTTCTTCACGTAATTCATTTCTAGTTTCATACCTTTGTAGTCTGAGAAAGTGGTTGGTACAATTTCAATCTTTTTGAATTTACCAAGGCTCTTTTTGTGGCCTAGGATATGATCTATTCTTGAAAATGTTCCATGTGCACTTGAGAAGAATGTGTATTCTGCTTCTTTTGTGTGTAGAGTTCTACAGATGTGTTAGGTCCATCTGTTCTATTGTGTTGCTCAGTGCCTCTGTCTCCTTACTTATTTTCTGTCTAGTTGATCTGTCCTTCAGAGTGAGTGGAGTGTTGAAGTCTCCTAGAATGAATGCATTGCATTTTATTTCTCCTTTTAATTCTGTTAGTATATGTTTCACATATGTCAGTGCTCCTGTGTTGGGTGCGTAGATATTTGTAATGGTTATATCTTCTTGTTGGATTGACCCTTTTATCATTATGTAATGTCCTTCTTTGTCTCCTGTGACTTTTTTTGTTTTGAAGTTATTTTGTCTGATACAAGTACTGCAACTCCTGCTTTTTTCTCCCTTTGGTTGCATGAAATATCTTTTTCCATCCCTTCACTTTTAGTCTGTGTGTGACTTTCAGTTTAAAGTGAGTCTCTTGTAGGCAGCATATACATGGGTCTTGTTTTCTTATCCATTCAGTGACTCTATGTCTTTTGATTGGTGCATTCAGTCCATTTACATTTATGGTGATTATCGATAGGTATGTAGTTATTGCCATTGCAGGCTTTACATTCGTGGTTACCAAAGGTTCAAGGTTAACTTCCTTACTATCTAAGAGTCTAACTTAACTCACTTAATATGCTATTATAAATAATCTAAAGGTTCTTTTTTTTTTCTTCATCCTTTTTCTTCCTCCTCCATTCTTTATATATTAGGTATCATATTCTGTACTGTTTGTCCATCTCTTGATTGACTTTGGATATAGTTAATTTAATTTTGCATTTTCTTAGTAATTAGATGTTCTACTTTCTTTGCTGTGGTTTTATTTCCTCTGGTGACTGCTATTAAACTGTAGGAACACTTCCGTCTATAGCAGTCTCTCCAAAATACATTGTAGAGATTATTTGTGGGAGGTAAGTTCTCTCAGCTTTTGCTTATCTGGGAATTGTTTAATCCCTCCTTCAAATTTAAATGATAATCTTTCCAGATAAACTATTCTTGGCTCAAAGCCCTTCTTCTTCATTGCATTAAATACATCATGCCACTCCCTTCTGGCCTGTAAGCTTTCTGTGAGAAGTCTGATAATAGCCTGATGGGCTTTCTTTTGTGTGTGATCTTATTTCTCTCTCTGGCTGCTTTTAATAGTCTGCCCTTATCCTTGATCTTTGCCATTTTAATTACTATATTTCTTGGTGTTGTCTTCCTTGGGTCCCTTGTGTTGGGAGATCTGTGCACCTCCATGGCCTGAGAGACTATTTCCTTCCCCAGATTGGGGAAGTTTTCAGCAATCACCTCCTCAAAGACACTTTCTATCCCTTTTTCTCTCTCTTTTTCTTCAGGTACCCCTATAATGCAAATATTGTTCCTTTTGGATTGGTCACACAGTTCTCTCAATATTCTTTCATTCTTAGAGATCCTTTTTTCTCTCTGTGCCCCAGCTTCTTTGTTTTCCTCTTCTCTAGTTTCTATTTCATTTATCTTCTCCTCCACCATATCCAATCTGCTTTTAATACCCTCCATTGTGCTCTTCAACGATTGGATCTCCGACTGGAATTCATTCCTGAGTTCTTGAGTATCTTTCCGTACCTCCATGAACATGTTAATGGTTTTTATTTTGAACTTCCTTTCAGAAAGAGTCAAGAGGTTGATGTCATTTAAATCTTTCTCAGGAGTTGTATTAATAATTTTACTCTGAACCAGATTCCTTTGACATTTCATATTTGTATATGGCGCCCTCTAGTGCCCAGAAGCTCTACTCCCTGTGCTGTTCAGCCTCCAAAGCAATGTCGGGGGTCACAGGGGAGGTATTGGTGCCTGGGGGGAGGAAAGAGCCGCTTCCTGCTACAGGCTGCTGTGCCTGTCTCCACTGCCTGAATCAGTGGGCTGAGCACACAGGTATAAGCTTCTTTGCTTTGCATTTGTAGTTGCTGTAGACAGGTCTTCCCTCTGGCTGGCCTACCGCCAGGGTAGGGTTTGCCGGTTTGTAAGCCAGGTGGGGCTGGCCGTGAGAAAGGCGCAGTAGGCTGCGTATCACGGAGGGGGTCCTTGGAGCTGTGTAGGCAGCCAGGGAGCTGGAGCACCTGAGGATCGTCTAAAGAGGACGACTTCTTTTTCCTCCTTAAATATGAGAGTCTATATGGCAAAGCTCCCAACCTGCTGGGCAGAGTGCACCCGGACAATTTTGTCTACCTGTCCTCTCTCCTGAGCAGTAAGCTCTGTGCAATCCTTGCCCCTTTAGCAGCCCTCTTGCTAAGGGCTTTCTAACATCTCTCAGACTGTCCACCTTTCTTTTGTCCCAGAGCAGTGGATATGGATCCCTGCTTTCCACGAGTGGCTGAAATCTCAGTCTCTCCAGGAATTCTGCCTTTCTTAGATTTCCAATCTCATAATCCCAAGAGTATCGTGCACGCACCATGAATTGTAGGTCTGTACTCCCAGAGCAGATCTCCGGAGTTAGGTATTCAGCAGTCCCAGGCCTCCACTCCCTCCCTGCTCCATTTCTCTTCCTCCTGCCAGTGAGCTGGGGTGGGGGAAGGTCTTGGGTCCTGCTGGGCCATGGCTTTGGTACGTTACCCTGTTCTGTGAGGTCTGCTCTTGTCTCCAGGTGTATGCATTCTGGCGCAGTCCTCTTTCCTGTTGCTCTTTCAGGATTAGTTGTATTAATCTTATTTTCATATTATTATATGCGGTAGGAAGCCTGTGTCTCAACTCTCATGCCGCCATCTTTAATCTATTCCTTTCCAACAGCTTTTAATAGAATTGCTTTGGTCTAAGAATGCATGATAGACTTAATGAAATCCTTCAGTTTGCTGGATTTAGTGAGACCATAAATTATCCTCATTTTTTTTTTCCTTTCCCTTTGACACAATTCATTGAAATGATGGCTACCAATAAGTGGTTAGAATTTTATGTGTGGGAAACTTGAAGAGAAAAACTTTATTTTAATTGAAGTGTCATTGATATACAATCTTACGAAGGTTTCACATGAACTACATTTTGGTTTTAACATTCACCCATATTACCAAGGCTTCACCCCCACTCCCCCGCCATAGCAGTCACTGTCTGTCAGTGTAGTAAGATGCTATAGACTTATCACTTGTCTTCTCCATGCTATACTGCCTTCCCCATGAACCTACCTAAATTTTGATTGCAAATTATAGTGCTCCGTAATCCCCTTCTCCCTCCCCACCCGCTCTCCCACACCCCTCCCCTTTGAGAACTGCTAGTCCCTTCTCAGAGTCTGTGAGTCTGCTGAGAAAAAAACTTTTGGAAGTAAGGTATTTGTTTCTTTCACCAAAGTGTCAGGTGCATTTGATCCTGTTCAATGTGCTTATGCTTAAAAAATGGATTTCAGTATACATCCCCTGATGTCTATATCTTAGAACTGAAAGAGTTTAGATTCCACATAGATTTTCCAGCTGAGAAAAAACTTTTGAAAGTAAGGTATTTGTTTCTTTCACCAAAGTGTCAGGTGCATTTGATCCTGTTCAATGTGCTTATGCTTAAAAAATGGATTTCAGTATACATTCCCTGATGTCTATATCTTAGAACTGAAAGAGTTTAGATTCCACATAGATTTGCCACATGTAGGGGAAAGCTGAACATGATCCAGTTTTACTCAGTGGAATGGACTGAGCCTGTGGGAGGGGTGGGGATGACTTCTGTCTGTGGACTTCCCTCTCATCCCTTTAACTGACATAGAACAAGTGGGTGTTTTGTGGATGGGCCAGTGAGAGAGAGGCACCCATGGGGACTTCTGTCATGGGGAGCAGGGCCCAGCAGTCAGTCTGGCCGTGGGGTTGGGGCTTGAGTTCCTGGCAACAGCAAATTCTGTAGTAGCTGTAATCCTAGATAGATTTGTAAAGACAAGATCCCCATTACACAAAAAAGCCAGCAAGCATATTTTACCTTAACCACCTCTGGGCTGAGTCTGAGGAACTGAGAGACATCTAACAGCAAATGGGACTTCACCTCAGGCGCTGGAGTGTTTGGCCAAAACTACTCTCATTCCCCCTCCCTGAGGTGCAGGTTGGTGTGGACTGCAGGATGAGGTCAGGCAGCTCCCAGAGGAACCAGGAAGAGCCTGGTGCTTCTAGTAGGTATAGTGAGTGCTTCGGCAGTCTTGAATTACTTCAGTGTTTGTATAGGAAAGACAGCCTTTCTGGTGTCCTCTGATGTGCGGAGGGAGTGCAAGCCTCAGGAGGTCATCTTGATGCCGAGAAAAGGATTTAGGCTTATTACATCAGAATCAGGCTTTTCTAAATATTGAGACACACAGTTCTTTGGAGCTGCTGATGTGCTGGGCACATCCAAATTTGGGGAGAATCTAATGCAATGTAAACTGCAGTTCTGTGGAGTAAGGGGGATCTGCCATTGTGGTTTTTGGTTGGGTGGTAGTTTTGGGGAACATACATAAAACCAGTCACATTTTTAGGGTGTCACATACATGTCAAGGGAAAGGTATATTTCCCTTCTGAATTTTTATTTCTTACATAAATAACAGTAAAACAAGAAAAAAATAAAGAAATCACCTGTAACCCCAACTCAAACACATTTTTTACAGTTATGTCTTTTTATAGACCTTGAACATATACTTCCTTAACCTATAATTTTATACCTAAAACTGTAATTATAAACATAGTGGAAAGATAACTTTATATATATTTTTCACTTCAAATTATAGCTAAAAATATATTTATTTACAACCAATAGTTGCACACTGACTTTCCTGGATGATGAATTCAGATCTGCCAAATTAAAGTTCAGTGGTGAAAAGTGAACAGGAAGCTTTTACGTGCAGGGTCCACTCCTTTGGTGAGTGTTTCAGCGGGGGTGACCAATGTTGGAGACCCCAGGGCTGGGACCCTCAGAGCCTGGGCAGGGTCTCAGGTGACTGTGACCATGGTGTCTAACGGACAGTATCTCATGGTGTGGTTTGGGTACTGCTCTTGGTTATGAGGCCTCTGACCTGACCTTGTCCTGCAGAGGATTCCATGACCTATCTAAAAGTCTTCAGTAACTTCCCATTTTGGTTGAAACTAGATTGGGTAGATTGTTTGCAACTAAGAATCTTGGTGACATAGGAGTACTGGTCCTTGAGAGTAATTTTGTTTTATCATTTGGATGCTATGTTAAGAATGTGGGGTTTGAGGCCAAAATACCTATGTTCACACACAGGCTTCATTAATTTGGATAAGAACTTCGTTCCTCCCCCTCAGTGTCTTAAATACTTAAACCACATTAAGTTTACTTAAAGACTGTTATTACAGGGATGATGATTAAGTAAAACGGTGCCGGGCCCTATGCTCTCCGCCTGTGTTGCTGCTTTGTCATCGCCTCCATGAGCACCATGACCATAGGTTTTGTAGAGTGCCTGCCCTTTATTAGCCAATGGAGTTCAACAGAAATGGGGAAAGTTACAAGTAGGATGTTCTAGCAAAAACTAGTGTATCAGAAAGTGTAATTGTATTGTGCATAGTCTTGGGGGTTGAACTCCTTTGCTCATCCTCCAGCTTCTCTGAGGCATTTACAACCATTTAAGATTGGTTTTATTGGAGTGAATGGCACTAAGTGCTGAGATTAACTGCCAAAAGGACTTGATTGTGAATTAAGAATAAAAGGCCTGTGGGAAGTTAAAATTTTGTGTTTAATAAGAGAAGAGCTTAATGTATTTTAAGGCATCCCATTTGTTGTTTCAGTATTCCCAGCATTTATTATTAAAGCGGGGTGGCTGTGAACTATAGTCGCCATCATGATAGTGATGATGTTTTTAGAGATGATTAAAAATCTACAGTTTTTTCAAACCAAACATAGTAGGGAAAATACAGCATCTGAAACTTCAGATAGTTTGCTTGACCTCTTATGATCACTACTGAGGCTAGTAAAAGCTCTAAGTATTCAGGAAGTTAGTTCTTATGCCAATTCCTGCATTTCTTTGTTAAATTCTTAAGTGAAAAGCATTAGTTGGGTAATTGGTGGTTGGCAGTAGGGAATAAAAGATAGGGAGAGAGTATGAGATTATTAATATCATTATGTTAATATAACAAAAATTATTTGGGAAGAAAGTGGTAAAGATGGTAGTTCAATTTTTATAAATTATAACAATTATAAAGTGAATCTGGCCAGTCATTTTTACTGGTTTTATATAAGGTCTCTGTGACCTATCAAATTAAGAAAGATCAGGAGGACAGACCACACACTTTTCGATAGAAAAAAAAGAGAGAAATGTTAAAGTGGTTTTAAATGATGTTCTAAACTTTTTACTGTGTGAAGAGGTTGCAAAAGTAATTGTGTTTATTTGCCTACTAGCATTATGGTCACAGAATTAATTAGCCTGTAGATAGTCATTCATTCACTTATGATGATGTGGAGTTGGCAGAATGACTTGGTAAAGTTTTATTTTTAAGATAAAGACTGAAGAAAGTACATTTGTTTGGTTTTGATAAGCAGCTTAGGAAAACTGTCTGAAGTGAATCCGAATCAGTCATCTTTTAGTACTGGATATTACTGAGTAATAACTAACAGTGGTATTTGGTGCTGGTTTAGATCTAAGCCTTTTTGCAGAAAAAAAGCCAAACTGGTACAATGGATTGGAACGGTAATGATTATTGGTTAGTGGTAAGAGTTAGCTCATCCCATTCATGGTAATAATATCATAGATTGCCTACTAAATTATGCTGGGCATTGTTTGTTAGAGAAGTGGTTTTGTCACTTTAATAAAAAGACACCGTTGTTCTCTGGTGTCTCATTTTGTAATTTGAACCCCTTTGACAAATGCCCTTATAAAACTAAATTCATTTTAAGAATAAGGATTACCTCTATTTTTCTTTAATGTTGGTCTCCATGATAAAAACCTCAGAAGCCAAGCAAATCATTCAAGAAGTTGCTGCAAAGTCACGGGGAGGCAGGGAGGTGGGGGTGGGGGGAGGGCCTTTCACAGATCCCCATGATTTACTGATCTCCTTTCCTGGGATTACCTAGTTCAAGTCAGAGACCTTCTCCTAAAAAAAACACCTTGAATACTTGAATAATTGTGAGGTTGATTTTATATATATTTATAATACAAAAAATATATTTTTTAAAGCAACTTTTCAAGTTAGGACCTGGTGGCTATTCTATTAAATATCTATGTTGAGTCTTACATCAAAAAAATGAGATAATTTTGGGGAGACTGGTATTTCACCAGTGAAATAGTTGTGGTGTTAGATGCAAGAAGTGATAATTTAACCTCTTTGGGGAAGTGGTACCTTATAATCAATAGTGAATGAAAGGAGTTAATTATTTTCCTCCGTGTTCTCACCCTGTGGTCTGATTACTTTAAATGCCCAGAAGTCTTAATAAACAATTTAATTGCTCTAGCTATTGACCAAGAATAAACCTGCAATGTTAGGCCCACACAGAAAGGTCTAGTGACAACATGACTACAAGTCATTATTACTGGGACCAAAGCACAGTTTTTTGATAAATTATTCTTAAAAATTTTAGGGCTGTAAGCACAGATAAATTTAATTTAAATCTTGGAGTTGTAGAACTGATAAAAATCATAGAACTTTCAAGGTGAAAATGGATTCTAAAGTCATGAGTCCATGTATAGATGGTAAACTAAGACTTAGAAATATTGATTTTTTTCCAATTGGATTTAAACACCTCAAGAATAAAAACAATAATTCTTGTTGCTGCTTTCTTGACAGTACAACTTTTGATGCTACCTATTGTTTAAAAAATAATTGTGGAATACATAAAGATGTCTACCAGAAAATTTTAAGAGAAAACTGCTATTCTGAAGGACTGAAAAGTCCTCCTGAGTCAGGGGAAATAACACATTACCTGGAAAAATAATCATTTTCCATATTGTGAGGTCACATTTAAAATTTTACATTCATAGTAGGAAAAAGAAAATTCAATAGACATAAAAAATGTTTATCATTTTGATGTCCCATTCATGGCATCTTTTGGTAGTGAGATATGGGAACTTGTGGATTTGGGCTCTGCTGGTAAAATAACATGTTCTAGTATATCTGACTTTAAAATTTTTACTTAGGGTTTAATTTATACACATTTGTCATAGATACATTATGATTACTGAAATAATAAAACTGCATTAAAAATATGTGATATTCCCATCTGTTAAAGTGATATAAAGTATTACTCCACTAAGTCCTATTTTTGTAGCACAACTTATTTTTTCTTGATTTACCTGTACCTGGTGTAAAATAATGCTGTCTATAACTTTGGGCAAACCATTTCATTTCTCTGACCTTTACTTTTGTCATCTCAAATGAGAGGGTTGGACTACATCCTATGATATCTCATCTTTTGAAGTATTCACTAAAGTGACTTGACTTAATAGTGATAGTATGCTGTATAGGAATATCCTGAGACCAATTATTATTCAAAAGAATAGATATCCAAGTAGAAGTGCTTTGCTTATGAATTTAAACTTCATTCTCTAAGTAGTTGACACCTCTGGGGATTTTTAAGCCAAGAAGGTAACATAATCAGATGGATATTTTATTGTTGGTAAATTGGAAGTTGGAGTAAGGAGTATAGAGACAGGAAGCAAGGCAAGTTAATCAGGAAGCTATTTAGTCTAGGGGAGTAAGGACAGATGTGAACAACTTTTTATGGTAGAATCAACAAGACTTGGTGATATGTTAGATATTTGTGGTGTGAAAAAGAGGGAAGAATCAAGAATGACCCGGAGATTTCTGGCTCAAGCATCTCCGCTTACAGAAATAGTTGATTTAAGGGACATTGGGTATGAAACACATTTCTGAGGAAGAAGAATGGTGGTAAATTTGATTTTAAGATACTTGTGGCCAAATATGTGAAATGTCCCATAAGTAGCTATAAAATCAAGACTGGGATTCTGAGTAGAGGTGGAGGCTGGTAATATAAATATAAATATATATATATATTTGGGAGTTGTGGAAGTAGTTTTGGGAACACACCAAGGTGTGCTGTAACCCACATTTGCACACAGGGTGAAAAGAGACCTTCCTGGGAAAGAGGATAAGCAGCCAGTGAAAGACAAAAAGGTATGTGGTTAGCAGGTTAGAAGAAGAATTATTAGAAAATACTGTCCTGGAATTCATAAGAGGAAAGAGTTTTTTAAAAAGGGGGGTAGTCAAAAGTTCAAAATGTTGCAATAAGGTCAGCTAGGATAAGAAGTATGTCTTTGGGGTTTGGTAGTGAGGAAGTCTCTGTGACCTTTGTTTCAGTGAAGAGGTGGGGGTGGAAGTGAGATTGCCTTGGGATGGAACCAAAGGGCTTCTGGATAAAGACATTTGGTGGTGAAAAGAAATGATGGTGGACATAGTTTGAAAGGTAGGCAGGTTGTGGCTTAGGAAGACAGAAACATGCTTGGAAGTAAATGAAGAATAGCTAGAAGAAAGAAAGTGATAGAAAGTATACCAGCTAACTCTCAATGCAGAGTTGTAAGGAAGTTGAATTCTAACCAGCACAGGGAAGTTTATAAATATCTTCACATACAGGCTGTTGTTATCAGGCTATCATTATCTGTTTACTTTCTCTCTCTTTTCAGCAATCATAATAAAATTACTACAAACTTGAATGTAATTTAATCTGATTTATTAAAGAAAGAAAATCATTGTAGGAAAAAAGAATTGATAAACATTTCTTACAAATGTATCTATTATTTAAATATTGTATTGAAGTTATGGGATTGCTTTAGAGAAAAATGGCCAGTCATCTGATCTTGCAGGAGAAATTAAGTGTCTGCCATCCAGGCTTTTTATTCTTTATCTGATTTATGTTATTGCTGTTCTAAAAAGTTAATACCTTAATTTAATTAGGAAGGAAAGAAGTTAAGACTCTAATTAGACCATTTATAATAGGGTGGGATTTAGAGCAGAAAAGAATCTTGAAGATCAGTTTTTCCAACTCCTCTTCAATTCTTCCCATCTTTCCCCCTCTCCTACTCGTTTAATTTTATCACGAAATATAGCAGACATATAGAGAAGAATGGAGAATTATATAATGAACTCTTTCAAACCACCTCTGTTTATATTTGCTACAGATGCTTTTTATTTTTATAGAAATGACATATCCTGACACACTTCTATAATTCCTTTCACTTTCAGATTTTTTTCTTAATTTGAATGTAAATCTGATTCCTTTCCTCTTCTCCTTCACCTGAGGAAACCATTGTCTTGAGTTGGTAATTATCAGCCTCACATGTTTCTTTTACTACATTTATAAATGTCCTTGAAGAAAAAAGGTAATTATATTTTGCTGTTATCATGCTTTATATAAATAATATCATGTGGCTATTATTCTGTAATGTGCTTTTTTTTGGTTAAATATTCTAATTTTGACATTTATCCATGTTGATATCTAGTAGAGTAAGCTCCTTACATTGTTCTTGCTTTTAAGAAATTTATTAATTTTCTCTGACCATGTGTTCTTCATGGATTTTAAGATAAATTTATCATGTTCTACCAGAAAACTCTTGTCAGTTTGGCTGGGTTTTTATTAAAATTATACATTAATGTGTAGAGGATTGACAGTTTGTACTATCTTTCCATCCATGAAATTTTCTTTGTAAAAGTATCTCATTGTTCCATTTAGTGAGGAATTCTTATAGCTCTTTAGTAATGTTTTATAACTTTCTTCAAAATTTTTACATATTTTTGTTAAATACGCTTCTAAGTACTTTATGGATCTGTTATCATGAAGGAAATCAATTTTCTTTTCCATTTTCTAATGAATATTACTGATTTAAAAGAAATCTATTTTTATGTTAATCTTATACCAATTTCCTTTCTGAGATCTCTTACTAGTTTTTTATAGTTTATATAGTGTCTGATTTTTTTCTATGTAGAAAGCCATTACATCTGCCAACAGGGAGGGTTCATTCATTTCTTTTTTTCTTGATCCTCATTTATTTTCCTATTTTATTTTGTTCTCTAGGATCTCCAGTTTGCTGGAACCTCCTAGAATAAAATCAATTCCTTTTTTCTCCCAAATGTCTAATTAGTGAATTTTGCACAACTGTTGATACATCATACTCTTGTCACTTAATTTTAAATTTTACACATTTCTGTTATTTTCACTGTGATTTCCTCCTTATGAATTAATTAGGAATGTATTTTTTAATTTCTGAAAATAAGGGTTTTTGGGAGACTAACTTTTAATCACTGAATTCTAATTTTAATTACCCTTTCATCATATGTAGCCTAGTCAGTTCTTACACAGGACTTCTGATAGTTTTAGAAGGCTAGAGGACAAGGTTTAGAGATTAAGGCCCACCAAAGGTGGGGGCTCTTATAAATGTCCCAGGTTTTGATACAAGACCCTAAAGGGCTATACCATAGGAGTAAATGTGAACTGAAAGTAAAACAGCTCCACATGACTATATTTCAGCTTCACATTTACCTCTTTGGCCCCGAAAATTAATACCTCAGGTTGAACGAAAGAGATCCTGGATCCAATCAGAATCCTCTCTGGAGTAACGTAATATCATTTTAGTCTTCTAGTTATTTATAAAGCAGTTTTTCAAATAGTATTCACATAATAAGAGATACCTGGAGGACTCCCGGGAAGATGGCGGTGTGAGCAGGGCGGCAGAAGTCTCCTCCCAACACTATATTTATCTACGAAAACACAGAAAATACATCTATTCCTAAAAGAGAGACGAGAATACACAGGAAAGCGCACAGCGTGCAGCTACACCCGAGAGGACTCGGCACCCCAAGGAGGCGGGTAAGATACGGAGCCGCGACCCGGCGGGACCCGAGCCCTCCCCCACCCCAGCGCACCGGCGGGAGGAGAGGATTCAGAGCCGGGAGGGAGTGGAAGTGCACCCCGCGAAGTAGCCAGCCCCGGTGATCTGCGCGGGGAGCGCTGACCCACATTGCGCAGTGCAGCGGAGATTGGAGAGACAGAGGGGCAGGATCTGAGCGGGGAACGCGCCAGGGTGCTTGCAGCCGGCTCCGGGAAGGAAAAAAAAAAAGTGCGCGCTTTCTTCAGCGGTCTTAAAGAGACAGGAGCCCAGCGGAGGAGCCGGATCGCCCCAGCACACTCAGCCCAGCAGGCTGGGAGTCCTGGGGAGTTTCAGACGCCTTAGCTGGCGACTGAGGAAGCGTAGCCATACTTACACTTCTCCCTGAGATCAACAGCCTCCTATTCGTTCCCACCCCTGCCAGAGCGATAAAGGGCCCTGTGGAGAGGCACAGCCACAGCTGTGGAATAGTGGGGCAACAGCGCCACCTAGAGCATTCCCACAGAATCTACGTCCGGTGGGCATTTTTTTTGTTTTTTTTGTTTTGTTTTTTGCTTTGTTTTTGTTTTTTCTTTTCTTTCTTTCTTTTTTTTCCTTTTTTCTCTCTTTTTTTTCTTCTCTTTTTAAAGTCTTAAAGAGCCCAGCTGACATACATGGCAACTATCAGTGACCAATTATACAGCCATGAAAAGACAGAGGAATATGGTTCAGACCAAAATCAACCAGACAACCCCAGAGAGGGAGTCTGAAGGGATGGAAATGCACAGCCTCCCTGAAAAAGAATTCAGAATAAAAGTCATAACCATGCTGATGGACCTACAGAGAAATGTGCAAGAGCTGAGGGAGGAAGTGAGGGAACTGAGGAAAGACAACACAGAAATCAGACAAGCGATGGACGGGCTTAACAGCAGAATGGACGAGATGCAAGAGACTGTTAATGGAATAGAAAACAGAGAACAGGAGTACTGAGCAGGTGAGACAGAGAGAGATAAAAGGATTTCTAGGAATGAAAGAATATTAAGAGAACTGTGTGACCAATCCAAACGGAACAATATTCGCATTATAGGAGTACCAGAGGAAGAAGAGAGAGAAAAAGGGATAGAAAGTGTCTTTGAAGAAATAATTGCTGAAAACTTTCCCTCGCTGGGGAAGGAAGTAGTCTCGCAGTCCACCGAAGCTCATAGATCTCCCAACACAAGGGACCCAAGGAAGACAACACCAAGACACATAATAATTAGGATGGCAAAGATCAAAGATAAAGACAGGGAATTAAAGGCAGCTAGAGAGAGAAAAAAGATCACCTATAAAGGAAAACCCATCAGACTATCATCAGACTTCTCAACAGAAACCTTACAGGCCAGAAGAGAATGGCATGATATATTTAACGTTATGAAACAGAAGGGCCTCGAACCAAGAATATTGTATCCAGCACGATTATCCTTTAAATATGATGGAGGGATTAAACAATTTCCAGATAAACGAAAGTTAAGAGAGTTTGCCTCTCATAAACCACCACTACAGGATATCTTAAATGGACTGCTCTAGATGGAAGCACACCTAAGGCTAAAAGGATGTCACCAGAGAAAAAAAAATCATAGCAAAGAAAGCAGACCATCCAAATACTAACTAAAGGCAAAGAATAAAACACCTATTATAGAAAGAATGGAGGAGGAGGAATAAGAAGGGAGAGAAAGAAAGAAACATCAGACTGTGTTTACAATAACTTAACAAGAAAGTTAAGTTAGATTGTTAGATAGTAAAGAAGCAACCCTTGAACCCTTGGTAACCACGAATCTAAAGCCAGCAATGGCAATAAGTACATACCTATCAATAATCACCCTAAATGTAAATGGACTGAATGCACCAATCAAAAGACACAGAGTAACAGAATGGATAAAAAAGCAAGACCCATCTATATGCTGCCTACAAGAAACTCACCTCAAATCCAAAGATATACACAGACTAAAAGTGAAGGGATGGAAAAAGATATTTCATGCAAACAACAAAGAGAAAAAAGCAGGTGTTGCAGTACTTGTATCAGACAAAATAGACTTCAAAACGAAGAAAGTAGCAAAGATAAAGAAGGACATTACATAATGATAAAGGGGTCAGTCCAACAAGAAGATATAACCATTATAAATATATATGCACCCAACACAGGAGCGCCAGCATATGTGAGACAAATACTAACAGAATTAAAGGAGGAAATAGACAGCAATGCATTCATCTTAGGAGACTTCAACACACCACTCACTCCAGAGGACAGATCAACCAGACAGAAAATAAGTAAAGACACAGAGGCACTGAACAACACACTAGAACAGATGGACCTAACAGACATCTACAGAACTCTACACCCAAAAGCAACAGGATACACATTCTTCTCAAGTGCACATGGAACATTTTCCAGAATAGACCACATACTAGGCCACAAAAAGAACCTCAGTAATTTCAAAAATATTGAAATCCTACCAACCAACTTCTCAGATCACCAAGGTATAAAACTAGAAATAAATTTTAGAAAGAAATCAAAAAGGCTCACAAATACATGGAGACTTAACAACACTCTCCTAATTAATCAATGGGTTAACGACCAAATCAAAACAGAAATCAAAGAATATATGGAGACTAATGACAACAACAACACAAAGCCACAACTTCTGTGGGACGCAGCAAAGGCAGTTCTAAGAGGAAAGTATATTGCAATCCAGGCCTATTTAAAGAAGGAAGAACATTCCCAAATGAATAGTCTAAAGACACAATTACTGAAATTGGAAAAAGAAGAACAAATGAGGCCCAAAGTCACCAGAAGGAGGGACATAATAAAGATTAGAGAAGAAATAAATAAAATTGAGAAGAATAAAACAATAGAAAAAATCAATAAAACCAAGAGCTGGTTCTTTGAAAAAATAAACAAAATAGATAAACCCCTAGCCAGACTCATTAAGAGAAAAAGAGAATCTACACACATAAACACAATCAGAAATGAGAAAGGAAAAATCACGACGGACCCCACAGAAATACAAAGAATCATAAGAGAATATTATGAGAATCTATATGCTAACAAGCTGGAAAACATAGAAGAAATGGACAACTTCTTAGAAAAATACAACCTTCCAAGACTGACCAAGCAAGAAACAGAAAAACTAAACAGACCAATCACCAGTGACGAAATCGAATTGGTAATCAAAAAACTACCCAAGAACAAAACCCCTGGGCCTGATGGATTCACCTCTGAATTCTACCAGACATATAGAGAAGAAATAACACCGATTCTCCTTAAAGTTTTCCAAAAAATAGAAGAGGAGGGAATACTTCCAAACTCATTCTATGAAGCCAGCATCACTCTAATACCAAAACCGGGCAAAGACCTCACCAAAAAAGAAAATTACAGACCAATATCCCTGATGAACGTAGATGCAAAAATACTCAACAAAATATTAGCAAACCGAATTCAAAAATACATCAAGAGGATCATACACCATGATCAAGTGGGATTCATCCCAGGGATGCAAGGATGGTACAACATTCGAAAATCCATCAACATCATCCACCACATCAACAAAAAGAAGAACAAAAACCACATGATCATCTCCATAGATGCTGAAAAAGCATTTGACAAAATTCAGCATCCATTCCTGATTAAAACTCTCAACAAAATGGGTATAGACGGCAAGTACCTCAACATCATAAAGGCTATATATGACAAACCCACAGCTAACATCATACTTAACGGCGAGACGCTGAAAGCTTTTCATCTAAGATCGGGAACAAGACAGGGATGCCCACTCTCTCCACTGTTATTCAACATAGTACTGGAGGTCCTAGCCACAGCAATCAGACAAAACAAAGACATACAAGGCATCCAGATTGGTAAAGAAGAAGTCAAATTGTCACTATTTGCAGATGACATGATACTGTACATAAAAAACCCTAAAGATTCCATTCCAAAACTACTAGAACTAATATCTGAATTCAGCAAAGTTGCAGGATACAAAATTAACACACAGAAATCTGTTGCTTTCCTATACACTAATGATGAACTAACAGAAAGAGAAATCAGAAAAACAATTCCATTCACAATTGCATCAAAAAGAATAAAATACCTAGGAATAAACCTAACGAAGGAAGTGAAAGACCTGTACTCTGAAAACTACAAGACACTCCTAAGAGAAATTAAAGAGGACACTAACAAATGGAAATGCATCCCATGCTCTTGGCTAGGAAGAATAAATATTGTCAAAATGGCTATACTACCTAAAGCAATCTACAGATTCAATGCAATCCCTATCAAACTACCAACAGCTTTCTTCAATGAACTGGAACAAATAATTCTAAAATTCATATGGAACCACAAAAGACCCCGAATAGCCAAAGCAATCCTGAGAAGGAGGAATAAAACAGGGGGAATTACACTCCCTGACTTCAAGCTCTACTACAAAGCCACAGTAATCAAGACAATTTGGTATTGGCACAAAAACAGACCCACAGACCAGTGGAACAGAATAGAAAATCCAAACATTAACCCAAACATATACAGTCAATTAATATTTGATAAAAGTGCCTTGGTTATACAATGGGGAGATGACAGCCTCTTCAGCAGCTGGTGTTGGAAAAACTGGACAGCTACATGGAAGAGAATGAAACTGGACTACTGTCTAGCCCCATACACAAAGGTAAACTCAAGGTGGATCAAAGACCTGAATGTAAGTCATGAAACCATAAAACTCTTAGAAAAAAACATAGGCAAAAATCTCTTGGACATAAACATGAGCAACTTCTTCATGAACATATCTCCCCGGGCAAGGGAAACAAAAGCAAAAATGAACAAGTGGGACTATATCAAGCTGAAAAGCTTCTGTACAGCAAAGGACACCATCAGTAGAACAAAAAGACATCCTACAGTATGGGAGAATATATTCATAAAAAACGTATCTGATAAAGGGTTGACATCCAAAATATATAAAGAACTCATGCACCTTAACAAACAGAAAGCAAATAATCCAATTAAGAAATGGGCAGAGGACATGAATAGACACTTCTCCAAAGAAGAAATTCAGATGGCCAACAGGCACATGAAAAGATGCTCCACATCGCTAATCATCAGAGAAATGCAGATTAAAACCACAATGAGATATCACCTCACACCAGTGAGGATGGCCAACATCCAAAACACAAACAACAACAAATGTTGGCGAGGATGTGGAGAAAAGGGAACCCTCCTACACTGCTGGTGGGACTGCAAATTAGTTCAACCATTGTGGAAAGCAGTATGGAGGTTCCTCAAAAAACTCAAAATAGAAATACCATTTGACCCAGGTATTCCACTCCTAGGAATTTACCCTAAGAATGCAGCAGCCCAATTTGAAAAGGACAGATGCACCCCTATGTTTATTGCAGCACTATTTACAATAGCCAAGAAATGGAAGCAACCTAAGTGTCCATCAGTAGATGAATGGATAAAGAAGATGTGGTACATATACACAATGGAATATTATTCAGCCATAAGAAGAAAACGAATCCTACCATTTGCAACAACATGGATGGAGCTAGAGGGTATTATGCTCAGTGAAATAAGCCAAGCCGAAAAAGACAAGTATCAAATGATTTCACTCATATGTGGAGTATAAGAACAAAGAAAAAATACTGAAGGAACAAAACAGCAGCAGACTCACAGAACCCAAGAACGGACTAATAGTTACCAAAGGGAAAGGGACTGGGGAAAATGGGCGGGAAGGGAGGGATAAGAGGGAAAAAGGGGCATTACGATTAGCAGATGTAATGTTGGGGGGGCACGGGGAGGGCAGTACAACTCAGAGAAGACAAGTAGTGATTCTATAGCATCTCACTACGCTGATGGACAGTGACTGTAATGGGGTTGGTGGGGGGGACCTGATGAAGGGGTAGTTTAATAATCGTAATATTGCACATGTAATTGTAAATTAATGATAATAAAATAAATTATATTAAAAAAAAAGAGATACCTATCATGGAGACATGACACCATGAATGAGACCCAGAAGAAATTGTAGAAATAGACTGAGAGGGGTTCCACTTACTGGACTTACCAAGCAAGTTTTTTAATTGTACTTTATTCAAGGAGTTAAAAAGTAATACTGAAACATCTTCAGAGAACTTATTTGAAAAACAATCAAATAGAAAATCTACAAGTGAAAAATATAAAAACTGAAATTGGATGGATTTAACAGCAAGCAAGTTAGACATTATTGAAGAGGGAATTAGTGAACTGAAAGATGGATGAGAAGAAAATACTCAGAATGTAATGTAGAATAGCAAAAAGATGATCATATGAAGGATAGAAGATATAGTATGGAGGGCTTACATACACTTATTTGGAGTCTCAGGAGGATGAGAAAGAGTGCTAAAGCTATGTTTGAAGAAAGAATGTTTGAGAATATTCCCCAAATGAAAGGTAGCCAACCACATATTCAAGAAGTCTAACAAATTCTAAGCAGTTTACTATAAATACCATAGAGTTTAGACTTTCAAAAACTAAAGATTAAACAAAACAAAAAAAAACTTAAAACTTTGTAGAGAAATAAGACACATTATTACTGAAAAGTGTCCAAAATTGACATCATCAACACATCTGCTCTGATGGAATTATTAAAAGAAAGTTATTCCGGATGGAAGAGTGGAGAAGGAAGGAATAAAAGGCAATGAAATGTATATTTGTAGGTATGTTTGAATGAACAGAGACTATATAAAGCAGTACCAGTGTCTTGTGAATTTTAAGATATACACAGGATTCAAACAGTGTCAAGAATATATTCAGTAGAGGAGTACTGTAGATAGTGTTAAAAAGTTTTTACATTTTCCAGGCAGCAATTAATCATCAAATAATAATAAATTTTGATAAACTGAGAGGCATGTAGCTATGTCGGAAAATCATTGAAAGAATAGTATAAGAATATACATCTTCCAAGTTGCCAGGGGAAAATGATGAAGAATAAGTATTACATCATTGAAAAAAAGATAAGAAAGGAGAGAAAAGGAATGTATAATAAGACAATTACCATTTAGTAATATGATAGATTTAAACCTAAATACATCAGTACTTACATTATATGTGCATGATTTAGCTGCAGTAATCAAAACAGTGTGGTATCTGTGTAAAGATAAATATATAAATCAGTGGAACAGATTATAAAGTCCCAAAATGAATCCTGTGATACTTGGTTTCTTCAAAGGCAAGGAGGCTATTCAATGCGCAGACAATGTGGGGCCAATTAGATATTTGTGTGAAAATAATAAAAACAAACTGTAACTCCTCAGTGCACAAAATTAATTCAAGATATACCATAGGCTTAAGTGTAAAAGCTAACACTATTTAGTTTATAAGAGAAAATATCTGAAAATATCTTCATGACTTTGTGTAGGCAAAGATTTCTTAAAAAAACACTCAATACACACAGAAAGTGCCAGTAATAAAATTAAAGAATTGATTAGTTGGACTTGATTAAAATCAAAAACTTCAAACTTCAAAAGGTACCACAAAAAAAAAAAGAAAAGGTAAGCCATCAACTCGGAGGGAGTGTGACAAGGTTGTGCAGTAATGGGGACTCTCCTTTAATGTTGGTGGGAGTTTTAATTACAAACCCTTCAAAAGCTTGTTTGACAGTAGCTACAGAAGATAGAGATTTGCATGTCAGGTGATTCAGAGTTACACTCTTACATTTATACTTGCCAGAAATGTGTGCCCTTGTACACCAAGGAATGTATGCCAGAATGTTCATAGCAGCACTTCTCTCATTAACAAAAGACTGGCAACAGTTCAGATGTCCATAAACAGTAGGATATATAAATGTGGCATATATTTATACAATAGAATATCCTATACAACAATGAAAATGCACAAACTGCACTTAAATTAACATGGGTGACACAGACATATTGTTGAGTGAAAGAAATGAGACACAAAAGAGCACACTGTGGGTTTATTAATGTAAAGTTTACACACAGACAAAGCTAACCTATGGAATTTAGGAATACATGTTAGGGTGGTAAAACTAAAGAAAAGCAAGAAAGCAGTTACCATAAAGATTGGGTTCATTTGTGAGAGGTGTGATGATTGGGTAAGATTCCTTTTGGAATAGTAGCAGTATTCTATTTATCGACCTAAGTGATTATATTATTTTGTTTTTATTTATGAATTCTTTGAGTTGTACATTTATTTGCTCTATTTTTTAAACATGTCTACAATCAAAATAATTTAAAACAAGTAATAGATAATGGCATGAATAAAAGTTACTGTAAGTTAATAATGAAGTTAATTTAATAAACATTAATAATGAAGTCATGTTGCATGAAAGTATTTTAAAACACTCAATTTTTAAAATGGGTATGTGTGTACACACGTACACACACACACACACACACACACACACACACACACACACACACACACCAAAGAGTACAACCACAGGAAGGATATATGCTAGAATGCTAACAATGGACATCTCTGGGTATTTCACAGAATATGTACTATTTTATAACTAGAAAACTCTTTGTTAAATATTATTTAACAAAATTAACACCTGTAGAGGGTATTGTCCTGTATAGAAAAGATTGATCAGGTTACTTTTACCTGTGTTGTTCAGGGAAGGATTTAAAACTGCTTTATATGCAGTAAATAGTATTGAGCAAGACACATCTGTGATCATATGGAGACACTTCAGGCAATGGTGTGGTTATTAGCAAAATATACCTTAGCTGCAGGCAGAATAATGGAAATTACCCAACAGTTTTTTAAATCAATAGTTTCTTTCTCTTTTAACACAAAAAAGAACAGCATTTTTATGTAGCTAATTAAAGGAAAACTGCATCTTGATTTTTTAAAAGGTGAATATTGTCTAAGACCATGAAATTTGGTCAAAACACTTGACATCCTGTGGCTTCAATTTGCTATCAAAAGCAACAATGCCTGCCTTTCAGGGTTGTTTGGCGTGTAACATAAGATCGTATAAATGCTCAAGCAGGGGTATGAGTACACCTGATGTACAGAACCTATTTCTGGGAACTGTTAGAAGGGCAGATGAGCATTGGGGATTAAGAGTTTGCGTTTTGGAATTGAATCTGGACTTTGACTCCCAACTCTATCACTTACTTAGCTCTTTAGTTGGGTATTCTAGTTCTCTCCCTTAATTTCTCTTCCTCACGTCTTTAAAATGAGGAAAATAAAAGTTCCTACCTCAGAGGTTGTTGTGAGGGTAAAATAAAGTGTTCAGCACAAAGTAGGTATTCATATAAATTTCAGCTTTTGTTGTAGAACTGCTTTGGGTGTGACAGCAGTTTACCAGCAAAAGTAGTTAAGAACCTTGCATAGTAACCACTTTTTTTTCATTTATATATATATATGAACTATAGCTTTCTAGAATGTTTTTCACAGTTGATTACTACTAAGCTTAATGCTGCCATCTATATAGTCATTTATGAGAATATTCGCTACGAGTAGGCATAAAATGCATCCTTGATATGAAGGTGGAAATTGGGAAATGGGGTGGGGGAAGTATGATGAATAAATTGTTCTCTGTTTCTTGGATTTTGTTTAAATATCATCCCCTGCCCCAGTATTTCCCAGAATATCAGTAATTCTCTGCACATTCTTCCCTGCATTTATGTTCCTGAAAAAAAAGTAAGGTAAGTTGTATTGTTATACCAAGACTTGCTGTTTTACTGAATTCCATTTTGGATTTATAGGGGGGAAAAGGACTCTACATTTCAAATCTCTGTATAGTGATACGGGAGGGAAGTGGAGGAGAGAAAGCACAGATGCATTGCTTTCATAGAAACCTTCCATGACCAGCGCTCTGAATCACCAACCACATAGAACCAGGGCACTGTTTTATTCTTTCACAGATTTAGAGAGGTTGTACCTTGTAATTGTGAGGTCCGAGCCTAATTCTTTGTAGGATTTTTCTGCTTTATCTCCCTTGGTTCTGACTGCTTCCTGAGTCCCTGAAATAATATTCATTTTATTCAGAGAAGTTTGAGACCAGTAGAGTATAGACATTTAAGCTGCCTAGATTCTGTAGCAGAAAGAGCTTGAAAATTAAATAATGCTATTTACTTCTGTGTGGTATTTTTCAGAGTTGTGTACTTGAGACGAGGAAGAACATAGAACGTGTGGGATCTTCCTCCTTGATAGCCTCCTTGCTTTAAGTCCCCACCTAGGAACATGAGGATCTCCTCCTTGTATGAAAGTTGCATTGCAGAACAAGTCTGTTGAGCCCTGCTCTTAGGCTATGTGGGCCATCCAACCCTCTGATGTTCCATTTCTCTAATGTCCTTCAGGTTACTGATTATCTTTGCAGGATAGGACTGGGGACAAACTGAGTTAAATATTGCATGGAAAACTGGTTTGTTGTCTGGCATTTGAAGAATCTTGAGCACAGTATAAAATGAGGCTAAGTAGTACCCTAACAGTGTCTAAAATTTGTATGAAAAAATCATACATCAATTTATGATCTCTAGGCACATCAACTTAGTGACACAGTGGCAGACAGGAACAATTTTATGGAAGCCAAATACAGCAGCTGCCAACTAAAAAGAGAATTAGGAAGTGTAAAAAGGGGCAGTTGCTTTTGAGTATTGTATCGGTACGTGTGCCATCATGATGGAGCACCCTTTCTCAGATTCCTCCCTCAATCATGTCTATTTGCAGGGCACATAGAAGTCCGGGCAATTTTATTTATTTGTTTTTGTGGGTTAAAAAACAAAGACAGGTATTATTACTGAGAAGTTTGAAGGGCAGTCACTTAGGCAAAGGACATTCTAGGGTCCCCTGGTGTGCTCTTTTCTTTACTTGCCGTCACAAGATTGTCATCTTCTGCATACCACTATAGATTTGGCTTCTAATGCCATTCCATGTTACAAGATTACAAACAATAGGTTAAAAAATATAATAAGTATTTATCAAGGAAAACTCATTACTAAAGGACTATTTCAGTAACTCAAAAGTACTGAAAAATAATTGAATAAAATTATAAATTGGTTATAACCCAGTCTTTTCAGTTTCTCTTTAAAAATGGAAACCACCTTTGAAAGAGCCAATTTTATATATAACAATCTTCGTACTACATCTGGCTTGCCTGAACTTCCCATGCAAATCACATACCCTAGTGTGTGAGACAAAATTAAGCCTAAATATTTATAAACTATGAAAAAGTCCGTATGTTAGATATTTATGTGCAATAGACAGCCCCTCATTGTACAGCAAAATATATTTATGTTACCATTTAATGGTAGACAAAATGTCAGTCTCTATGCACCAAAAAGTATCATGGAAATAAATGTGCTTGTAAGTCAGGGACCAAAGACTAATGAAGAGTAACTAAGCTGTGAATAAAACAGAAGTGTGATTGTAGATGCCCAGAATGGAAAGACCAAGAGACAGTTGGAGAAATAAATCCAGGAATAAATAGTTCCAGCTGAGACGTTGGTCAGGAGTTGAGAGTACTCTAAGAACTGAGGATGCCATAATATTTTTAGCTGGGGAACTGTCCTTAAACTGCTTGGAATTCAGTTCAGCTACAACTGTGGACAGAGCTGATGGAGGAGCCCATTTTCATTGTGTGTTTATTTCATATTCTCCAACTTACCTGTGTTGAGTTTAAGAGGTTTCATTCATGAAGAGAAAAATTTTAATTATTCACAGTGCTTTGGTGTACTATGAAAGTCAAATTGTTAGCACGGTAATTCATTCAGACAGCATTTAGTAGGAAAATGTATCAGAACTAATGAATTGTTTTCAAGACATAGTAAGGTACATATATGTACAGAGGGCAGTGAAAAAGAGTATCAGTAGGATATTGATTGCTTTTTAGAGAGAAAATGGTCTGTCTCATTTCAAAATGTTAACAGTTGTGAGAGGAAAACTCCCACTTGGGAAGAATGTTTCCCAGGTTGCCTCACTGCCAGGTGTTTGACATTGTGTAGTCTTAGATGAGAAAGGCTTATGGCAGTCTTTGGAATGACGCACTCCAAGGACCTCAGCTTCCTGCTGTGAAAGCGCCTATTTTCAAAGCATGCCAGTATCAGTGGGAGTGTTCCAGTGGCCTCTGTGCTACTTCTAGCGAAGACCAAATTTTTTTCCCTGAATCTGAGTTAGCTACAGAAGAGGATACCTGTCTGCTAACAAAATAAATATCAGAATGTCACCAATAAATGAATGCAGGTTTTCCACTGTTTGGGGGATTTAACTCTATCACTTATTAATGGAAATAAACCTTGCCCCCTCT